>PIJE02000838.1:55862-168362 GCA_002895965.2 Coryphaenoides rupestris
TGATATGTTTCCAAAAAGGCAACAAGTTGTTTCCAACACAACACGAAAACCGAATACTCCCATCCCCGTTCCGAAACGCAGTGCTCGTCGTCGTAACAGCATGACTAGACGCCCCCAAGTGAAAGGCCAAGAGTGCATAAACAGCTCCTATTGAATAGGGCACTTCACAAAACGGCGTCTCGTGGTGCAAAACCAATGACCTGGCCCGTTCAGAACAGCAACACGAACACAACAGAACAAAACAAAACAAAGAAAAACACATCCTTACCTAAAATATTCAACACCAAGCATAAAAATACCAAAGATCATTGTACTTCATTTGTACTCCCCCCCCACCCCTCTTAAAAACACATGGTAGAAATGTACGCAGAAGTGTGTATGTTTAAATCCCTTTAAAAAGATCTGGCCAATGAACGGCCGGTGGTGCCCCGATAGGAAAATAACAACCAAATGGTACCGCCATTGAGGGGGAGTCCATGATGGATTTCCATGTGTGTGTGTGTGTGTGTGTCGAGTGCGGTCGGTGACAACATGCATAGAGACGTAGACAACGGCTCCTCTACGACCCGGAAGTGTACTGACCCTTCACAGTGACCCCCCCCCTACACAAACAAACAAACAACAAAAATGAAACAAACACACACAAACAAACAAGGCAGATGGATACAAGCGGAGCGGCTACTCAAGTGTTTGGGGGTGTGGGAGCGCTGTGGGTGGGTGGGTGGTATTGCCATTTCATCTCGGTGGCGTGGATGGTTGTGTGTGTGTGTGTGTGAGTGTGTGTGAGTGTGTGCGCGTGTGTGCGTGTGTCAGTGTGTGGGCTTCAGTGCTCGGTGGTGCTGGACTCAGACGTCCACGGTGCAGGAGGGGCTCGCTGCCTGGCCTGGGCCGACTCCATGATCTTCATCTTGGGCTCCGACGGGTCTCCTCCTTGGCCAAGAGGACGACAATAAACATTTAAGGTTTGAAAGCCAATTTTAGCCAGGGGCTTATCCAAAGGACCTAAAGGGACATTGGAATGGGAAATAATCAGGCTGTGGTGCATAAGATAGAGTAAGATGAAAATTCAAGCTCATAAGACTATTTAGATAAGACGCCAAAGCCCAATACTGTGTATGCCGCCCTTGGAGAACACTAGAAATAAATATCGGTATATTCTAAATGATGGTTCTGTAATTTATATGCCATTGTTAATCCAGCCCCGGTGTGGTTCTCCTACCCTCTCCTGGCCAGTTTGGTCATTTCTTCTTGACAGTTTGTTCAGGATGTTGAAGGTTGGCTGTTCTTTCTGGCGTACTGCTGGAGCTCAATCACACTCTTGTCCGAATTCTCCTGGAAGTGAACAGTAGGCCTGAATGGTTAAACCGTGTGCTTCCAGATCAGATTAAGGACGATTTATCCAATCTTCTCTTTTCTGTCAAGGGTGAACTTGGGGGGTTTTAAAGGCAGAGAGACATGCGCGTCAACAGCTCATTCTATACATGAAAAGATCTGCAATCACATGTTTGTGTCAATATTGTTTTAATGTTAACCCTCACAAACATGAAGTAAAAAACAGAATTATTTTATATTTATGCTTAGTCGTTTTTACACTTGCTTTTTATTATTACTATTACTCCTATGTTGTCTGTATGTACCAACAACCACAGCAAATTCCTCGTATGTGAAAACTACTTGGCAAATAAAGCGATTCTGATTCTGATTATACCACCAGGTGTGAGTGTGATTGGCCATTACGAGCCGTTTAAAGATCATGTGACTAAACTTGTAATTGTGACCCGTGACATCACAGGTGGGAGTGTCCACCTAGATGTATGATGACTAGATCAGTCTACCAGTTGGTACAGTCCACTGGTTAGGCTGCTGGTCGACTGATCTAGTCATCAATACATCTAGGTGGACAATCACAATGACAAACAAGTTTAGTCACATGACAATTTTGAAACAGCTTACGATGACCTGGTGGTATAATAGGGTCCCTATAAGTTAAAACCGGGGGGGGGGGCATCCTGGCACTTCAACAGCGATCGTCCAATCAGAAACCCCTCCCCAGTACCAAAACGCCTGCTCATCAGTTTTAACCCAAGCATCGGGGACCGTGTACAGACCTTCTTCACCAGCTTGTTGCTCTCCCGGCCGTACATGCGCAGCAGGGAGCCCCAGTTCTTCACGTGGGGGTGCAGCATTTGGAGGATCTTCTGGGACGCCAGCTGCTTGCCCACACGCTTGTTCTTACCTGCAGGACCACCGCAGAGCACGGTGAGGTGGAGCAGAGACACACGCTGCTACTGACACGTTAAACAGACGCAATGTACTGTATGTCGGCGGAGCCACCAGAGCCCTCTGAAATTTGTGCTAGCTCGGTCCGCAGAGCAGCCGGGAAACCCCACAAGCAAATGTTAATTGCATTGGAGATTGTAGTTTTCACCTCCTTATCGCGTCTGTGACATAACTTTGTAACGTGAAACGTAAATATGCAGAAAGATAGAGAACGGCTGGAGGACAGTCTCGTTACCATGGAGACGAAAGTCGAGCGACACTTTTCCAAAGTGTCGAGCGACCCAATCATAAATCAGTGTGTGCGTGTGCATGCGTGTGTGTGTGTGTGTACTCACACCAGCCGCGGACGGTGTGCTTGCCACAGGTCATCACGTACTCGCTCTTCTGGTTCTTCCCGGGTATCACCTCAAACTTGATGCTGGTGTCGCCCATCCCGTGGTTTCTATGGCAACAGAACCACAGTTTTTATGGTTGCTAATAGATCAATTCAGGATTCAGAACGTTCGTGGCGGACATCGCTTACCTTTTAAGGCACTCGTGTAGGATCTGGTACGGGGAGAGGAGCCCCGCCTTGTTGGTCAGCTCGTACACCCGCGAGTCTTCAATATTAATGTGATTAAAATACTGTGGGGTACAGAACAGAGCACTCCTTTAGACCGCATCGCATATCGCATAATGTGGGCAGAGGTCATGATCTCGGGACTGATAATTAATTCAAGTCGGAATGATTATCCTTTAGTATTTGTATTTTCACTGAAAAACGATTGAAATCATGATGTGACATTGATTGGGGTCTGTACCAATAAAACAGGTTTTCTTACATTGGAGGAATGGTTTTTAACAGGTTACCCTTATCAAATATATTGCTAAGGGTGATACTGCATTTGGCCACATTGATCGATTTTTTTTATCAAATGCTACAGTTACAGTGAAACTATCAACACACACTGAGCAGCACATGTCTTGAGAACCGAGGAGACGACCCACCTCCAGCTCGTCTCCCTCCGCGGGCTTCTCCTCCGAGGTCTGCTTCACAAAGTCTGGGATGAGGATTTCCAGTGTGGCTCGAGCTGCCATTTCCCCCAGGAATTTTCCCAAGGAAGGGAAAAACGACCACAATTAACATCTGATTAATGCATGAAACTTATTGAAATGTTTTCACAGGTCAAATCTTCACTGCCGCTTCCAGGCATCTTTTGACAACATTTCTGGTGCATCGGTCTAGATCCACGGTGTAGTAGCCCCCATTGGACGGAAGGGATGTAGAAAAAATATTCAAATTTAGTTTGGGCAACTCTACATTTGCATTTCGGTCATTTGGCAGACGCTTTTATCCAAAGCGACTTATAAAGAGTACATTTGTTGAAGAGAGACAGCAATATATCACTGTGGTACATAAAGATAGGAATAGAGCAGGTTTCAAGCATTCATAGTTGCAAGGTTAATAGAAACGAGTTTCATAATGTGATATCCTGTTTCAGCAAACGGAGCTGCAGTGAAAACAGCTTTAAAATGTCTGAAAGGGGTTGTTGCCAACATCCTCACAGGCACAAAAAAATATATCTGTAACATGACCTATGATCAGCAAATTTCCCCAAGTCCTCCACTATGATTTGCCAAAACTATAAACAACTACAACTATAACAATACATTATTAATAGCAGCGAGCAGGCGGGAAGTAAAACGCTAAAAACCCAGGAATACAGAAGTACACCGGGATGTTCCTGTAAAAACACACACAACTACACGGTGCTATGATTCACAGCAGGACTCACCAGCTTTATTTTTTGGCAAGTTTTTTACTGCTTGCTGTGCCGGTGCCGTACGTCACTCCGTCTATGATGACCGACGCTCCGAAGGGTTCGCAGGGGTTCTCTGCAAGTCACATGTCAAGAATCACCATTGACGTCAAGACTAAGAGTCAAACATACGTGAAGCAACAATTCACATGGTGCTGTTAAAAAAAAAAGGTTCCGTCTCCTTCATCTGAAAGGCATCAGGTTACTTGTTGGCTTCAACCCTTATTAATGCAAGAACATGTGTGGTGTGCCTGTCTGTCTGTCCTGTCTCCCTCTCTCCGTCCGTCTGCCTCTCTGTCCGTCTCTCTTCTGAGCACACTTACCACATTCAAAGAAGTTGTAAACGGGTCGGACCTTCAGGACTCGCTGCATGTACTCGTGGAGGATGCAGACTTCAGACTTCCCGTTGGGGTTGATCACAAACTCTGGCGAGAACAAGGGAAGCCGTGGTCAGACATGTGACGGCAAGGAAAAGTACAATGGTGAATGGACCGGCCAATAGAGGACCGCCGTTGGAATGTGTTGCAGAACATCTCAGAACCAGCTTTTCGTTACAAACAAAGACAGCCAGGGGTTGAGACACTCTGACCGTTAATATAGCAGACAGAAAAAGTTCTAAACTGGAGAGAGAGCAGCAAAGAACAGAGTGAGTCTGCATGTTTAGCGAGCATTTAACCAAAATTCAGTTTTCCGAAGTAGCTCCTCGAGCGATTTGTAGGCATCTATTGTAAACTGGGTTGCAATGGTAAAAATGGATTGCATTTTTATAGCGCTGTTATCCAAAGCGCTTCACAGTATTCACCCATTCATACACCGACGGTGGTGTCAACCATGCAAGGTAACAACCAACACGTCAGGAGCAGTTGAGGTTAGGTGCCGTCTTGCTCAGGGACACCTCCACACTTAGCTAGGAGATGGAGCCCGGGGATCGAACCAGCAACCTTCCTGTTGCCAGACAACCGCTCTTGCCTCCTGAGCTACTGCCTACGCCTTCCCCCACAGGTGTGTGTGTGTGTTTGTGGCACCTTTCTTGGTGGGCGCGTCCTGGACGGACAGCGTGATCAGCTTCTGGTTGGCGGGCAGGATGGGCCGCTCCGACTCCACCTGCTTGCGCTTCATGGTCGCGGTTGAACTGCCGCCGCTCCGCCCACGTGCGGAACTTCTTCACGGTCACCTGCTCAAAGTCAAAGCACTTCTCCAGGTAGCCGCGGAATTCGTCCAGCCCTGCGCCAGCCGGGGAATTCAAACATCAAATACATTTGCATTTTGAAAGCAAGGCCTGACTTCTTCCGGAGCAGCAAAAAATACACAGTCCCTCGTCAATGCACCATTAGGACTACTGAACCCAATGTAAGTTGAAAGCAAAATCACAGGTTTTAAGAGATAGCTAGCAGTGCTAATCATCTGTGGGAGTGTGTGTGTGTTTGGTGGCTGGCCGGCTTAATTGGCCTCACCTGGCCCAGTTAGAGGCTGGGTGGTGTGTGCGTGCGTGCGTGTGTGTGTACAATTGCACTCGACCACGCGCTTACCATTAGACAGGACAGCAGCGAGTAATGTATTTATTTTTAACACACAAACACACATTGATTGATCCATGGGGGAAGTAAGCGGCTGTACCTATAGACTCATCCTTGCACACCTCCACCTTGGCCTTCACCTGCCCCAGGGCCCCCCGGGGGCCCTCGAAGACCGGCAGGTCCTTGACGTGCGGGCAGACGCTGGGGACGTCCTTGGCCGGCTCCGGAGCGCCGCCGTCCTCCTGGGCCGTGGAGTCCGGCTCCTCCATGGCCTCCGTAGCAGCAGCGGCGGTGGTGACATCATCACTGGCGGTGACGTCATCAGTGGCGGCGGCCTCATCGCCGACGGGCTTGGCGGGGGACACCTCGGCGTTGGGCGTCACCTCGCCGTTCACCTCCTTCTCCTCCTGCGTCTTCATCTTCTTGTAGTGCAGACAGGGGATGCTGCTGGTAGGGGGGTCGTGTTTCTGCACCGGCAAAGTGGGGCGGAGGGGGGCAGTGTTTAGAAGTGGATCTTAAAATGGTGGCAAATAATAGCGGCAGTAGCTCAGGAGGTATAAGAGCGGTGGTCTGGCAACAGGGAGGTTGATGGTTCGATCCTCGGGCTCCTCCCCCTAGCTAAGTGTCGAGGTGTCCCTGAGCAAGACGCCACCTAACCCTAACTGCTCCTGACGTGTTGGTTGTTACCTTGCATGGTTGACACCGCCGTCAGTGTATGAATGTGAGGCTACTGTAAAGAGCTTTGGATAAAAGCGCTTTATAAATGCAATCCAGGTATTATTTAATAACATCGGGAGCAGTTAGGGTTAGGCGTCTTGCTCAGGGACACCTCGGGGGCGACTTAAATACATGGCCTGCAAAGCCCTTTGGCACTGTAACACTGATTAAGGATTATACAAATAGAATTCTATTCTATTGTCAATTCTATTTGCAACGACGAGTTGAAGAGCCAGTGTTTTACCCAGGCCTGGACTTAAGGTTAACTTGAACCCCTTTAGTTATTTTTTTAGCTCCCTTTATTATGGAAATTGTGGGAAAAAATATTACTTTATCACTTAGTTTTCAACAATAAAAAGCATGAAACATTCTCCACAGTATAAAACCAATCAGCCATCCAGATGAGCAACTAGTGATGCCCCCCCCCCCCCCACGTCTTACCCGGATGCTGCCGGTGCCCAGGAAGTAGGGCCTGGACCATGTGACCACGCGGGTCTCCCGGTGCAGGTACACTGGAATGCCCGAGTTGTGGAATGTCATGATCCAGCCGTCCGGAAGGGGCTCGGTGGGTGGGCGCCCCCGACCTGAGGGGGGAGGGGTGGCAGAGAACACACACATTACTACAAGTCCATGGTGTTTCACAGGGACCGTAAATAGGGAGGATTTCAAGGGTGTCGCATCAAAAGCATTTATATAAATGGATTTATATAGCAATTTTATCCAAAGCGCTTTAAAGTTGCCTCACATTCACCCATTCATACACCGATGGCGGTGTCAACCATGCAAGGTGACAACCAACATGTCAGGAGCAGTTAGGGTTAGGTGGCGTCTTGCTCAGGGACACCTCAACACTGAGCTAGGCGGAGCCTGGGGATTGAACCAGCAACCTTCCAGTTGCCAGACAACCGCTCTTACCTCCTGAGCTACTGCCACCCATTTATATAAAGCTATCAGCCCAAACCTATATTTCAGACACTTAGCATGGCAGCATGGGACCAACAGAACCAATGACTTGATGGTGGTGGTGGTGGCAACAACAGGACAGAGCTCCATGGCGAACACGGAGCCCAGTCCTCCACTCACTCACTCTTGAGCACGGTCTTGATTTTGGTCATCATGGGCTGCACGCCACCCTCCTCCATGTCGGAGGCGTGGTCGCTGTCCCCGGCGCCGCCGTGCTTGTCCTCGGCCAGACGCATCTTCTTGGCCACGGGCAGGCCCTCCTCCAGCAGGGCGTCCACATCCTGGTCAAACTCCTCCTGGAACAGGACATGGTTAGGGGGGAGGCAGGGGCAACTGTAAACACACACGCGCACACACACACGGACACGCGCGCACCAGACACGGACACGGACCGCGCACACACACACGGACATGCGCACACACACACCACAGCACACACACACACGCGCACACGCGCACTTCTCAGAGTCAGCTTTATTACCTTAGTTTTTACAAACAAGGAATGTGCTTTTGTGATAGTATATTAAAATAAAAAAGAGGGATATTTACTCAAAAGTAACAAAAACACCCATCAGAAATAAATACTATCACCACCATTCTACAAAATTAAAAAGCTAAGTGTTTCCAGGTCAAAGGCAGCATGTAGCCAGCCAATTCACTGACGACAGGAACTCTGAGCATCAAGGTTATAACGATAACAGTGAAAACATTATATTTACAACCAAATAAACTACAGGAGGGGGGGGCTTATGGGGCAAACTAGGGTTTCCATCAAAGCTTCTTTACAAACTCTCAGCCAATTGAATGGTTGCCTCAGGATTCCTGAGGCATCGCCATCACATTCGCGACACCAGCCACCAGATCAGACACAACGCAGTCACAGCACAACCGAGTGGTGGGCACCAACCTCGTAGGAGTAACCCAGGGCCTCTGGCTCGCCGTGGTGGTCCCGCTGCGCTATGGCATCAGACCCGAAGCCCATGTCCTCGCGCTCATCCGGGTCCTCCAGGAAGCTGTCGCAGAAGTCGTCCAGCTCGTCGAGCACCGCAAACTCTACCTTGTTCTCCAGGTCGGGCTCAGCTTCGTCGCCACCGCCCCCCGGCTCCCTCCCGCCCCGCCGTTCCCTAACCCTGACCCTGACCTGGCGTCGGAGTCATGCACGTCACCGTTCATGGGGCAGGAGTCGGGCAGCCCACCTGGCCCCTCCTGGCCCGTGAACAGCACCTTCCTGTCCTTGCTCGTGCCGTTACTACCGCCACTCGTACCGCTATTACTATTAGTGCCACTGCCGCCACTGCTGTTGTTGTTGCTGCTGCTGCTGCTGCTGTCTGTGAAGCTCACCCTGATCTTAACGTCTCGGAGCAGCTTGAGGTCGGGAAGGAAGTTGGTGACGGGTGGCGCGTGTCTCGCGGTTCTTGGGCACAGGCTGCTGCTGCTGCTGCTGTTGCTAGTGCTAGTGCTAGTGCTGGCCTCGTCTGACAACTGGCTACAGAAAGTAAGGGCGCCTTTGGACAGGAGTGGCTGCTGCTGCTGCTGCTGTGGATGATGAAAATAAGGGCATTTGTCTTCCCCGGCCCCTGCTGGGGTGTGTGGGTGTCCATCACCACCAGAGCCAACGTCCATTACCTCTGCGTCACTGGACGTTTGCAGGGGAGGTGGTGGAGGGGCTCTATGCTCGTCATAGTCGGCGTGGGGCTCCAAGGGGAGGGGGGGTAAAACATCATCTATCTCCATGATTAATTCTCTCTCTCTGTCTGTCTGTCTGTATCTGAAATCTACAGGCTAAAACACCACGAAGCCGGCTTAAATAAGGGAGGCTGGGTTTATACTGGGTTTACTGGGTTTTACCCTGGGCTTTGGCAGAACACAACACAACATGCAGAGCGGAGATGTCCCTGTCACAGACCACGTCAATATGTTGAATATGCTAAGCTGACTACATTGTTCTTTTCATTAATGTAGACAGCCTTCAGAATCACTGTCTCAATTATTGGAAATCACAATGCATTCGGCTTCATGTGTGTGGTGGTGGTCATCCTCCAATGTTGACAGCTAGGGGGGGGAAAATAAAGAATATCATTGTAATACGGTAATAGGGGCCTCACATGCGTAAATAGGGGGGCCCCCCACATATGGTAATGGAGCACCACATATGGTAATAGGGCCCCATATACGGTAATAGGGGAACCCACAAATTGTAATAGGGGCCCCACATAAGGTAATAGGGGCCCCAATATACGGTAATAGGGGCACCACATACGGTAATAGGCGCCTCAACATACGGTAATGGGGGCCACACATACGGTAATGGGGACCCCACATACGGTAATAGGGGCACCACATACGGTAATAGGGGCCCCATATACGATAATAGGGGCACCATATACGGTAATAGGGGCCCCACATACGGTAATAGGGGCACCATATACGGTAATAGGGGCCTCACATACGGTAATAGGGCCCCACATACGGTAATAGGGGCCTCACATACGGTAATAGGGCCCCACATACGGTAATAGGGCCCCACATACGGTAATAGGGGGCTCACATCCGGTAATAGGGGGCCCACATACGGTAATAGGGGGCCCACATACTTAATAGGGGTAATAGGGGCCCCACATTACGGTAATAGGGGCCCCACATACGGCAATAGGGGCCGCACATAGGGTAATATTACCGTATGTAGGGCCCCTATTACCGCGAAGTCTAAATGAAGCGGAGGTCTACGGACTCACCTTTATCGTTCAGTATATGTTTGTAACTGATTGAGATGAACGTATAAACGCATGTTCTGTGCTGTCGGAGGCAACGAACCGCCCGCCATCTTGCAGAGCTGAAACGGAAGCCCCTCCCTCACGCCGGATTCCCGACTCCCTATTGGTCCGATTTTTTTTGGGATGTGAAGTGAATGTAACAAATTCACGCAGGTTAGAGATTATTATTATTTGTATTATTTATTATTATTATTATTATTATTTATTATTATTGGGTTTTTATTTAACAATAAAGAAAAAAGGCACATCATATTCATTTTCTAAAATATTCTCATGAATAGAACCGAGCGGATGCATTCATCAAACAAACAAATACAAATGAGACATGAAATGAAACACCCTGTCTCGTTCAAAAAGGTCTTAAGAAAGCGACATTTATGAATAAAATATTTTCCCAAAATAATACAATTATTATTTATTTTTGAGCAGAGGCAGGAAATAGCGCTCGAGAAATCGAGCCAATCACAGAACAGCAGCGAAATCACGTTCGACCAATAAGAGACAAGTGTGGTTTTTGTGTGCAACGCCACGCAAATTCAATAGGTGGGAGTATTATACAACCTCCAGAAAGACTGTCAATCACCTGTCAATCCCCCCTTTTTTCCCAATTATTATCCTTATTTATCTGATCTTATTTATTTGTATTTTTTATTATTTTTGTATTTAGTATTTTCTGTAACCCAGTTTGTTAAGTTGACTCACTTACCTGTATATATTTAGAATATAAATAGTATATTTTATATTTTAGATACTCATATTTATACATTTGATTGCAATATTGCCAGCTTTGTTTACATTTTCTTTGTTATAGAATATCTGCAATTGTATATTTGTAAATCGACAATTGTAAATTAGATTTGTTTTGTTTTGGTTTTTATTTAGCACTCGCTTTGGCAATGGAAATGTACGTTTCCCATGCTACTAAAGCTCTTTAAATTGACAATTGAAAATGATCCACCAAAAGAAACAAGTCCAACACTGTGCTGACATACTTGGCAAATCTTGGCAAACCGAGGAGAGTTTGCAACCTATCCTGAGCCCTTATTAGGCGCAGATATCTTGGTGTAATGTTTTGATCAGGACTTGTGTTTTGAACCCTGTGGGAAAGAAAGTTATTCAGTCATGCTTCTATCATTTGAGAAATATAGCCTTTTTACTCTTTTATCTCAACCCCAGATCTGCAGAAACTCATCATCAGCACAAAAAGTGCCCATATCACCCCTGTATTAGCTGCCCTGCATTGGCTGCCAGTTTATTTTAGGATTGATTTAAAACAAATCTTTTTAATTACTTAAAAGCAAGGTTATATTTCAGATCTTTTGGTGTCCCTATGAGCCAGGACGCACACTGAGATCCTCTGGAGGGCCTTGTGAGCCTTGTTGAGATCCGGAGGTGACAGCAGGTCATTTGCTTTCAGAGCCCCTAGACTCTGGAACACTCTGCCAGAGGAGATTTGGAAATACAACTTTTCATACTTTGTGTTTTAATAGCCACTCCATCGCTACAGTCTACAGTATGCACTGCATGCAACGCAATTTTCAAGTTAGTGCACATAAATTATAAATATCACACGCTGAACTTCTCTCAGCTGCTCTTCTCTCAGCTGCTCTTCCCAGACTGCAGGATACCCACCACTGTTGCTGCAAGAGCAGAAGGCCCACCGACATGAGCTCCCAGGGACCTCTCACCTCTGCTTGGAAAGTGTGTTACATAAGTTTCCAGCCTTCAGCTGAATATATGCTCTGCTATTATTGATCCTCAGATTACCACCGCCGTTAACTTGATCCGAAGACATTGTACTCCACCATTGCATTTTTGATGGTTTATTACCCATCATGTTATAGGTCATGGAGCATCTTAGCCTTAGCTCTATAGCGGTTCTATGCAGATATAAATCAGAATATGAATGTTTTATTGCCAGGTACATTTGCACATCCAATCAGTTTTGTTATATGGATTGTATTGTAATAGAGCACATGAGTGAATGAGCAAAATACAAATTCAGAATGCTAAATGTGTAATATATTCGGAAACGGATCAGCCCAAATCCAACACAGGTTTTGATGGAACCTCATATGGCTCCATTATCCTCCCTGTTGGAGATCAAAGCGTTCAAATGAAGACTGGAGAGTGTGTGAGTTTGGTGGCTGGTTTAAGCAGCCTCGCTGGCCCGAGTTAGTCTGGGGTTAGGCAAGGCAGCACACCTGAGGTGCATTGACTAATCAGTGCACACAGGTTAAACCAACCGTCACACACACACACCACACACACGCATGCATTGCCCAACTCCACTGCGAGTTCATTCTACAACTGCAAAACTCTACAACAAACTTCCTTTTGCAAAGCCACTCTAATGAGGTGTATATAGAATAGCATTCCCCCTCTGTGGGAAGGACAGATGAAATACAAGACAATGAACACTGAGCAATATCATGTGCAATATTACCTTTCAACATCATGTGCATTTTCCTCAGTATTACGTGCAATATTAATATTACTGCCCAACATCATGTGCAATACTCTCTATCATGAGCTATATTATTGATATCATGTTATCTATAAATATTATCTGTAATACTACCTCACATCTCCTCTCATCATGTGCAATATTCTTAATGTCATGTCCAATACCTCTTCTACATTACCTTTCAACATTATGTGCAATATTCCTAATATTCTATCAGGTGCAATACGTCCCCTAACCATTATTATTATTATCACAGCTGTATTAACACTTCAATTATGGCAATTTTTTTCGCCGTCTGAATATCTTACATTGTACATTTGTAAATCTGTTAGTTTAGTTTGATTATTCTGTTGATATCAGTCGATTGTACTGTATTGCTATGCAACCTGGCACAAGAACTTCCTTCGGGATTAATAAAGTTCTATCTTATCTTATCTTATTGCCATCTTATTAAAGACACAGACGGAAAGACAATTCATGGTTTTATTCGAAACTTCAATTTTTTGATAGGGTGAACACAGTTACGTTTCAAGGGTACCTGAGTTAAGTGACGTTCAGCACTGACTTCACAGGCTTCTTCTTGAGAAACATAATCTCAGTATTCCCACGTAGCAAGCAAGTTAACTAATAAGTTGATAGAAGTGCCGATACAAACACCGCCGCCGATTCCCATATTCGCCAACATTCATTGATCAAAGCCAACTTCATTCTGGTAGATTCAATCGGATAACATTTTGTTTGTACAACTAGGGCTACACATCGCGTTGAGAGCGGTGGCAAAAACAATCAGTAAAAAAAAAGTTGTGTGCAGAATAACTTAAAAGGCCTACAAAGTTTCAAGTTATAAAGGCAAAGTTTGCCGTCTTCTGATGTGAGTAGATTGCGAATGAAATGCAAATATCAGCTGCTAATATAATATGCCGCCCCCGGTGCTGTGCCAAGCCAAGTATGCCGACGGGTTATGAGTTGCATGAATAAGGTTACTTGTTTGTAATTACCAATCCATTATTCCAATCAGTTTGTTTTTTTTATAGTGTTCTAGCTGTTTTCGTGCGTGTTGTTTAGAGATGAAATTATATTACAAAATAAAAACATGACTACTTGATTGCATCATTCCAATGTTTAACGTGAAGAATCACAACATTGTCACATGAGGGCGTCTCATCGACCGCTTACAATCTGAACAATGTCAATTACAGCAGAATTTACAAACAATGCAAATGTAAAATAAAAAATTAAAAACACCATGAAAATTACCTTCAGCCCTAAATCTTTGGCAATGTCACCGCCACCAATGAGCAAACTTTCTTTTCACAGCTTTAAACGAGAAGAAAACAAACATTTACTGCCGTTTACCCAACCAAAAGGTGGTGGTGGGGAGAGGAAACGCTGTGGTGAGGGCGATGCAGTCTGGTGCCACGTACACCGGGAATAGCCACGTACAATGGGAAACGCCACGTACACCAAGAACGCCAGGTACACCAGGAAGCGCCACATAAAACAGACATAAAAATCAATAGACCTCCGCAAGCACGATTCACATTGAGGGCAACAAGCCGCCAGGGCCGGCAGGAGAGGGAAGTATCAATTTAACCGTTACTACAGCAATCAGGTTAATAGACAGAACCTGGATTCAAGAGAGATCGGCTGGCGTGTCCTCTGTTTCCATAGTAAACACATGCTGTTCTTCTTTGGCACTGGATGGACAACAGTCAAATGGAAAATTAGAGTCGGAACGTAATTCCCTTCATGCCTGCTTATCGCTGTGGTTCAAAAGGATCATCTCTGCTTCCAGGGCCCAGAAGAGGGACTGAAGAAGTCGTCTGGCTGCAGTAATGTTCGAGGAGTTTGGCCTGGACCTGGCGCCCCTTTGTCAGCGTGTGAGGTGGTGTAGAATCCACAGAATTGCAGAAAAATACAAAATGGTGTTTCTCTGCAGTGTGTTTCCCCATGATCCAACTTTTACAACGATTTACCATTTATTAATATTATAATGTAGTCATTCACCAGACACGTTAATCCTAACATATATACAAAGATTTCAGACAAAAACGGAACGCGCTAGAAATATGAAGGTTTTCTTTTTACACAATTCATGAAGTGGAGCCATATTTGCTTCATGGAGACGTGACCATTTATTTTAGGTGCAAGTCGTAAACACTTTCCCACCAGAACATCACGACATCCACTGAGCCTCCACTTACTTGAAATCCGCGGTGAGCAGGTTGAAGCCGTTGTACATGTGCCCGTCTTTGGACACCTTCTTCAGGTAGGAGAGGCTGTCCAGCTCTTTGTCCGTCAAGTAGTCAGAGACCAGGTACCCTGATGGGTAAATAATTTTTCGTTTAAATGAGGACACTACAGATTAGTTTTGTTATATTCTGTGTTGAAGAGCGCCCCCTCTGGGATCACACCTGATAAAACAAGTCTATGGTACTCACTAGAGTGCAGTCTAGTTAGAACGTCAACTAATCAAATAAAGTAAATAGATTAAAATACTACTACTCACAAATTCACTGAATGCGTGTATATGTAGCCTACCAGTGTTGCGGAATTGGAACAAATTAATAGAAAACATGCGTTTGGAAACTACCGGCTCTGTGTATAATAGCCTAACTGTAAATATACGTAGTTTCGAGATAGATACGGGGCAAGTAGACGTATCCGGCAAGAAATCTGGTCGAAATCTGATAGTCTAGCACGGCGTGTGGAGAAAACCCTTTCATTTTCTAGGCTCAACGCGTACAACTGCGTGCATAACCTTAAAGTTAAGCGTGGATCATGTGACACACCTGTCCTCCGCTTGGAGAACTTAGAAAGGACCCTTTACACAGAGCGGTGTCATCGTAGGACAAACTTGGGTGTCACGTATTACACCAATTATGTCCTAATTATGTAGTAATTACGTACCAACGGGCTACAGCGCTGCCTCAGGCGGCACTCGGAGGCAGGGAGGCAATCAAATACCTCAATGAAATATTTATGAAAAATGTTGACTCGGCGGGTTTTGAAAAGCAGCACACTCATCTTTTGTTGGTCCAGACGGCACGCAAGGAAAACAATGGCAAGCAAGTGTGTGTTGTACACAATGTACGTTACAGTGACGGCGGTTAGTTATTTAACCGCCGATCTTCTTCGACAGAGAAAGACAGTTGAGACCGCTTAGATAACTGACTAAATACGGAAACGCTGCCTCCAGAGGACCACTGCCTCGCTAGACGGTACGGACGGGTCAAGATCGAATACTCGTCTTAAAAAAGTTACATTTCCCTGTTTTGACATATTACGCTATACTACCGTTTGCTACGCCGATATAACATGGACGGCTGTAAGTGGTAAGGATGCCAGAAATACCCGGAAATAATGCTGTCGTTAAAGGCTCCCTTTAGACGCCAGACAAAGAAATTGTACATCCATTTGTCGGACAAATGTGCTTTAGGGTCAAACTGAATAGTTATCTTTCAATCATCATCGTGTGCAATAGTCCTCATGTGCAATACTACTACTTCTCAATACCATTGCCAACTTGTTTTGTTTACTAAATATCTTAGCTAATTTTTCTTTAGGCGTATTCACTGTACATTTATTATTTTATGATTTTATTGTTTATTATCTATTGTTATGATTCTATGTTGTTGGTATTTTGAGCAACCTCTGGCAAAAAAATTCCTTCGGGATTGATAAAGTTCCATCCTATCTTATCTTATCTCGACGTCTCCTCACCTCTTCCTTTGGCGAGGGCGTTGTACTTGGACTCGGAGTAGTTTGTGATGGCGCCCAGCTTGCCCGTCTTGCTGACCCCCAGCCATGTGCCCCCTTCCTTGGTTGGGCTGAGGTCCAGGCCTGGAAAACACACCGAGTGCCACCCGATAGCTGATGTTAAACTATAGCAGTCTAACCCTAGTTCGTCCCCCCAGTCTCTGTTCACACACGTCTGAGATCATCAACATCATCATCCAATTCCATACTTTAGTTAACGAGTCTATTTACAAGACGCAATAATTATACAAGAAAT
This sequence comes from Coryphaenoides rupestris, assembly GCA_002895965.2. Lineage (NCBI taxonomy): Eukaryota > Metazoa > Chordata > Actinopteri > Gadiformes > Macrouridae > Coryphaenoides > Coryphaenoides rupestris. The sequence continues at coordinate 72,395 of PIJE02000838.1, forward strand.
ACATTGAATAATAATGACCCAATACTTACAGGTCAAAATATATTGATATTGTTTCCATATAACATTTTACAGTTAAGCGTAAAACATGACCGCAATTTGAAATGAAATTCATGTATTTCAAAAGTGTTCATATATTTTTCTATTGTTTTTCTGTAGACGTCACATATTACAACCCCGTGCGGACATCACTATGCGTTGCAAACACATTGCCGTTGCCATCGTAAGCATCTTCACCTTAAAATGACCGCCTCAAATGTAAATCGCATTCATTAGGTATCGGTCAATACCAGCGAGGCAAAGGAGCTCCCGCCCGCCGATCGATCGATCGATACGGGACAGGGTCCACTTAGTGTCACCACCACCGATCTAAAGAGGCAGGAGAAGTCGTCCTCTGGAGCGGACAACAGGAGCAGTAAACTGGATCCCTTGAGTGGAGGGGAGGGGACGGGGGGGTGGAGGTCGTACAGCTCACTTCCTGTCTGTGTGTCCCGCTAGGCCCTACTGCCCCAACAGTCTCTCTCAGACTCACATGTACACTTGTCACAGCGCATAAAGGCTGCCATCAATTAAGGCGCCTACTTCGAGAGTCCTGACCCCTCCATTATAGAGGGGAGGAGGAGGGGGGAGAGGGGAGGAGGAGGGAGGAGGGGGAGAGGGGGGGGGGGGTGTGTGTGTTTTCTTTGATTGATTTCTCATGCCAGTGTGGTATTGTGCATTGGAGGAGAACAGCGGTCAATTAGAAGACGGTCCACAGCGAGGGCAGCCAGGGACGGACGGTGACAGACAGAGAGGAAGAGGTGCATTTAGAGGGTGAAGGAGACGGACATGTTGTTGTATTTGTTAGGAAAAGGAAACTTACGCCATAATATATCTAGAGCTGGAGACAACCACACATAAATATATATGGATATATGTATATGAGTGGTGCTTTTTTCTCTTGTTCTTTGGTTGGAGCCAGACATACAGACAGAGGATATAATGGTCAACCTAGAAAGACTTTATTACCCAAATTGAGGAAATTATTCATCCATATACATTAGGCTTCTGTGGTGTATTGTAATAGCGTGTGTGTGTGCGTGTGGGTGCGTCAGTGTCATTCATACACAACATTGATATAGCTTAATGGGACCTCGCAAGAAACAACCACGTTTTATAATTATTAACGGTTATGGTTGTGCCGCACAAGACAGCCCTGTGTTCTCTGGACAGACGGCACATCAGAAAGGGCCGGGCAGACTCACCAGAGAGGATGTCCCCGTTTAACCCGTAGTAGTCCGCTGGCTTGGACGGCCTGACGAAAAACTCATCTCTGTTCGAAGCCAAAATCAGCCTGGGAAGAATGAATGAAAAACAAAAAGGAATTAAAGAAACGATTTACTTCCTTCTCCATCAAAGACCCTTACTTATCGTTTGACTGATCACTGTATTCTTGTTCATCCTCCGCAGTGGCTTGACACTTGGCAACCATTTTTTGACTGTGCACATCGCTCTAGTTGCTGTCATTTTAATTCACAGAAATGTCCACAACCCTCACACACTTTGAAGAGAAGCTTGAATGTAAACAACCCAATGGGAATTAACAGTAATCCATCACAGAAAAATAAAAAATGGGCCTTTTTATCAGAGGAGTAGCCCAAGTGTTGTGTGTCCTCCCCATCCATCTTTTAAAAAGGCAGCCATTTATCCTTTCTGGGGGTCTGGGGAGTTTATAATGATGGTAATGAGCTGGCAGAAGGACGCTGGTTGATTGATTGTCTGTGCCAGAATCTCTGCAGTGGCCGTCCGCGGAACTAGAGCTGTTCTGCCAGGAGCCTCCAAGCACAGTGTGTGTCCCACTCTGCTGTATAGTCTGAGTGGGACACACATCAGTGGACGGGAGAGAGGTGGTGGAGGGTTATAGTAGGAGGACACCCGACACTACATTTCCGCGCAGGTTTCCAAATGTATAAAAATCAACGGCCAGTGAGATTGTGCGGATCTTACACATTTTACTCTTCGTGTGATGTTGGCAAAAAGGATAGGGCGTGAATTTGTCTAAGTCTATAGTTTTCTAACAAAGATTTCACTCGGATTACATGTTCCTTTTCTTTAATTCCTTCTTATTCGCCTTCTGAAATTTTCTGCTCAAAACTAAATGCTGGCATTTTATAGGCAATTGGGGGTGTGTTGGAAGACATTATAGAAAAGGTGTCATATAGTAAGTGCACAAGACTTGTGCCACTAAATGATTAAGATGCGGTAAGGGTTTAATAAATCTGACAGAAAATACTGCGTACGCATTTCTCGTGTTTTGTGCATGCACAGCTTTCCTACACATACAGAGTTGTACAGATTTGGCGCCTGGTATTGTCAAAAACAGCCTTTTCCAGTTGCAGCCTCTCCTGCCAATATTCAAGGAGGATCTCTCTCTGCACTGAAATCTGGCCTCATAACAAGAGATTTTCCAAGATTCTGAATTTGGGTGCTAGATCGATCACCCCTGTCCCATCTTTTCCAAACCATGCCTCCTCTCCTCTAGACCTCCTCCTGTCAAACCTCAAGGGCTCCCCAAGAAAAATTGTAGCTGGCAAGGCCAATGTCAAGGAAACACACGTTTTAGTCCATCAAAGCTTTGAGCCTTTCCAAAAGGCTGGACAAAAGACACAACACGACCAAACCAAAAGGAGGAAGACTCTGTTGCATCTGCAAAAAAAACTCTACAGTGGAGAAGAATAAACAAGCGAAAGCGGAAGGCTGAAAAGAGGACAAGAACAACAACAAAAAGGACGCAAAAAGCAAGTCCAAGGAAACAAGGAGCCAGAGCCTCATCGGAGTAAGTGTTACAACTTAGTTCAGTGTGTGTTGGGGTAGAAATGTCTTCCCAAGGCTTTTAAGATCAACATTTCAGATCACAGATCAACAGATCAAGATTAACATTTTCGTGTAACATGGAGACTTTGAAAGTCTGGTGTGTACCAGACAAAAGTACAAAGTACAAAGTGTACCAAGTACAAAGTACATATACCATATAGATATGATGAATTAGTTATATTCTATTTTGTATTCTTTTATAATTACTGTCGGCTGTCAGGCGTTTTGCACACAAGATTTTCACTCACTGCTTATACTCACGTGTAAACTGTGAAGTGAAAATAAAAATACTTGAAAAAGAGGACCTGAATCATTACAACTATTCGGGTCGCTCCCATGTCTGCTAATTCCTTAACTTGCCACCAGTGTAGTTTACCCTGCCAAATCGGCTATCCCGTCCCCGGATACATATTGGCTAGGCTCAAGGATCTGGATAAAACTTAACAAAAACACAAAACGATAACGATGAGAATGATAATTTTTGGAGCCCCAGATTTTTGGGTCAGGTTCCGAATTGGAATTTGTCAGGCCAACACACTCGCGCACTGAAGAAGGGAGCTATAACGGTTGCTGGGGTCGACCCCCGGGCTCTGCCTAGCCAAGTGTGGAGGTGTCCCTGAGCAAGACTCCACCTAACCCTAACTGCTCCTGACGTGTTGGTTGTTACCTTGGATGGTTGGAATGGTGAATATGGGTGAATATGAGGCAACTGAAATGCTCTTTGGATAAAAGCGCTGTATAAATGAAATCCATTTACCATTTCATTATGAACTGGTGAGAAATTATAGTATGTTGTGTAACACACATTCAAAAGTCAGCGTTGAGCATAGTTTGCGGTCTGCTTTACTTTTTATATTTCACAACACATCGGTTCGTTTGTTGGTGTTGGTGTTATTTTGTGATGTCTGTAAAGGTTAGTCAGTTCAGATCCAACACAAACAAGCTTTTCCATTTCAGGCAGGATGTATGACTACGCAAGTATGACTATTGTGCAAGTTAAGCGCTTCACGTCAAGCCTTGCACAGCACAATTGTTGTTTTCATATCCACCCAGTTGCTCAACATCACGCACAACCTGCTCTCTAATGAGCCACCAGAGGTTAAGCAACCACCTGGCCCCAACCCCCACTGAGACAACAGAACCAACAACACACACACATTCATATGGTATAAAGTGCCCACACAAATGGTATTACTGCCGGTTTTTAAATATTCATCTGCGATAATAAGCACTTCATGCATTTGAAAAACAACAAAAGCAGGAAGCAGAACGTTAACAACTTTTCAAGCACATTTGAAACATTTCACTTCTCCTCCTCCTCCTCCTCCTGAGCTCCGAGCCAGGGGGACTCCGTTCCTCTGAACACTTGACGCCCGACGTTCAGAGCCAGAGGACAAACATGGATGGCACAGCCAGCCACAGACTAGAGACTAGAGAGATGGACCGGGGCCAACCACAGAGCGGCCTCCGGGAGCTCAGAGGAGAGATTTAACGTAAGCTGACCTGACAGCGCACCGTGAACGAACGCTCCCCTCAGTAGACTAGTCTACACTCCCCACTGTAGGGGAGTCAGTGCGGCATACAGGACAGTGTTGACAGTGTAAGCAGAACATGGACACGTATACAAGGGAGAATAGATGGTTGGCGCTTCGTAAAGCTAGCCTGGCCATTACCTTTGTGCTCCTACGTCCTCAGAGGCTCGTCTTACTTTTGGAATATAGTTAGGCCTAGTTAAAGTCACCAAATGAAACGCGCAAGCAACAGCAACTACACATGACTCATAAGCTCAACAGATTGTTTACACTTTTGGCATGGCTTGAGGATTGAATGCCTCTCTTTTTCCATGCCATCTCAATGGGCTGTGTGAATAAATACCAGCAGACAAAGAGACTAGCTGATGCAGCTGTTAGAGCTGCCAAAGTGTAACCTCGGGAGGTTCCACAATGAATATCAGTCTGGCCAGCAATTGATTTCCAAATGTTGCATTTGACACATTCACCCCTTCATACACCGACGGTGGTGTCAACCATGCAAGGTAACAACCAGCTGCTGAGGTTAGATGGTGTCTTGCTCAGGGACACCGCGACACTTAGCTAGGCAGGGCGTATCTGAGATCAAACCAGTAACCTTCCAGTTGCCAGACAACTCACAGATCACACACACACACACACACACACACACACACACACACACACACACACACACACACACACACACACACACACACACACACACACACACACACACACACACACACACCACACACACACACACACACACACACACAGGGCAGTACAGTGTGTAGATAACGAAAGACAAAGTATGATAACATGAAATACAGATAATGAGTGCCAAAAAAGAACAGCTGCAAAAATGCCATAGAAAGCGTATATAGAAAGCGTATATAGAATATGTATGAGGAGTATAAGGACAGAACATGGGCAACATGCATCTCAATAAAGGTTGATGGCATGAGGTCCTACCTGTAGGCATTTTTTGATGCTGGCCGTGGTCAAACTTGAAGAATATGACACACATGAGTGTTGAGGGAGGGACCACTTGCGCAGTCCAGTTACTTCCAGAGCGTGGTCATGTTCACAACATCTAAGATAACACACCAATCAACACAGTCGTCGACACATCAACATCACATTGACTGGTGTGACTTCACTAAATCTTATCTCACACAGATGAAGTCATGAGCTGACAGTGAGAAGTGGTGACAAGTGACAAGTACACACTTCCGATAAGATCAAGAGGTCAATATCGAAGAGGCAACACTATAGTCAGCAGACGTTTTGCTTAGTAATATTATACTACAACTTCTTGCACTTAAGATAAGATAAGATAGAACATTATTGATTCCGAAGGAAATTCTTGTGCCAGGTTGCATAGCAATAGAATAAAACAATAGAGCAATAAGCAGTAGTATAATAAAAATAAAATAACAGATTTACAAATTTACAGTAAAGACCTAGTAGAAGTATAAATATATAGGCAAGATAAGATATTCAGGCAGCAAAAACAATTTGGCAATAATTGAAGTGTAATAAAAGGGTAATAATAATAATAATAAGAGGAAGTATTGCACATGATATAAATAATATTAAGAATATTGCACATGATGATGAAAGGTAATGTAGCACACGTAATTGCACATGATAAATTAAGAATATTGCACATGATAAATTAAGAATATTGCACATAATGATGAGAGGAGGTGAGAGGAGGTGAGAGGAGATGAGAGGAGGTGAAAGGTCATATTTAGAGGCAACATGATATTAATAACATGGAAAATTATACAAAAATATAAATTATGGAAACCAAACTATAGTGTGCTATACTCACAGTCAACGCAATGCTCCACTTACTGATGACACCCTGGTCTGCCGAAAGCAAATAATAATAATATATTATTATTATTATTATTATTATTATTATTATTATTACAACAACAACTACACCACAACAACAACAGCCCAGCTCAGCCGTCAGTCGGCTGTCTGACTTCCTTATATAGGTCTGTACTACGCATGCGCCCCGCGGCTGTCGCTTTACGGCACCTGCTGTGTGACACGCGTGTGGCCGCTCAACCAGAGCCGTACTGCGCATGCGCCCCACGGCTGCATGTCAAACAGAGCCGTACTGCGCATGCGCTACGCCGGTCGCTCTTAATATTTTTATTGTTTATTTCCCGATTGTTTTTTTTTATTATTAACTTCTGGCACAAGAATTTCGTCCGGGATCAATAAAGTTTTGTCTTATCTTATCTTATCGTGTAAGATAAGAAAGAAAAACTATAGAATAATAAATGTACAGTGGATAAGCCTAAAAGAAAAACAATACTGTATAGTTAAGATACATTTAGTAAAAAAAATAAAAACTATAGAATAATAAATGTACAGTGTATGAGCCTAAAAGAAAAACAATATAGGTAAGATACATTTAGTAAAAAAATTAAAAATAAAAACGATAGAATAATAAATGTACAGTGTATAAGCCTAAAAAAAACAATATAGGTAAGATACATTTAGTAAAAAAAATAAAAACTATAGAATAATAAATGTACAGTGTATAAGCCTTAAAGAAAAACAATATAGGTAAGACACATAGTAAAAAAAAAAAGATAAACTATTAACTAAACAACTACTATTCTCTGCTTCAGTCCTCTCCCAGTCCCCTGCCAGCTCCAGCCTGTCATCCCCTTGGATTAGATCTATCCATCTCTACTCTCCATTTAGTTTGAGGGCTTTCAGTAAGAGAAGGCTTGAAACTCTGGAGCTTCTCTAAACTCATCTCTCAACCTGGAACCATTGTCTTGAAATATTTCTCAGCACTGTCATCTACTGGCAGAAGCTGGTATTGCATAAAACTGGTGTTTGCCACAGTCATTTTATAGTTGTGATTATGTTTACATAATCAGTATTCATTTAGTTGATTCAGTTCTTGTGTGAAGATTATTTGGATTCAGATTACTTCATTATTCCCTCAGAATAATTGTTTAACAGGCTGCAGCTAGGTTACAGTGAAGACACATCTCATTGATAAGCAAGTAATTACATATGGGAATTTGGATTTGCTCTAGGACTTGTGTGCTGATTTAAACATAATTAAAACAATTGCTTTACTCTATCATACAGTATATCTCTCTATGGTAGAGGAATTTCTCAATGGAAGAGGAATTCACAAAAACTTCCCTGGATGACAGTGGAGTTGACAGTGAAAGTGAAGTCACGGTTGCTGTTGTACACGACAACTGATATTGTTAATTCTTCAAAATGATCATTAGTATTTGTTGTTGATAGTATTATCAGCTATAGCAGCTGTATTTGTATTGGCCTATACAAGCCTATATTGTAGGCCTATATCCATGCACTGTAGTATATAAACTATAATCTTCTACCACTATAACAGGATTTTGTTATTATAAGATGGTCGTTTCATGTAGTCCTTTAAATAATTTTTTGATGAAGTTTAAATGGGCCACTAATAACTAAAGCATCCTGCACTGGTGCCTTAACTGTGAAATATAAAATTAATTTCCATCCTGAGGCATTTTATTTTGAAAAAACAGCCGGACGTTCATATTTAATATCTGGCAAATAAAATAAGCTTTAATATGCACTCCACATAAACTACCAATGATGTAAAAAATACTGAGTCAAGTCATTTAGCAAAAATATATTTATATATATACTGTGTATTTGTGTCCTTGTATTATGCATGTGGTATTTATTGCAATGTTAATTTCCAAATTGTTTTAATAACACAGACGCCCAAGGGAATAAACCACAAATAAATATATATTGCCTATTATCCAATACATGCAAAAAAAGAGTTGTGTGTGTGTGTGTGTGTGTGTGTGTGCGTGTGTGTGAATGTGTGTGCGTGTGTGTGTGCGTGTGTGCGTGTGTGTGTTTGTGTGCAGGGGGTTGGGGGGGGGCATACTCCCCCGCATCAGCACCATCTCGGTCTTCGATGATTCAATGTAGCGACGCTGGGGACACACAATAAGTGAAGAGAGTGAACTTTTTTATTCGGATGTTGTTTTGCGGCGCTGATGAGGATCAGGCAGTAGAAGCAGTAGACGCAGACGAAGCGAATAGAGCCCAGCAGCTGCAGCAGCAGAACCTTGCGTTTAACCCGCTTCAAGCCAACTTGCACCTGCACTACCACGACGTGCACCATGAGCGGCGTGCATTAAGGTATGTGCATTCATATGCAATGTATATAGATGTTGCATTGCGATGGAAATCTCGACGAAAATGCGTTGCAATTATTGCGATTATCTCGCGTCTGCAAAGTTGCACGTCGCAGGGGGTATTGCACGGGGGTTTCACAGCCGTGTCGCTTGGTTTCAATGCAATATCTTAATTTTTGCGTGCATGTGTGTGTGCATGTGTGGTGTGTTGTGTGTGTGTGTGTGCATGTGTGTGTGTGTGTGTGTGTGTGTGTGTGTGTTGTGTGTGTGTGTGTGTGTGTGTGTGTGTGTGTGTGTGTGCATGTGTCAAAATTGCAACAATTGAAACGCAAAGCTGTATTGGAGGAGGAGGAGACGGGCGTGAGGAGGATAGGACTGCTTGCTGTCAATCAACTCATCATCCTGCTGGCGTCTCTTTAGGACGGATGGAGGGGACAAAGGCTTGCAATGTGTCCCTTTTGATGCTGTGTAGTAGAGTACTCTTGGATGATGTGCGTTTCCCTGGGTGTGGAGTCTCCAATTTACCTTAGAATAAAAATCATGCACTTTATGGTTCATCTGGTTTTGTTTCTATAATGTGGTGGTTTTGAAGCCAGACGCCAGGGAGATGCTGATGGTGATGAAGAAATAGAGAGGTCCATCATTTCCTAGTTTGTATTCATATTGGAGAGAGAGAGAGAGAAGAGAGAGGAAGAGAGAGAGAGAGGCTGCCACGGTTCCATTCTACCCAGATGGTAAATTTCTACTTGAGGGATTTTCATGGTGGGTTATGGTTATGTCATTACTCTTTTTTTTTTTGCATATGTCTATTGCCCTGGATTCCCTCTCGGGTTTGGTCTGCAGCCTATTCTGCAGAGCATTTCTGTGAAGAGCTTGTGGCATTAACTTTTTAGAAGTTGTGGATGTGTGTGTGTGTGTGTGTGTTGTGTGTGTGTGTGTGTGTGTGTGTGTGTGTGTGTGTGTGTGTCCTTTGTGCATGATTGTTAAGATTAGCAGAACGGTTTTTAAACATTGAATCAGGTTTCTTCATCCGGTTATGTCAGATAAGATCAAAAAGTATGAAAAACAACATGACAATTTTTACAGTTATATCATCCCTCAAGTCAGATATATAGAAATTGGAAGGTGTGTCGACTATTACAGAGGGCACATCTCTGCCAATCGAAATGTCAGCAGACATGAAATGTCAATCTTATTCCATGAATCATATTCATATTAAAAGCCAATCTGTTTCACAAGAGCAATGATTCGGTCAAGATAAAACACTCTAAATAAATCACTTTTTGTCTGTACAGTATGAGGAGGGGAAGGGACCACTGCAGCCTGCTTGGAGAGATGTGGGTCTCTGGAAAATCACCCCGTGCAACACTTCCTGTGTTCTGGATTGAGTGGAACAAGTGTAGCACCTTAATGTTGCAGTGTGCAGCCTCACACACACAACCCTAGTAATGCTGGTGCTGTCGACTTCTTATGTACTTGATTGTTGCTTCATCAAGTTCATGAATGTCCACATGTGATGATGATTTTACCGCTTATGGTCAAAGGAGCTTGTTGTCGAGCTATGCAAACTGTTAGGAACATCTTGATGAAAGTCACGGTGTGGCTGGGAAGGTGACGCCTTAAGCTTCCTCCGTGGAGAGTGGAGAAGCCCTCTTCGCAGTCTCACAGGAACAGAGTGCCGTCCGAGCCGGGCAGAACAAGTTCTCGTGACCTAAATACGCTCAAGTTAGAAGCCCGGGATTAAGACGAATGACATTTCAGAGTAAATCCAACACGATTCAGGCTAGCCTTTTTTTTTGTAGATCCAAATCTAGAGGAATGGTGCGCCGGAAAATATGAATCGCTTATCTGAATCCATGTGCACCCATCCATCCATTGTGTCATGGATAAATGTGTCATTAAGAAGTTGAAAGGAGAAAAGTGGTAGAATGAATGAAAGAGTAATGCTTCAGGATCGCTGGCGTTCAGTACGTCTCCGCAGCCATTCATGTGTCATTACTAATTTAACATATTCTCTCGATTTGATACGATTTAGGTCAGAATATTGTGAGTGTGTGAATGAAGGACACATGATCATATACATTACTAATAATATTGCGATATGCCTAAGATAAGATGTTCTGTATTCATCCTGAACATTTGCACTACTATTAACGTTGCTTGATATTAACTTACAGTGAATTATAGTGAATTCAGGCCAGGGGTGTCATTAAGGATCAGGGAGGGGTTAGGCAGCTTTCTCAAGGCAAGGTGGCATAGACTGGGAATCGAACCCTCTACCATTCCCAGCGACAGGCAGGGAAACATCCTCACGAGACTATCCTATCGGAGCGTGGTGTATGTGGGGGTTATCCATCAATCCCCTCGCATCTCATAAAGTACAGTATACCCTGCTGGCATCGCCTGCTTCCACCTCATCCACCTTTACATCCGGTTGCACGTTTTTATCCGCTCCTGTACCTCCGGTGCTGAGAGACCCCTGTCAATATCACCTCTTACCTGTCAACGGAAAAAAAAATGACAGCGGTGGAACGAGCTCCCACGAGCTACGACTGCCTCGCTACAGCCGAAAACGTAACTATATTCAGTTGTATGAGTTATTATACCGGGTACTGAGTGATCTGGGGGTGGGGTGTGTGTGTGTGATTGGCTGCATTGGCACAATAGATCATATTACACAGATGGCTAGTTTTTGGTTTCTCATTCCATATAGAGAAGATAGAATGTTAATGAAAAAATGATTCCAGTTCATTGATATTGTAGTTAACAATGCAAGTTTGGAGTCTCATGAGCTGATTTAATTCGAAAATGTGTGACACTATCACTGCATTGACATTTTTTATTTAGTTTAGTTCTAGAGTGACAGACTTGCCAATTATAACGTGCAAGAATAGCTCTATACAGTATATTGCCTACATTATACAGCATACCCTGAATTATATAGGACACACAACATTCTAATATGTAAGTCTATGTACTTTCAGACAAAATGACAAAATACTCAAAACGTTGGTACGCGAAATACAGACTCGGCGTGGTAAACGTGAATGCAAATGTATTGTGTGTCGCGGGTGTCGTGACGTGACTCTCCGGCCGTGCCATCATCCATGCATGATGTGTGGGCTGTAGCTGCAATCGTGGCCTGGAGGAGCTCTTTGTCCCCGGGCGGCAGCAGCAGCTCGGTGTGCAGCAGCCGGGGCAAAAGCCAAGCCAAGCTGGACCTCGTGGGGTGAATGGCTCTTTGTGGGACTGGCACCTGCAAAACTTCCCCCATCCGCCCCCCATTTGCCTCACTCGCACCCAGCCCTGCCTCCAATTGATATTCACCTCCAACCCACACTGGGCCTGGCCTTGGCACGGTGCTGCCGGGTGGGGGGGGGGGGGGGAGCTGGCATCTGTTCTTCTTCGTCGTCCCTCCTGCAGAGGAAATAGCGAGCCTAACTCGGGGTCTTTGTCAGAGCGAATGCAGCAGGCCTACAGGTGCTGGGCCCGTATTGATTGAGGCTGTCGTGGGGGTCAGGCCGACATTTAACCTTTGATTCGGGAAGATTGAGGAGATGAACACCGTGTTCTTCGATGAACAGCAAATGGGATACGATGGTGTCGATCTTTGTTGTCGTGCACACATAGTGAAGGCAGAGGAAAAAAATCTTCGGCATCTTCAGGCCGTACTCTGTATTCATTCATCGCTGGCTTTTGTCACCTTTTGAGCTGCAGTGTGGAAACCAATTATCTGACCCAGTTGGAAATGCCTAATATAATATCAAATCATTCAAATGAAATACTAAACGATTCCCAAGCCGGTCCGTACATCCATCCACAACGACGAGGCAGTCTGTCTCAGCGATACCGCGAGACGGACTGCCCCCCGTGTGTCAAAATTAGTTTTAAATCGGATAGCGGTGAAATCATTTCCCTTCGGCAATCTGTTTTAGGAACCCGGGTAGTATTGTTATTAGATTGTTGGTGCGGCCCCTTAACATGTCGACTCGGCAGATAAACGGCCGGTTCCTAGCCCGCCTCCTCCTCCTCCTCCTCTTCCGCCTCGTCCTCCTCCTCCTTCTTCCTCTGGTCCTGTCACGGTGCCAGGGTCAGCAGTAACACAAACACAGCCTCCTCTCCATTCAATCCCTCCATAAGTCCTCCAAACTCAACCCCTTTCCAAACGTTCCCTCTGGAGACAGGGCCAGCGGAGAGAGAGGGAGAGACTGCATTCGGTGCATTCGGACTTCCGATTCATCCGTGTGAATTGGGGTGGTGGCATCGCCGTCAAACCTACAGCGACAAACTTTCTTTTTTGTTTTTAGTTTTTCTTAGTTTTTTTTTTACTGTTTCCACTGACCCCCTGACCTCTTGGTTAAAAGGTAGCCCAAACCAAACCACTTAGGACAACGAATTGAGAACGAATGTGTTCCCGGTGTCCCAGATAGCATATTGTGGATCGACTAGCCTCATCTTCTTGTACCTCCTTTGGCTTTCCCCTTCCATTCACACGCTGGTCGTATGGGAGTATGTGATTCCACGCAGACAGACAGGGATAGTGAGTGTAGTGTATGGTTGTGTATGTGGCGGCGAGTGCTGGTCTGTAGGAGCGCTGCTGCAGCTTTGGCCACGCATGCAGTGCTGCTCTGGCCAGAAACAGAGCTCTGCACATATCCACACGTATGTGGAATATCTTTATTTCTGTTCCTTTATCTCCTGTGTCACAACACCCCTGTCCCCGCCCCTGAACAGGAGGATTAACCCCCAGCCCACAGAGCCATGATTATGGCCAGAGATAAGGAGCTGCTTAATTGGAATCACTTGGGCGACCGCCGAGGGAACACAGGGAACACAGACAGACTCGGCAGCCGGGAACCCGATGCTTCCTCTTGTTGCGCTCTTGAAGCAGTCTTTGGAGCTACGAGGGCCGCACTCGTTAGTTTGCACGTCTTCCATTTTGAATTCGGTCACATGACATCGCGCTACAGCGCAGCGCTCGTCTCAAACGGGGCTGGTCTACTTGAACGGTCGCACGGGGTACATGGAACTTCTCCACAATGTGTCCTCTTTATTCTTGTGTTAAATATTGGTTATTATGGGCAATTGTATAATAACTCCACCTTCATAAAAGTAGTTGAGTGTGAATACCTCCTGAATAAAACATAGGAACCATCTGAATACTATCAAATGCTAAGTAGCCTATTTCCAATGAATAACAAAAGGCAAAGGTGCCATGACACTAGACTAAGTATTAGCACCACCCATTTAACATTTACACCAAATAGCATGCATCGCACAAACATGATATATATATGTATATACTATATATATATATATATATATATACAGTAATGTAGTCCTAATTGGCCTGAGAGCTTGTCTTCGAGGGGGCCCTATGGGAGCAACATTTGTTTGAAGATGTCGTAGTGATGTAAGTAGAGTCTTTTAATTCAGGCGCCTCACAGCTAACACAGCCTCAGTCCTCTGATGCACCACCGCTGCATTCTGCATCAATGTGCACAGGTTCTCACCACAAACAGTGTGTGTGTGTGGGGGGACTGGTTTATTGACTTCGTTATAATGAATTAATTCAGGTTATTTTTTTGCTAATCCTTTTCCGTGGGGGAGTTGTGGCGGCGGTGGGAAAGTGGAGGGGAGCGGAGCGCCGGCATAAATCAAGAACCAAATCGTGTAAAAAAAAAATAACTCGAGCTTACTAGTTTGTGGACACGTTTTGATGCATGTTAATGAAACTATTTGAAGAAACTATATTTTTAATATGAATATAACACTGAGCCCTGATAGTTTCTCTCTGCAACCCCGACCCTCTCCTCACACCCAGGCCCATGAATCTAAATTCATGTTCACGCTGATGAATGAATACATTTGGCCATTGACTGAACCGTCAGTCACTTCCTGCGAAGGAGTAGAAAATGTCCTTTTTTATTGTATTAGATTCCAGTTCGCCTAATTGTGCTCCTCTCGTGTAAACAATTCCGTGTAATGCGTTCGCTATTAAGTATAGTGCATTTCATTCTTTAATCGTATAACTTACAAGATATTGATTGACTGGACCAGAGGAGGAAATGCGATGCGCCTCCTAATGTTCGCCGGTGAGCAGTGAACGTCCAGTCAGGGCTGAGGCTTCAATTTTGATATAATTTAATATCTCAATAACATAGATCACAAATGCAGCATGTTTTTGGTTAGGCGCTAATTCAAAGAAATAAAACAGTTTATTTAAAAATAACCGTGTCATAACGTATTGCGCAACGTGACAAATGAAAGTACTGAGACAACTTGATTATCCCAAGAAGGGCAATTCAGTTGCAGCTTACCAGTCCTTACACCACAACTCACAGACAACATTATCTTGTCTGTGAGTGTTTTTGAGTTTGTGTGTAAGGACTGGTAATATGTCAAAGGCAACCATACAAGCAAACAACGGCAGCAGTAGATACAATAAAAACAATAGTTTATATAGTCTGGTAAATCCAGAAAGTGGCATCACTACATGACTGTAATGCAGCCTGTAAGCCTTGGTGGGTTCAAATCCCAATATCTGCAGTCTACCCTTAGACCTCCTTGAGGCAAGATGCCTACGATCGCTCATTGATGGCAAACAAATGCCCATAATTTGCATCTGCCCATTAGACGGCACGCGAAACAGACATGCACACCAGCTGTTCTTGAAAAGAAGTCTTGCAATGTGTGGCCATATGCTCAATCCAACAGAGCTAATTATCTCCCCCTCGCTTCATCTCCGATTCCATCTTTCTCTCGTTATTCTGAGACGGCAGAGGTCCTGTTGCGTCGTCGCCCACGAGATGAATTGTCCCTACGAGGTGTAAGAACACAATGTGATCAAAAAGTTCTAACGGTACAAAGGATTTGTCATGTTGGCTACTTGGCCTCAACCGGGCCCATTTTACACGAACCGTTCCGTTGCTTCCAGAGTTTTTTCGGCTTTATTCCCGCCTCGCCTTTGTCTGCGTAAAAGGTACAAACGGCGGAATGGGGGGCATTTTTCATCCCTGACTGCTCCTGACATGTTGGTTGTTTACCCTTGCATGGTTGACACACCGCTGTCGGGGTATGAATGGGTGAAAAAGAGCTATATAAATGCAATCCATTTACCATTCAGCGTTAACAAAGCCGGATCGACGTCTGTGTAAAAAGGAGAGAGCGGGGGAGGGGATGTGACGTTTTGTTGATCCCTACACCATTGTAACTCTACGCATCACATCTTGTATTGTTTCAGAATAGCAATGTTGCCGTCGGACGTGTGGGCTACACGTCGCACAGACGCTGGCAACGTCGTGGTACAAGTCCTCTGCCTCAGATTCCGGAAACGCCGGCACGCTATGGAAAGCACTCACACATATTCTAGGATCTCTGTATAAGAAGAGGCTGCCTACTACTGCTGCTGCTGCTTGCAGGGTTTTGTCTGCTGTGAGAGCCCTTCAAACAGATGTCCATGACACTTAATGGAGTAATTTACCGCAATTATGGAGTTATGTTCATTATGCATTAAAACAGTTTCGGATTATATAGAAAAAATATACAGTTATACCCCTGTGGTGTTGTCATATGCGCTGGCTGGTCCATAACATAATGCAGTGGTAAGATAAACAATTCCTTTTGAAACGCACAAGCCTTATAATGTTGACTCCTTAATGTAATCGTTCTGCCTGACATTTTGAATGGTTCAAAGTTCAAAGACGTACATTAATATTCAGAATTGTGGTCGTGACATTTTGAAAAAAACCGCCCCCCTGCGCCCGCCCTGAATCCTCGTGATAAATGAATGACGTCCAGCGATGAGGAGTCGCGGTGAGTCGGTTCAGCGGCCGATTCGCGTCGAGTGCGGCGAGTCTAATAGAGGCGGGAAAGTGGTTTTTTTTCCCGCCTCCCGCTACTTAAGACTTGGCGTCCGACACAAAGGGATGCTGTCAGGAGACGCCAGCGCATTAATCAATTCCGGGCTGAACATGTGTAAGGAGAGGTCTAGATGTTCATGGCCGCCGAGTGCTAGCCAGCAATGGTCTTCTCTGTGGAGGGTGAATGAGGGGGGGGGGGTCCTCCTTGACCAGCTGGGCCTGAATAGTGCTGGGGGGGGTGGTGGGGGTGGTGGTGGTGGTGGTGATGGTGGGGAGCTCTCTTTCCTCCATCCATCCTGCATAAAGTGCAAAATAAACCTCCTAAGATGTTTAAGAGGGAGAAGAAAGCCACCGGATGCATCCCTGTTCAGGTTTCGTTTTGCAGACTGGGGGACATTTCGGTCTGGGATTTAGTGGAGCCGATCCCGGTCCTTGGCCGCCTAATGGAGAAGCTATCTACGGATCGTTTTTAGACGATGACGACATCGATGACGCATATCTTCTCCATGGCCGTCGTCACTCAGCAGTGCAGCACATTTCCGCAGGTCTGTGTAACCCACTGGAAGTCAGAATGTCAGGGCTGGCCGGAGTGGTGGTGGTGGTGGTGGTGGTGGTGGTGGTGGCTCTATAATGAGATCAATGCAGGCCTGCTGCTGTAGGGGACCCTGGAGGCCTGTTGCTGCTGTAGGGGACCCTGGAGGCGTGCTGCTGCTGTAGGGGACCCTGGAGGCCTGTTGCTGCTGTAGGGGACCCTGGAGGCGTGCTGCTGCTGTAGGGGACCCTGGAGGCCTGTTGCTGCTGTAGGGGACCCTGGAGGCGTGCTGCTGCTGTAGGGGACCCTGGAGGTGTGCTGCTGCTGCCAGACTAGGCTTGTCGATATACTGTGTGTGTGTGTATTATGTGTGGAGAAATAGACAACTAGAGACACACACCTGTCACCCATGTCTATATTGAGGTTTCCAAAATGGTTGAGTTGAAGGCTTCTTGAGTTTAAACATACATTTATGATGGTAAGGTATGCGGGAGGCGGTTCAGGAGCTAGACTGAGCGACTAGAGACAACAGGAGCCAATCAGAACAGATGGACGTAAGCCAATCAGAGCAGGGTTCTATATTGAGTTGGGTACAGGAGAGCACACCTTGTTGTTACCTTAAATGGGGTTTGGAATGTGACGATGACCATGTGACGATGACCATGTGACGATGTGAATATAAGTCAGAGTCAAAGAGGAGTGAATTCAGTCTTCTCTGCAGATTTGACTCAGGCTTGGTGTCACTATTGGCTGTGCGAATAAAGTCTTTAACCTTCAAACTTTGGTCTCCCCGGCATCTCCCTCTTACGAATGTCAGAGTATTGGTAATTTTCCACGACACATAGGGGACCCTGGAGGCCTGTTGCTGCTGTAGGGGACCCGGGCGCCGAACTGCTGCAGTGTTAGCAGCCAGGCTCCTCCAGCCATGCCGTGCGCCACCAGCGACATAATGACCCACTAACCTAGAGCCAGTATTTACTGCAGTTTACTATTTAGCTGCTCTATTTAGCAGACACTTTTATCCAACGCCATTAAACAGCACGCCATCTCGCTCGAGGATGCCGACCCTTTTGGAGTAGACTGGATGTTCTTTGCGCATGTGAAAGTGAAAGGACGATGAAATGCTTGCTGAAAAAGTTTGGCAAGGTCTTTCTTCGGCCCTCATTTAATTGTGAGGATTATGCCAGAGCTCGTCCAATATCAGGAGGACACAGGTGGATGTTGAATAAACAAGTTTGTAGTCGTTATAGTCGTCGAATGGAGATTGAGAAGGTCGTAGCTGCTAGCATGCGAGTGATCTCTCTCTCTCTCTCTCTCTCTCTCTCTCTCTCTCTCTCTCTCTCTCTCTCTCTCTCTCTCCCGTGTGTGGTGATGGCTGGTCTAACCTGTGTGCATTGTTTATCACCGGCAAACACAAAAATGTCCACACACACAACACACACACACACACACACACACACACACACACACACACACACACAAACACACACACAAAAAGCAGAAAACATTGCAATTGACAAGATAAGATAAGAAAAGCAAGGAAACACAAATACAAGAACAAAACACACAAACAAAAAACACACCCACGCATTTATAGACACAGACATAAACCACATAGACATAAGATTAAATAAAAACCTAAATAGACAAAAAACAAACCCATATCATAAAGAACAGAAAATAACGAATACAAAATATATAACTAAACATAAAAAAACAGAAAAGAGATAAACAAAGATACAAAGAAACACAACATAACTAGCCACAAAACCATAGTAGATTACGACAAACAGAGAAAGATAAACAATAACAGCAAAGAAACCATTATCACATAAAAAGAATAAAGAACACAAGATATGAATACCCAACATACAGATCCTATACTAGCAAAAGCACACAGAAATAAAAACAATTCCAAAGCACAATAAAAAACAAATCAAACATACACAAACGGTAATAAAAGAATAAAACACAGACAGCGAAAGGACAACCAAATGAACACACACACAGAAGAACGAAACCCGATAACCACCAGGAAAATAACATACCAGTAAAAGGAAAAAGAAAAAAAGACACAACGAAATACAAAAAACAAAAACAACAAAACAACACCTACCAAGAGAACACCGAGACCAAAATCCACAACGACCAAACAGATAAGCCGCCAGATTTACAAAAACACTAATCACACAATCACGACACCAAAAAAACAACAAGACAACGCAAAATAAACAACAAGACATGAACAAACGAACATAATGATAAAACTCATCCAGAACAGAAAAAAGATAAGAAGGAACATAACACACAGACATCAGACACATGAAATAATACCAAAATAAATCAATATAAATCAAATATTATGATAAAAATAATACAAGCAAAGCAGTAAAACACATAAACACATACATAACAAACAAAAACATAATAATATACAGCATGACCATAGCAAAACAGCAGCATATTCAAAAGATTAATAAAAATCTAACAGGTACCAGAGAAAAATTCGACACAACAGAATATAAGACAAGGAACGAGACACATAACATAAGACCCAGATCACAAACAAACACAAAACATCGCATAGACACAGAAAATAACAAAGAGAGCACAAATAGAAGAACTCACAAAACACGAAACACTGATACACCAACAAATACAAAAGAACAGACAAACAAAGGGAAAACAGCAGCAAACAAAAAAACCTCACACACGAAATAAAAATGACAGGTACAACAACAAAAACAACCAAACTCAACATCAGCATGCAGAAAAAAAACAAGAGAATCAAAAAAATCAAAAACAAGAAATAGAAAAAGGAAACAGAATGATTTAAGAGATCAAGTCAGACAAGAAACAAGAAAAGAAACCAAAAACAAACACAAAAGGCACACACACACACACAATCAAACACACACACACACACACACACACACACACACACACACACACAAACACACACACAAAAAGCAGAAAACATTGCAATTGACAAGATAAGATAAGAAAACACGAGCTGGCTCGCTGGCTCGCTCAACTGGCAAGGCCACCGCGACGCCTCAGCAGAGAAGAAGAATACGAACAGAGACGCAAGTAGACAAGTAATTCACCTCAATTTCCCTCCCAAGAATCTATCTCCCTCTCTCTCTCTCTCTCTCTCTCTCTCTCTCTCTCTCTCTCTCTCTCTCTCTCTCTCTCTCTGCTGAGGCATTGCGCTGCCCTCGCCTCTTGAGCGAGTGGCCGGCCGAGAGAGAGGCACGAGAACGTCTCCAGAGGCTGCGGACAACCGAGCCGAGCGAGCTTCCTGGAATCGGGCCGATAAAACAACCAAAAATAGAAAAACTACCCAACATCAGTGTCGGTAAATGATGTGGCTTGCTGTGTGCGTGTGTGTGTGTGTGTGTGGTGTGTGTGTGTGTGTGTGTGTGTGTGTGTGTGGTGTGTGTGTGTGTGTGTGTGTGTGTGTGTGTGTGTGTGTGTGTGTGTGTGTTGTGTGTGCGCGTGAAGGCCAAATAAACAGTGGCTCCTCCTTCCGATGTCTGTGCGACGCGCCAACATGATACTCCCAGCCACCACCACCCAGGAGCGCAGAAGACAGAGCTGTTGCTGGAAGCATCCACACCGCATGGAGCCAACCAGCCCCCACCCCCCCCCTCGCCCTCCCCTGAACCCCCTCACTGCTGGATGTGAAGCATTGGATTGTACTGCAGAGCCTGCCGGCGGCGGGCGGGGAGGGAGGGAGGGATGGAGGGAACATGAGAGGGTGGGAGGGAGGGAGGGAGAGGGATGGAGGGAGGATGAGAGGGTGGGAGGGAGGGAGGATGAGAGAGGGAGGGAGGGATGGAGGATGAGAGAGGGAGAGGGATGGAGGGATGGAGGATGAGAGAGGGAGAGGGATGGAGGGATGGAAGGGTGAGAGGGAGGGAGGGAGGGATGGAGGATGAGAGGGAGAGCAGGGATGGAGGATGAAAGAGGGAGAGAGGGATGGAGGGATGGAAGGGTGAGAGGGAGGGAGGGAGGGATTGAGAGATGGAGGATGAGAGAGGGAGAGAGGGATGGAGGATGAGAGAGGGAGAGAGGGATGGAGGGATGGAAGGGTGAGAGGGAGGGAGGGAGGGATGGAGGGATGGAGGATGAGAGGGAGGAGGGTGAGAGGGGAGGGAGGGATGGATTGTGAGAGGGAGGGAGGGAAGGAGGGAGGGAGGGTGAGAGGGAAGGAGGGAGGGAGGGAGGGTGAGAGGGAGGGAGGGAAGCGAGGGAAGGATGGAGGAGGGAGGGTGAGAGGGACAGAGGGAGGGAGGGTGACAGTGGGAGGATGTGTGGGTTGCAGTTGGCGAGGCAAGCCAGCTGCACACGCCCAGCAGGAGGTCTGTTCTGTGGCAGGTCCGCAAGAGAGAGGAGAGAGAGGAGAGGGAGAGAGAGGGAGGGAGGGAGAGATGGAGGGAGAGAGGGAGGGAGAGGTGGGGGGGGGGGGGGGGGCGGGCGAGGGAGATGGGGAGGAAGAGAGGGAGACAGGATGAGAAGGAGGGAGTTGAAGGGGAAAAAAGAAGCTGAAAGAAGCAACATTTGGCATCAAGAGCTTTGGATGGATTTCATCTCTCAGTGTGATGTATGTGTGTGTGTGTGTGTGTGTGTGTGTGTGTGTGTGTGTGTGTGTGTGTGTGTGTGTGTGTGTGTGTGTGTGTGTGTGTGTGTGTGTGTGTGTGTGTGTGTGTTGTTGTGTGTGTGTGTGTTGTGTGTGTGTGTGTGTGTGTGTGTGTGTGTGTGTGTGTGTTGTGTGTGTGTGTGTGTGTGTGTGTGTGTG
The DNA here is from genome assembly GCA_002895965.2 of Coryphaenoides rupestris. Taxonomy (NCBI): domain Eukaryota; kingdom Metazoa; phylum Chordata; class Actinopteri; order Gadiformes; family Macrouridae; genus Coryphaenoides; species Coryphaenoides rupestris. The sequence goes on from PIJE02000838.1 coordinate 94,141, forward strand.
TGTGTGTGTGTCTTGTGTGTGTATGTGTGTGTGTGTGTGTGTGTGTGTGTGTGTGTGTGTTGGGGAGGCTGCTGGTGTGGGTGGAAGCTAAAGGCGGCTGTTTTTGCGAAACGCTCACCAGCGACGACGCGCTGAGGAGGTCTTGGCGGTCTCGGCGATCTCGGCTTCATTGAGAAAGATGACCCTGAACTCAGCTGCCTCTGCCGTTTCCTGACTCGCAGATCCTGTTGCTGCTGCTGGAGCTGGAACATGCGCTCCCACCTCCACGCCTGCCCTGCACTGTGCCCTCACACACACACACACACACACACACACACACACACAGACACACACACACACACACACACACACACACACACACACACTCACACACGATTACAATACACCCACAGAAGCCTAATGCACGCTCTGGTGCGTTGCGGTAAATATTTAATGAAATGCCGTACACCTTTTAATATCGCGGTGAAATTCATTAATTCATTCAAAGTAGAGTACGAAACAAAACGCATCGTGGCTTTTAGACGGGTCTGAAGGGCTCTTTAACTGCAGTGGTTTCGACCAGTGCGGCCAGTGTGCTTGCATTATTAAATCCTGCGCTATCGTGCGATCTGGACAGCCCTAAAGAGTACAGCATCCACTCATATCGATCCACAAATACAACGCAAACATTCCCAAAGCGACGAGACGGATAATCAAACACAATGAATAGGCAGCTCTATAGCAAGCTGTCTCATTTCACTTTACTTTACTACTTCTTACTTTGTTCGTTGATGCCTCAGATGAGCATCCTTTGTTGTTGAGTTGTGGTCAGTGATGTCTGGCCGTGATTGTAGTTGCAGGAACTCAATACGAAACACTTAGCTCTGCGACAGACTAACACCGCAGCTTCTGTGACTACGGCCAGGTCCCGGATTAAGGGTTTAAAGGGCTGGAGGTTGTGGGGTGTAGTTGTGTAGACGTCTGTTGGGTCATTTGACAGCAAATGAGTAGTCCAAGTTATAATAGCTGTCAGGTTACGTACGACAACACACACACCGGGAGCCGTTGAGTCTATGCTAGTAACCAGTGACATTCGACAATTTCGGGTCTTTTTATCTTTTCTTTCGTGTTTTTTCGTTTTTTGCAAATGGGAATTTCTAATGTTGTACTGTTTGCATAATGACTGAGGCTGGCGGGCACCTCTGTGTGTCTCCTGGGCGCCGTGCTGTGATAAAAGGGAACGACGTGAGGGGAACCTGACTCATAATAATATGTTCCCCCGTAAGCGTTACTCCGTGTAGACGAGTAAGGCTACGACTCCGGCGCGTGTGTGTGTGTGTTTAGCGTGCGTTTTTTGACATTGTACCGCACCGCGCCCGCCGAGATGGCGACGTGTACATTTTGTAAATGGAACATTTACACGTCGTCAAGAGGTATTAGCAGATAAAACAGACCGCACAGCGTGCCTGATTGCTGAAACATAACAGCTTTTTGTCCCACAGTTCCCAGGAGTTTCTTTTATTATTTTTTTAATTTGAATACTTCATTTGTTTGATTTAAAATGATTTTGTTCCTGCCAACAACAAAATAATTCTCTAAAAGTGTGCTTAAAACTGAATTACGCTGACGAACAGAGGGCTGGGGCTAATCTACGTTGCAGCCCTTTGTCCCTGCTGAGCGGTGAATCATCTCCAACTCTCATGACGACATTTACGAAACCTTGCCAAGTGCTAGATTAAAATAAAACACAGAATCGTGATTTTAATACAAATACTTTCTCGCCTGACCTTGAGCGCACGGAGAGGCGCGCATAGGCTTTATTACCCAAGGCCCACAACACACACACACACACACACACACACACACACACACACACACACACACACCATTTGCTTGGATGGTGGCCACGTCCACGTCCACGTCCACGTCCACCACAAACACACACTTCACCCCGTGGGGTCTCCCTCGCCTACCGATGATCCACCGGCCGCTTCTGCTTAATATGCAGGGAAAATGCTGTGGAAATGATTAAACTCTAATAATTATACCACCAAGGATACGACCCCAATTACCGAACCGAACCTAGCCGGCGTGCGGAAGGATGAATGAGAGGAAAAATAAATGACAGTTTGCCGCCATGACTTGATATTCAGATCCTCTTCACCCTCTACTATCACGTTTAAAATAGAAATCTGGATCAGTGTGGTGTGTGTGTGTGTGTGTTTGTGTTTGTGTGTGTGTGTGTGTGTGTGTGTATGTATGTGGTGTGGGTGTGTGTGTATGTGTGAGGGGTGTTAAACTGTCCGTTTGGCAGATGACCTCGTGACCTTAGAAGCGCCGCTGTCTACTTTGGTCTGCGCTCTTGTCTTCATTGCAGAGATCCCGTCCGAGGGTGAGTGAAGTCAAATTGAGTCACAAGGCGTTTGATTGCTTCCACCCCCCCCACCCCCCCACCACTCCTTCTCTCGGTCTGTTCCGATGTTCACGTCAGTTCCATTCATTCAATTGACGGTGTCAGTTGGACTTAGACGTCCAGACATGACACTTGGAGACATGGGGCATACGTATTCCGAACTACAACGCACGTCCAGATCAATGCAAGAAGCCCCAAGAAGATTGGGGAATTTGCTGATGGTTGACGATGCCGTTGACGCTCGTAGGTAAACAGCACAAGTGCACAACACACAGCTGATGTTGTGCCTTCACCTCCTCTTCCCATCCTCCTCCTCCTCTTCCTCTTCCTCCTCCTCCTCCTCCTCCTCCATCCTTCCTAATCTGTTCTTATGGGTCTCAGCCCAGCAGCTGCTGCTGAGAACAGGCGGAGCTATGGAGAGATTAAAGGAGGCATCTTTGACCACGGCCACCTCCCACCACCAGGGACCCACTCTCTGCACGTGGCTCCATGCCGCTCGCTTCGCCTATTTTTCTTTGATCCACTGCAGTTCCAAGCTCTTCCCTGGACCTATAGAATGACGGGGGGGGGGGGGGGATCATATACATGCCAGCTTCCTTGCACGGGGGTTCCTACGGGACTGCTCTGCTCTACTCATCAGTGTGAATTATTAGAGGCAGATGTAACGCGGTCTATAGTGTGCCTGCCTGTGACGACGGGCACATTAGAGGGAGTACTTCCATGTGTTCGTTCAGCAGTGCTGAATCGCTCCATTCCCTTCTGGGCTTTGGAGAAGAACCACCAATGGAGCCACACAGAAGGTCGAGTCCCATAGCGTTGGGCGTCCCATAACGGCGTAACAGCAGCCGGTCCCGTCTATTCCCTCCTGCCGACGGGTTCCTTGAGCAAGACACTAATTCCGTGCCTGCTGCCATCTGGGGTGTAATCCGCCGTATTTTGTGTCAGACGTGTGAATGTCATGCGTTCAGGGGGTAAACGGCAAACAAATGGCTTCACCCAATCATTGACCTTTGGCTGCTGTTCTGGCCAGACTGAGGCTCACAGGAAATGGCTAGCAGGCTGTTAGCAATGTAGACAACAAGTTTAAAATATCGAAGTTTTAAAATTCTCGCATCGTGACAACCAGACGAGCCACGGAGCCGTCATGTCGAGCGGCGTCGTGTAGCCAGTAGTAGAAAGAAAACACGCGTCAAGAAGGTTAGATTTGATGTCTCTCCGTTGGACGGATGGCCCCAGTGATGTGTGTCGAGGTTCTGAGCAGGGCTAGGTGTGGAAGATATCCGTGTGACCCCATTAAGTTCCCGTGAAGACACACGGCTTTGAAGGTATGGACCGGGGGGGGGGGGGGGGGGGGGGGGGGTTCAAATGAGCACAAAACTCCAAAGGTGCTTTGTACATTAAACTAAATTAATTGAAATAGGTTGGAGGGTTTCGATATAGGAGGTGGAGGGGGAGGAGCACAAAGAGATGTCAAGACACCGTGGGGAAAAAGAAAAAGACCTGCACAATAAAAACCTTTAACAATTTATTTCAAACGAGTTGATTACTGTGACACAGACGCTCCGTGACAAAAGACATGCCAATACTGCTACAGGGGTGCAACCAATGAAACAGTTATTGGCACCTGCAGTGGAAACCAGTAGAAAACGGAGAAAAATGGATGGCTTCGATGGGACTTGAGGAGGTGGAATGGAGCCCATGTTTACTGGAAGGACGTGGCTGTCCTGTGCTTGACCTTGTCAGACACGGTCTCCGTATGGCAGGGAGACCGCCGGTGTAATTCTGCTGTAATTTCCCCGGTCGTCACTTGGCCGTCGCAATCCCCTTCAGGCCGGCGTTCCGTCTTCCACACCGACACATCTTCCTCACAACACCAATGCATGTATTTCAAGGGGAGTGGAAGTGAACATGAATATTGATTTGTTTTTTTGCTCTTTCTTGTGAATCAATTTGTGCCTTCAACATCATAGTGGCGTAGTAACCTTGGTAAGAGCCACTTCTATACAAGGCATGAGGAATATATACGCCTATTAATAATAAAGTGTCTTTTCTTTTACAGTTTAGCCCCAAAGACAAACAAACAAACAAACAAACAAACAAATAAAGCCAGAACCGCTTCACCGACGCAAAGTCAATACATCTGCTGTGGCGCAACCAGCCTCCATTTTAATGGCGCACATTCATCACCCTATTTAACTTTAATTAGCGACGACAAATCCCAGCTCGGGGACCAAGGACGCATGTCTTAATCAGTGAAGTTCTCACCTCGGAAGGATACAAGCGGATGACAACCACTTCGAATCTATATTCGAAATAGAATAACTGGATCTCATATATTCTGCAGTTGTTCAAAGGTTGGGTTCTTCTTGAAATGTCGAAATGTCAAGGACTGAAAGAAAATGATTCACTATTTTCTCCAGTTCTTTTCTAAATCTTTCCAAAAAATGTCATGCACAGCACTATGTTCTACTCCCGTTTCACTTTGATGGGTTTCGGTCCGTGGCTCTCTGTGTCGTTATAAGTCCTCATGAGGATTATTAGTTGTCAAGACGTGTCTTCATGACTGTTGCCAATTCCTGTACGTAGTAATTAAAGTGATTGGTGTTGAAGCAGTAAAATCCTCACAGGGATGTAATTAGCGTTGGTTTCAGTGGAGAGTTCTTTTAAATGTTCCTTCAATGGCATTTGAAACCCCCCCCCCAAACAAACACAGCCGTCAACCCATCAACTGAGAAATGTTTTTTAAGATGCAAACGGTTCAGCAGTTGGTAGCAGTGGAGTCGGCTGATTGGCTCCTTCTTCCCGCGTCCTTTGTGTGTCGACCTCGGACCTCGTATTTCTACGTTCTTTTTTTTGCCGCCTTGACTCATCGTGTCACAAACTCTTAAATTCCCTGACACGCTCCCTTGACCTTGGCCGGGCCTGACCACCACCACCACCGCCACCGCCATCACCACCGCCACCACCACCACCACCACCGCTACTGCCCAGACTGCATAAGAAGTATGTTAGCTCTAGTCCGTTAGAGCCCACTAAGGGGCGGCAGTAGCTCAGGAGGTATAAGAGCGGTTGTCTGGCAACAGGAAGGTCGCCGGTTCGATCCCCGGGCTCCTCCCCCTCCTCCTAGCTAAGTGTGGAGGTGTCCCTGAGCAAGACACCACCTAACCCTACCTGCTCCTCCTAGCTAAGTGTGGAGGTGTCCCTGAGCAAGACACCACCTAACCCTACCTGCTCCTCCTAGCTAAGTGTGGGGTTTGGTTGTTACCTTGCATGGTTGGAACCGCCGTCGGTGTATGAATGTGAGTGCAGTTGCATATACTGTTAGTACTCAGGTCCACTGCATCTTTGCATCAGAGCTCTGGTGTGGCATCTTGCTCAACAACGCCCGTGGAGACCGGGGATCGAACCCAGAACCCTTGTGTCTGCAGGGGACACTCTGTACTTGCCGCTCAGCTCTGGGTGTTCCCTGAAGCACACGGGGTGCAGATTGTACTCGTCTGGTGAAGTTCTGCACGATGACAAACGGTTCTTATGGTCTCTTACGGGCTACTTATGGTAATGGCCGCGTCCCCGAGCTCTACACCACCGCTATCAACTTCCTAGCATTACCACCTACTGGGCTCTCTCTCTCTCTCTCTCTCTCTCTCTCTCTCTCTCTCTCTCTCTCTCTCTCTCTCTCTCTCTCTCTCTCTCTCACACACACACTCTCTCTCTCTCTCTCTCTCTCTCTCTCTCTCTCTCTCTCTCTCACACACTCTCTCTCTCTCTTTCGATTAGATTAGATTAGATTCAAATGTATTGTCATTGCACAGCACAAGTACAGTACAGCGAAAAGAAGTTGGCATCTAACCAGAGTGCAAATGAGGCAGTAAAGTGCACAGTAATATACAGTGTACAGTGTACAGTGGTTAAATAGGATATAGAACAGTCTACTAGGTCTAATATATAGGTGCATATACAGTATGTTTATGTACAGGGATACAGTGTAGTAATAACTTAATGGAGTAGGTATAGGATATGTGCAGATAGGTATATAAATATTCTGGTAAGTATACAGTATCAACAGGTAATGAGCAGGGGTTGTAAATAAGTAAAAATAAATATATATATATGGTAAGTACAGAAGAAATGTACATGGCTATCATACAGGTATGGAAACAACAGTGTTGTGATTACAGTGCAAGGCAGAAGAAGAGACATGGTGATATGATATATTCAACAGAGGTCAGAGTTCATGGACAGCGGAGCCTAGAGTATAGGCAAGGTGGGGGGGGGGTACAGAGGTCAGAGTTCATGGACAGCGGAGCCTAGAGTATAGGCAAGGTGGGGGGGGGTACAGAGGTCAGAGTAGGGCGGAAGTCGTTGAGGCTCGCTGCAGAGGAGTGTTTTGGCACTGGCACAATGGAGGTTGTTTTAAAGCACGCTGGGACAACTGCCTGAGCTAGTGACCGGTTGAAAATGTCAGTGAAGACCTCAGTCAGCTGCTCAGCGCAGTTCCTGAGCACGCGACCGGGGGCCATCAGGACCAGCTGCCTTACGGGCATTTGTTCTGCTCAGTGCCGCACACACGTCTGTGGGGGAGAGGATGACGGGTTGGTGGTCAGCAGGGAGAGTAGCCCTGGTGGGCAGCTCGTGGTTTACTCTCTCTCTCTCTCTCTCTCTCTCTCTCTCTCTCTCTCTCTCTCTCTCTCTCTCTCTCTCTCTCTCTCTCTCTCTCTCTCTCTCTCAAACACCACCGGTCTGTTGTCTCTGCTCACGGACGCCATGTCAGTGACGCCACTCAGCGGGCAGCAGGGGGCGGCAGACTAAAACAAGTCGTTGTGGTGTCCGGTCGAACGCCTCAATCCTATCATCATAGCGAGTTGTACTTTCAGCGGACGCTTTTCAGATACACGTCACTCAGGAGGTCAGCAGGTATGGGGGTTAAAGGTCGTCTCGCCCGAGGACGCCACGACTGGTTAAGACAGCGGACGTTGCGGGGATCGAACCCGGGAACATTTCGGCCACAAACCTAGCCACTGAATATCCACCGTGATGGAACCAACTCATGGGGAGAATAGTTAGTGAATCCACACTTTGTAACACACACACACACACACACACACCGCCCTGCACACCCCTGTGTGTGTGTGTGTGTGTGTGTGTGTGTGGTGTGTGTGTGTGTGTGTGTGTGTGTGTGTGTGTGTGTGCCAAACTGGCCTCCCAGGCCTGTACTGTCGTTGAACGAGGCACGGCATGATTTATACTGTCAGAACACATTACCTTTCATTTGTAACGCAGGTCAGTTATTTTCCTTCAACAATCAACTAATCTATCTTGAGACTTTCTGCATCTCTGTCTTAGGTGGTGTCTTGCTCAGGGACACCTCCACACTTAGCTAGGAGGAGCAGGTAGGGTTAGGTGGTGTCTTGCTCAGGGACACCTCCACACTTAGCTAGGAGGGGGGAGGAGCCCGGGGATCGAACCAGCAACCTTCTGATTGCTGATGTTGGAATTAGTGATTTACAACGTGTGTGAGGCATCATGTCATGAATAAAACACCATTGCTACGCTACAACATAGCTTACTCTTAGCTTACTCCAGTTCAGCCCGAGTCCAGCCGCATGAGGCCTATCTGAGCTCATATTCAGGTCAGCAGGTCGTCATTCTAGCAGTTTCTCGGCCTGAGTGACTTAAAACCAAATTGAGATGTCGTGTTCTCAGACAAGATGTCCGCTTTGCAACCACAACAAAGCGCCGTTCGGTCGAAATAGCCGACACCATACACCGCCGACCGCGGGGGGAATATGTGCATTTCCAACCGTACATCGCGGTCACTCTATTGTCCCATTTGGCCGTAATCGCAGTGGTCGACAGGTTTTTATTTTATTGTCAGTAGCCTATATCGTCCTTAACCCTCCTCCTACAGTCTTTCGTTCAAGTCCCCATTTGAATCAGGTATTGTATGTAGAGAACAAAAATGTGGCTGCCTTCTGCTGGGTTGCCTTGCCACGCGTGTGTGTGCCTAGCCGTGTGTGTGTGTGTGTGTGTGTGTGTGTGTGTGTGTGTGTATATCAAACACACACACACACACACACTGGCTGGAGTGTGCCGTGTGCACACAGCTTAAGCGGCTGAAGAGACCTGCGTGGCTGAAGCTTTTACAGCCTCGGTGATCGCCGGCGCACATATGGACGCCGTAATGAAAGTGAGCCGTGAGCAGTGAGCAGCCCCTCTTCACATCACAAAATACAATATGGAGCCGCTCAGCCCGTTGCTTAAAGCCACACTTAAAGTCCCGTGGCCCTGAGATAAAGGGGACAGGGGCCGATTTAAACTGCCTTTCCAAGACGGCCATGGCAACGGAAAGTCATCTTGTATTTCAGCCGTTTCTCTCAAAGAATTGATGTTCCAAAAGTGAAAATTCCGAACTTTTCTTCTTCTTCTTCAGCTTCTTCTCTCCTTTCTAACCCCTGTGGCACAACAGGCCAGTAGCTCAGGGCTTAATATCTTCAAGTGAAAGGTTACAACCGAAACCGGCGGCAACCATAATGGCAAATGTTGGCTTTTTTTTTTTCCCGAAAAGCAGAGAGCGGGGGGGTGTACTATGAAATGAAAAATCTGTAACCGGCCAACTGCGACCCTCCCTGCGAGCGCTTTCCTATCAACCTCTGGCTACGATGATCTAACTGAAGCGACCGAGAGCTGGCTACCCGGCAGAAACACCGTTGCCTGATATTCACCCATTCATACACCGACGGTGGTGCCAACCATGCAAGGTAACACGTCAGGAGCAGTTAGGGTTAGGTGGTGTCTTGCTCAGGGACACCTCGACACTTAGCTAGGCGGAGCCCGGGATCGAACCAGCAACCTTCCTGTTGCCAGACAACCGCTCTTACCTCCTGAGCTACTGCCGCCAGTGCTCAACGGACTAGAGCTACGTACTTCTTAGTGCAGTCTGGTATGAATGGGTGAATGTGAGGCAATACTGTAAAGCACTTTGGATAAAAGCACTTACCATTAAGCTTTAAACACAACAGGGATTAATTTAAACCTTTACATTTGCCTTTGCCTGGTAATGGTTCCTGTTCAACGACGGGGGGAAGATGCATGGAGGAAGCCGCTCTCCAATATTGTTACAGTTATTATTATTATCATTATTATTATTATTATTCTCGGTTTACAACTCATTCAATACCACCCGCTGTTACGGGGTGTTCTTTCACCTGGGAACCGGCGAAAATAGCAAGCAGGAGGCCATTATTGGAGCGGAGAATGTTTGATTTATGAGGTACGGCCCGTTTATTGTATAACGTTCTGCAATGCAAGTTCTCATCATGTCCCCGGTTGCTCAGGTCTCTGGTATTTCTCTCTCTTGCTCGCGTGTGTGTGTGTGTGTGTGCCATAGCTGGAACAAAAATTTAGATTACTACTTTGAAGTACAATTTGGGGGCCGTGAACTTCTTCTTAAGTATTGCCATTTTAGGAGAATTATGCTTGCATTTTCAATTTTAGTCAGTCGCAGTGGCAATCGCCAATTCTGCTGCTTTCAACACGTATTTTTCCCCACCACTGTGTTTCCAGTACAGGCTCTGGCATGTTCCAAGTACTGTTAATCCATAATTTAGTGAAAGACATAATTTGAATATATTCATAAGTTACGACACAAATGTTTGTTTATACCCTCTTCAATTTATTTTTAGGGCACACCGCTGAAATACAGAGCGTAATACACTTACTCTAAGATAATTCTGCAGAGAACTCGACGATGTGGTGAAGTTCCTTCCCCCGACAAACAGTAACAACACTATAAAGCAGAAGCAGTTTTAGCAATTAAACCGCGTAAGGTAAGCATCTGCCTTGCGTCAGTGTGGGCTACTCAACCACGATTTTTCAGGAAGCAGATTTGAGTTAAAGATCCAAAATGGTGCGTCCAAAACATCCCTCTTCCCCTCCTCTTCCTCCTCCTCCTCCTCCTTAACTTCGATGAAGGTGAGGAGGAGGAGGGAGGGAGATTTGTCCACTTCTATGAACCTGCTGCCATCTCCTCTCTAAAGCTCTGAACAGGACACCACCGCTGGCAGACATTTCCATCATTCGGTCAATGGAAACACGATTTATGTTGGCTCCATTTTGCATTCACTGCATTAAACGCGCGTTCTGGATGTTCTGGAACTGTAAAGGCAGCGGTAACAAGATAAGTAATAATTTTTCCTTTCTGAATCATAAAAAAGGGGAAGAAAATACAAATCCATAACCAAGTTTATTTGATGTTCATTGAGTGGTGCAGGGACTGGGTTTTCCAGTGGCTGAGCGATCTGCGGTGTTGGAGGGCGACCATACACTTCTAATTGGAACATCATTTGGTTTTGCCTTCCCTCAGAACTCCTCCATTTCCCTGCTGCTGCCATACATGGAATATGAGCCCTTCTCGATGTATAGACGCAAGGTGGACGTATGCGCTTGTCTCTCGCCGTTGACCCTTGAAAAATCACCCTTGGTCTCAAATAATCAGATATTTATTCCCTTAGTTGTTTTTTTTTAATTGCTGCATAACATTGAACATTAAACAGAGAGTAATACTATAGAAATTCAAAAAAAATTAACATTTCAACAATGCAACAATTCAACATTAAAAAATATATAACAGGTGCAATTTAATTAAAAGTTGCAGTTTAGTATTAATATAAAGCCTATCTCTCAGAAGAAAGTCCATGCATCCATCCATCCATCGATTTGTTTTCTTATATAGCTGATTGATATTTAGGATTGCTGGCCCATTATAAATCACACTACTTGCCATAAAATAATATTCTGAACGTTGTTTCCCACTGTAAGGTCTTTCTTTTAATTTCTGTGTGGTCGTCATGTGATCACATGCTTGTTAAGCCTTTGTTTATGTGTGTGTGTGTGTGTGTGTGTGTGTGTGTGTGTGTCACATCGTCTGGGAGTCAAGAGATTAATCGGTTTAGTGAAAAGAGGCTAATTATAGCAGATGGAGTGCACTCACACACACACACAACATACACACACACACAACACACACACACACACACACACACACAGTACATAACATAATAGATGATACTACATATAATATAGTTACAGTGTTGCCTCACATTCACCCATTCATACACCGACGGCGGTGCCAAACATGCAAGGTAACAACCAACACGTCAGGAGCAGGTAGGGTTAGGTGGTGTCTTGCTCAGGGACACCTCCACACTTAGCTAGGAGGGGGGAGGGAGCCCGGGGATCGAACCAGCGACCTTCAGATTGCTGATGTTGGAATTAGTGATTACAACGTGTGTGAGGCATCATGTCATGAATAAACACCATTGCTACGCTACAACATAGCTTACTCTTAGCTTACTCCAGTTCAGCCCGAGTCCAGCCGCATGAGGCCTATCTGAGCTCATATTCAGGTCAGCAGGTCGTCATTCTAGCAGTTTCTCGGCCTGAGTGACTTAAAACCAAATTGAGATGTCGTGTTCTCAGACAAGATGTCCGCTTTGCAACCACAACAAAGCGCCGTTCGGTCGAAATAGCCGACACCATACACCGCCGACCGCGGGGGAATATGTGCATTTCCAACCGTACATCGCGGTCACTCTATTGTCCCATTTGGCCGTAATCGCAGTGGTCGACAGGTTTTTATTTTATTGTAAGTAGCCTATATCGGGTCCTTAACCCTCCTCCTACAGTCTTTCGTTCAAGTAGTCCCCATTTGAATCAGGTATTGTAGAGAACAAAAATGTGGCTGCCTTCTGCTGGGTTGCCTTGCCACGCGTGGTGTGCCTAGCCGTGTGTGTTGTGTGTGTGTGTGTGTGTGTGTGTGTGTGTGTGTGTATATCAAACACACACACACACCACACTGGCTGGAGTGTGCCGTGTGCACACAGCTTAAGCGGCTGAAGAGACCTGCGTGGCTGAAGCTTTTACAGCCTCGGTGATCGCCGGCGCACATATGGACGCCGTAATGAAAGTGAGCCGTGAGCAGTGAGCAGCCCCTCTTCACATCACAAAATACAATATGGAGCCGCTCAGCCCGTTGCTTAAAGCCACACTTAAAGTCCCGTGGCCCTGAGATAAAGGGGACAGGGGCCGATTTAAACTGCCTTTCCAAGACGGCCATGGCAACGGAGAGTCATCTTGTATTTCAGCCGTTTCTCTCAAAGAATTGATGTTCCAAAAGTGAAAATTCCGAACTTTTCTTCTTCTTCTTCTGCTTCTTCTCTCCTTTCTAACCCCTGTGGCACAACAGGGCTGTAGCTCAGTGCTTAATATCTTCAAGTGAAAGGTTACAACCGAAACCGGCGGCGGCCATAATGGCAAATGTTGGCTTTTTTTTCCCGAAAAGCAGAGAGTGGGGGGGTGTACTATGAAATGAAAAATCTGTAACCGGCCAACTGCGACCCTCCCTGCGAGCGCTTTCCTATCAACCTCTGGCTACGATGATCTAACTGAAGCGACCGAGAGTTGGGCAGCGCGTCTCCTCCCCATCACCTGCTGCTACCCGGCAGAAAACACCAATTGTTTTATTCCCGCCGTATGTCAGCGCCGTGGTACAACAACAGACAACACGGGCAATCGCCGTGTTGTCTATCCTCCCTCCTTTCCATCCCTCACCTCCCCTCCCCTCCGTCTCCCCCCCCCCCCCCCCCCTCTCGTTCTCTGATGGTTACCATGGCCACAAAATCCATTTAGGAAGATGGTGGTGTCACTCGGGGAGGGTTTATGCCATCCTGTCTCTCTGCTGTCGGCTGACGGGTCTTTTGTTACACGTGGCTGTCTGGACACTCGATGGATGTCCTTAAGTGCGACTGCTCACAGGTCATATGTACTGTCTGTCAGGTCTTTGAATGACAACCTTTTAGGCTTTTTGTGTTCATCGTGAGCATGGATACAAACAACACATGTACATTGTGCACAGCGAGCGACTCTTGTAAGCCATTCCACCAGCTAAATCATTTTTGTAATGTTTTGGGAGGGTTAATCCGACGATGCCGTCGTCATCATCCTATTATTATTGTGACGTGATGACAATGATGATATTACGAAACAAAACGCTGTTCGCAGTGCTGCGGATGTACAACATGGTCATTACACTTCCACGTCCGAAGGGACGGCTGGTTCACCGTCCATCACCATTGTGATGGAAAGCAGGGTCCCGACTCAGTAATCAAGCAAACCCTGAAAGCCTAATTTGCCGGAACCCCGTGCCAAGCGAGACCACTGGGCTACACGGTACTGGAGATGGAGAGACTCGAGTCCCGCTTGGCGTGTGAACAACAAACGCTGCTTTCTTGCCTTGGTGCTCCCCGAGCAGAGATTAATCACCACGCCTGATGACATGCTTGTTGTTGATCAGATGTGAATAAACACGGCGAGGCTTACGAACCGTACCACGGCGTCGCCTAAATTAACCCCCACGACCTGCTCTGCACCTGCTTTCATTGTCTCCGCATCTCTGCCTAAAAGTTTTATCAGGTAATAAATCACAGGCTGCCCTGGAGATTGCAGACACACACACACACACGCACACACACACACACACACACGCGCGCGCGCACGGCTATCGACTTCAGATAAAATCCAGATAAAATCCGACATTTCCATTCCAAGCCGGCAGGGTGCCGCCAGCGCGTGTTGACGTACGATATCTGAGGCGATCTTTCACCGGCGTCCATCAACAGTAAGAAACCTGATGTTCCTTGAAAGCAGTCGCCAGCTTCTTATATCGGGTCTTTTTACAGCGTCTGTCCGTCTCACTGCTGGCTTATTCGCAGCAGAAACTCAGCGTGTTCGGGTCCAGAGTGGCTCCGATAGGGAAAACCTGATGTAGTTTCGATTCCCAATGTCTGCAGTCTACCTGTGGGAAGCCTTGAGCAATATTTTATTATTAAGCCCCTTACTGGGTCCTTACAATGATTATTGACAATGATAATGTGGCTATGGATAGAAGAATAGTACAGCTACGATACTACAATGCTACAATACTACAATACTACAATACTACAATACTACAATACTACAACACTCAGGCAGGGCATAAGCCAAACCTTAATCATAAGCAAGAAGTCCATAAATTAACTCATGTTTCATTGTTAATTCACGTTTTAATGGCTTACTATTACTATTACTATTACTTACTACTACATGAAGGCATTGTCCTGACTTAGTGATGACCATACAATGCTATATTGTCCTATACTAGGCATTCTATTTGTATATACTGCAGTACATAATACTGCAAGAAGCATTGAAGGGACACCGCTTTTGTTCATTCTTCCTGTTCTGCCATTGAAAGGAGGTTGAGAAAGTAGAACTAGGATGAATTGTGGTTTAAAAAAAGGACAGAGATGAAAATAGAAAGAACTTAATGTGTTTTATAATGTTTCTCTTTGTTATCTAAACATCCATCTCATCTACTTGTGATGCATCTGGGAGTGATGTCAAGCAGGACAAGGAAGTCAATTTCCTTTGTTGACTTAACGTTTCTCGATAGCTAATATTTACTATATTTCTCTAACATTTACTAGGGTTATATGATATGAATAAATTGCATTAACCTTTCTTGTCTTGCGGCAAGAAAGCTGCCTGCGCATTCCAGATTTGTGTAAGATAATTACTCTTAATTTTCCGCTGTGCGTTGCCAAGTTACTTCCATGGATTGAGGAAATATTTTTTTTGTCGAGCTAGACATAACTAAGTTCAGCTATTAAAGGTCACAACTTTACTATCTTTTTACATTTGCGAAAACACATACTTTGGGGTGACTCTGTCTCCTCGGCCAAACCATATATTCTAGCTATTGTTATCCTTAGCCACCGGCTTCGACGCGGTGTTGAGCTTGGACCACGTCTTGGCCATTCTCTGGCCGCCGGCCTGAATCCAACGTACGTTTTCTTTCTAGCGCTGCGCACACATGACTCCCAACACAACCACGGAATTCCCCGTCCCTGCGGTGCGGTTACCGTTGAAGATAGTAGCCGTAGGAATATTTTGCTTAGCAGGAAGAACGCTCCGTTGGATGGACCTTCAGGATTGCATACCTCCTCAGAAGATCTCACGATCGCTAGGGCTCTGGGAGAGTGTGGAAGCTGTGCTTTAAAAAAAAAACAAAAGCACCCATTTGAGATCCACTGTATCTCACGGTTTCATATTGTGGGATAGTTATATGTATTACACTAAAACGCCAACGTTAGGGCCCTTGGGATGTTGTTAGCTCGTACCTAATGTAGCTGAATGACCCCTCAAAAAGCCTGCTTTTAATACCCGCCGGCCGTGAGAGCTGGCAACCCTTTGTTGAAAGGATTTTTAAATAGATCACTGAAGGAGTGAGAGACAGATTAGAGAGAGAGACACACACACACAACACGCACACCACCACACACACAACACGCACACACACGCACACACACACACACGTAGAACAATCCGCAGACAAACTTTGTTCTCTTTACCGAACTGTGATGGGTCGAATTTACGCCACCCAGTAGACTGAAATGTTGGGAATGTGTGCTCTTTGATTGCATTATTCACGCAGGGGGGGGGGGGGGTTGAGGAGACAGGAGTCCATATGATTTGTTTTTTTAAGGTCGCCGTGTTGCACCGACCCCTGACTGAAGTCTTCACGCTTGCATGTTGTCTGCATCACAATTAGCCGGGATGCACGCTCTCTCTCTCGCCGCTGCACTCCGGGTTCTTCTGAGACTGTTTCCTGTTACTTTCATCGTACTGTCGGCCATGCCAGGCATAAACCACCGCCCCCAACACCACCACCAAACACATTTTACATTCTACACAGTTACTTTCCACTGCGCTCAGAAACTTTCATCCAAAATGTGTGCACCTCGACTGCTCACTGGTCTCGCTTTATGCTAAATGACTAAAGGTAATGTAAATGTAATGCTCGCTTGTAAGGCACGCTTGTGCCATAGCACCTCATTAGCCTGATACAATAGAAGTCTCTTCCACGTGTGTGTGCTTGATGTAAACATGCACAATGCACAAACCTATTCTATTCTGCTATTCAGGGCGGCAGTAGGTCAGGAGGTCAGAGCGGTTGTCTGGCAACAGGAAGGTTGCTGGTTCGATCCCCGGGCTCCGCCTCCTAGCTAAGTGTTGAGGTGTCCCTGAGCAAGACACCACCTAACCCTAACTGCTCCTGACGTGTTGGTTGTTATACCTTTCTTGTTTGGCACCACCGTTGGTGGATGAATGTGAAGCAATACTGTAAAGCACTTTGGATAATATAAATGCAATCCATTTACCATTTTCATGGTTTTTTCATTTTCCCTAATCCAAAGTGATAAAGTGATGCAGTTGATCCATGCTTCAGATATGGTTTAGGAAAAACTCGCTCAAGCCGTGACCCCTCAAAACGGTGGGGCAGGGCTAAGTGGCCGCGGGCTCAGGGCTGCGTTGGGATCGGGCCCACGTCTGCCTTTGTCTCTCCAATTTGATTACAGGACGCCGCGTGGTGCCACTCCCCGATGTGTGACTGGCAGAACACTGAGTCAGTGTACGGGCGACACAGAACAGAACACGACCTCGGAAACCTTGGCAAGCCGATGTCTTTATAAGACACGAAGCACACCGCGCACACCACGCTGCGGAAAAAAAACTCCCGTCTCGTATATGAGTACTCCACAAGAACAAAAAACCGCCAACTTTTATTTTGGACGGTTTTCTTTTTATTTTGGAGGTTCTGTTTGTATTCGTACAGGCTGAAGGCTGTAGTCCCCAACGGGATTCCAGCGTTCCCAGGGGAGAAGGAAGAGTACTGCGTACAGGAGGGCTATTTAGAGAGCGTATGTGTGTGCACTTGTGTGTGTGTTCTTGTGTGTGTGTGTGTGTGTGTGTGTGTGTGTGTGTGTGTGTGTGTGTGTGCGTGCTTGTGTGTGTGTAGTAGTAGTAGTGTACTATATACATGTGTGTGTCCCTTCGACTGTTAGCATTAGATCTACACAATGGAGCGCAATGCTGGTGGTACACACACACACACACACACACACACACACACACACACACAGCCCTCACACATCCTGCCTTGTAGTTTATGGTTTGTTTCCCTGCTGGATGGCGCTAGAGAGAGAGAGAGAGAGAGAAAGAGAGAGAGAGAGAGAGAGAGAGAGAGAGGGAGGGGGGAGAAAGAGTCTGCAAACATTGCCTTTTCTTTTCTCAGCCATATTGAACTTGGCACCGACAGCTCCCGGAGTGTGCAGCAGAGAACCCGG
Source organism: Coryphaenoides rupestris (assembly GCA_002895965.2). Lineage (NCBI taxonomy): Eukaryota > Metazoa > Chordata > Actinopteri > Gadiformes > Macrouridae > Coryphaenoides > Coryphaenoides rupestris. The sequence goes on from PIJE02000838.1 coordinate 111,754, forward strand.
CAGCTCCGTGCAGCTGTGTGGTGAGCAGCAGGTCAGCTTGGAGTCATTTCTCTCTCCACAAACTCAAAATCTGTGAGCTCAAATTATTCTCTTCTCACTCGGTCCTCTTCTCTCTGTCTCTCTCGCTCACCCGTCTATCTCTGTCTCTCTCGCTCACCCGTCTATCTCTCTTTTTCTGTCAATTTCCCACTTCATCCGTCTCATTCGCTCTTTATCTCCGCCGCTATCTGTCTCTCTCACTCCTCTCCTCTCCGAGATTATGTTGACTTCACAGGTCTGTGCTGCTCTTCCTCTGTCTGCCTCATGTTCAGCAGACAACCACAGCAGCAACGGTACCGCTACCATCCAGCAAACAGAGAGGGAGAGAGACAGGGAGAGAGGAGAGAGACAGGGAGAGAGACAGACACAGACAGAGAGAGAGACAGGCAGAGAGAGAAGAGACAGACAGACAGACAGAGAGTGAGACAGGCTGGAGAGACAGACAGAGAGAGAGACAGGCAGGTAGAGAGAAACACAGACTGACAGACAGAGAGAGACAGGCAGGGAGAGACAGACAGAGAGAGAGACAGGCTGGGAGAGAGACAGGCAGGGAGAGACAGACAGAGAGAGAGACAGGCAGGGAGAGAGAAACACAGACAGACAGAGAGAGAGAGACAGGCTGGGAGAGAGACAGGCAGGGAGAGACAGACAGAGAGAGAGACAGGCAGGGAGAGAGAAACACAGACAGACAGAGAGAGAGACAGGCTGGGAGAGAGACAGGCAGGGAGAGACAGACAGAGAGAGAGACAGGCAGGCAGGGAGAGAGGAACACAGACAGACAGAGAGAGACAGGCAGGGAGAGAGACAGACACAAACAGAGAGAGAGAGACAGTCAGGGAGAGGGACAGCAGTCTATTTTCCATTTTAAGCACATTTTAAGCAAACCTTTGAAATGTCGCTAGATATAGATGCACGGAGAGAGAGACAGACAAGAAAGCAAGGGAGGCAGCGGGAGGAGGAGAGAGAGAGAGAGAGAGAGAGAGAGAGAGAGAGAGAGAGAGAGAGAGAGAGGGTTAAGATGTAGGAGTGAGGAAGAGATGCAAACTGTAAAATCTACAGTTCCATGTCAGAATCTGCTTTATTACCATAGTCTTTACAAACAAGGAATGGGCTTTTGTGAAATTGGTGCTTGTGTGCATTGATTGTTAAACAGAAAGAAAAAATATAGAAATTCAAACAAAAATAAGCAATTAAAAGGCGCAATTTAAAGAAGTGCGTTAATGTTAATGTACATTAATGGAACACAATAGTGTCCATGGATGGGGGGCGGGGGGGTCCATGTTGTCTCCGGCAGACACATGACTCTATTAAGGAGACACACACACAGACAGACAGACAGACAGACAGACAGACAGACACTGCATCACATTGCTAGATTCAGACTCCCTGCCGTCTCGCCCACAGGACACCGGTGTCACCGTCCGTCTGCGACCGGTCACTCAGAAACGCACGCCTCGGATCCCTCGGTAACCTACTTTCAATTCTCTTGTTTTGCACCACTGCCTCTTTCTCTCTTCCATCTTCCCACTCTGATCACCGCCGCCCCCGCCCCCCCGCCCCCCTAACACCACCACACCAACGTAACACCACCACCACCACCTTATTCTCTCTCTCTCTCTCTCTCTCTCTCTCTCCCTCTCTCTCTCTCTCTCTCTCTCTCTCCATCAGGATGGAGAGAGGTTGTGGAGAGAGCGCAGCTGCCCTCTATGGGTGTGAAAGGAGAAATCCACCTCAGCAGTAGCAGCAGAAGCAGCAGCAGCAGCCAGAGGGGTCCTCGCCTCTGGTTCTCTGGCTGCTGCTGCTGCTGCTGCTGATTCTGCTGCTGCTGCTTCTGCTTCTGCTGCTGCTGCTGGTTCGTAGCTCGGGGCGAGCCAGGCGTGCTATTGTTGGATATCTCAGGTGTTTAGCGCTAATAACTTGCCGGCTTATCATGCTAATGTTGCAAAATCCCCTTCATTTTGGCTGGAAAATCGGCAAACCGTGCCGTGCGGTCCGTCACGATGCATTTCCTTGATGGAATGCGAGGCATGTGGCAGCGGTGGGGGTTGGTGGTGGTGGTGGTGGTGGTGTTGGGGAAGGGGGTGGAGAGAGAGAGCGAGGGAGAGAGAGAACGAGGACCGAGATTGATGAAGAGAAAGGCTGACATGACGCGAAGAAAAAAGACGGATGACGGAAAACAATAGAATGACGGAAGAGTGGGGGGAGAGTGAGACTGAGTCTGACTGTGAGTGAGAGAGAGATAGACAGAGATAGAGAGAGAGAGAGAGAGAGAGAGAGAGGGAGGAGGAAGGGAGGGACATAGAAACAGAGAGGGGAGGACGGGGTTGTGCCTGCTTCACAGTACTGTGCCCTCTCCAGAGAGCTGTAATAAACCAAACAATATCACATTAACACCCAAGGTCCATAATTAATGGTCACGGCCGCAGCCAGCAGGCCTTATTGCAATGCGCACACACACATACATACACACACACACACACACACACACACACACACGCATGCACACATCCCTAGCGGCGTCGAGTCGTTTCTCTCTCTCTCTCTCTACACACACACACCGTACGGCTGTTTAATTCCTCGGCTGGTAATTATAACTTATCTGTCGCCGCTCAAAAGTTATTGAGCTTGTCAGCAGCCGTTCGCTTATGCTGTGTCATACATTAAGAGGATACGGGTGCGTGTGTGTGTGTGTGCGTTTCTATCCCGTTCTTGCAGAGTACATGCGGTGGTGGTGGTGGAAAAGCCTGCTTTACTGGAGCACAAACACACACACACACACACGCACGCACACACACACACACACACCACACACACACACACACAGTGCCACTGCAGAGAGTTTCTTGACTTGTGTTTATTCGGGCGAGGAGTACTGGAGATTAGTGGGAGTGGTGGGGGAGGGCGAAGGGAGAGAGGGGGGGGGGGGGGTTGTTGGTGGTCTTAAACTTGAAAGTTTAAGCACCGGAGGAAGATGTGAACGCGGTGGGTTTTGTTTATTTTCAACCGGGGGTCCGCGGCCCCCTGGTGGTCCGCGACGGCATTGCAGGGGGTCCGCGACACGAGCCTATGTTGATCAGTTCACCGTTGATTTTTTTTTATTTTATAAATTCGCTTTGATATTTCCACACATTTCCAGATTACTCTTGAATATCGTGAAAAATATCTAAATATAATATGTTTAAAATAATATAAAGGAGATTCAAGCCGACAGAATGTAGCCTTGCACCTCTCCAGTCTACGGTAGCCTGTGACTTGCGAATATTAATGCGTTGCGTCCATGACGTCACGCCGTACGCTACGTTATTCAGAACGTACAGTCTCGTGCTCGAAGTCGACGAGCATCTGCGGTTAAGCGTCGCCTACGTGTACTTTTAGTATGAGACTGTCGTGTACTTTTGAAGTTTTTAGTATGAGACTGTCGTGTACTTTTGAAGTTTTAGTATGAGACTGTCGTTGTCGACCATTTCGCCACGAATAGACAGGCTGTGTGGACTTCACCATCACACTGACAGGTCTCGCCTCTCTCCACACACACACACACACACACACACACACAGGCTGTTAAGTAGAAGTACTACACCCCCCCCCCCCCCCCAACACTAACAGTAGGTGGGATTTGCTGCTGGTGATCATGAGGTTAAACTTGAGTCGGCCTCAATTGTTTGTGTGATATTGTATGATAATCATTGTGACATATTCTGCATTACTTTGTCATCTTCCCTCTTCAGTAGTAGCCCCAGTTTATGTTTATGTATTTACATTGAGGGCATTTGGCAGATGCTTTTATCCAAAGCGACTTACAAAGAGTACATTTGTTGAAGGAGAGGCAGCAATATATCACTGTGGTACCTGAAGATAAGAATAGAGCAGGTTTCGAGCGTTCCTATTTACGAGACGAATAGAACGAGTTTCATAATTGCCAAGCATAAGTAGCTGGGCAGGCGTGCAATTTGTTGATTGTTGTTGATCACCGTTCCTCCATCAGTTATATTTTAACGTTTTCTCAACATGTCAGCTACATGTCTGCACATTTAAGTCATGAACGTTATATATTGATGGACATGGTTAAGTCTGAGATGCAGTACAACTACAAACTGCAGTTTCGTTTTGTTTTCAATTCTTTAGCACTGAAAAACAACCGTTTTTGGGTTTTTTTTACACGGTGGGAATATGTTTATCTAGATTTGTTTGAGGTTTTTAAATATAACCATGTATAACCACATGCACACACGCACAGCACACACAGGCGCGCACGCACACACACACACACACACGCACACACACACAGGCACGCACACACACAGGCACGCACACCACACAGGTACATCAGTGGGCCGCGGATTACTTTCTAGTCAGAATGGTGGTCCCTGGGACAAAACCAGTTGAAAACCCCTGGACTGGGTGTTACAGCCGGAAGCCTCGGGTGTCGGGACGCATGCAGGATGGGTTTGGGTTTCTTAAAAGCAGACACTTGAGCTGAGCTGAAGGAGGATTCAGCCAATCAGACGGTCCGACATTCTTGATATTTGTCCATTCGGGAAAAAATAGCACAACTTGAGCTACAATCATGTTTTCGAATGACTGATCGTTATATTCTATTTAGGCAATAGACCCAGGCTCAAATGCCTCACAAATATTTGATCGTTAATCGAATAAATATGAATCAAAATCGCAATATCCAAATGGCAGATTTTTTTGACAAGGGTAAAATGTGTGTGAATGGACAACTTTATTCATCCTCAGAAGGGCAATTAATTTGCAGCTTACCAGTCACAACACAACTCAAGAAACAACAATTAAGATGACCACCCACAGATAAGTTGTAATTAAATTATATGTCAAAACAACATACAAGCAACAATGAGCAGCGGTAGATCAAATAAAAAACCTTTACTGTAATCAATTTTCAAAGTACTGTAGTACTGCAGAGATGCCTTGGCCTGACCCAGACCCTAACAGAAGGGAATATCGCATCACAATATTTTTTCAGTTACATCTTTAAGTTGCTGATCATTCCCACTTATCATGATTCATGTCGCAATCGCAATATCTGTCACAATAATCGCAATCTGATTTTTTTTTTACCATATCGTCAGCTCTCCACTGCCCAGACCGGTCCACATCTCATGGTACCTTTAGTACAAGCTGTTGCGTTGCCACGGTAACACTTTGTATTATGTCCATTCGACCGAGCGCTACGGCAAGCTAACGTCGACATCTTGACAACTCACAGAACAATTATCTCCTCCGCAGATGAGTACGCAGATAACGCTGCAATAAGCATGATGTGTGTGTGTGTGTGTGTGTGTGTGTGCGTCTTTGTCAATCTGTCACGAGATTGAAGAGAGTGAATCGTACTGAATCGTCGATTTGTATGAAAAATATAAGATGCATTCAACATCATCCTAGCTTTGCAGTGGGGGAGATTGGTGCCGTGACAGAAAGGGGCGACAGAGAGAATCTCAACAGCCCCCAACCTTTCTTTCACTTAAAGGGGAACTTTGCTTTTGATTTTCATTTCAATGTGGGGAGCCATCCCGGCTGATGTCAGGATGGCAACAGACTGAAGACCCACCTGTTCAGAGTTCACCTGGATTCTGCATAACCCCGCCCCCCATCTCCTAACCCGAGCACTTCTTCTAGTACTTCTTGGCATTATTCATAGTACTCAGCATTGCTTAGCATACTGTAATTGTAGGTTCTTAGATGTCGGTAACGTGCTCAGAATCGCATGTCTCCGTCAACAAATCTACTCTTTGTAAGTCGCTTTGGATAAAATCGTCTGCCAAATGCCCTCAATGTAAATGTAGTCGAGTTCTTGTGCAAATGAACAACGTTTACCTCTCCTCCGTGTTGCCGGCTGCCCCAGATCGCCCCGCTCGCATTTTTGTCGGCTCATTTAGACACGTCTCGCGATTTTGAAGAGTTTTGCACCGAGAGCCTGGGCAACAAGTGGAAGTGTTTTTCACTCCCCTGTCCCCCAGGTCGGATCAGAGAGGTATAGGGATAGAGAGACGGGTTTCGAAATCCGCACAACGTTTTTCCTTTCCTTTCATGCTTCCCTCGCTTTCCCCTCGCTCTCTTTGCATCAGTCTGCCGTCCGCTGTCCCCGTGTGCTCTGCTGTGCGTTGAGATTCACCGAGACGCCTCACCGTTCCTCAGCGTTCATTTTTCTTATTCCCTTTCTTCTGTCTTCTCTCTCTCTCTCCCTCTCTCTCTGTCTCTCTCTCGCTCTGTCTCTCTCTGTGTCTCTGTCTGTCTGCGTCTGTGTGTCTGTCTTGCGGCCTGAGCTGACTCAACCGGCGAGACGAGACGAAGCGTGCAGCGCCTACACACAGCAACACAACAACACAACGACAACACATCAACAACCACCACCACCACCACCACAACAGTTGTGATTACAGCGTATTTATTCCACGTCTCGGCACACAACACAAACAAATGTTGCTTGTAACCAAGACCAGACAATATTGGGCTCGTGCGCCAAACAATATTAGCTCGTGTTTCTCTCCTGTGTTTGGATTTGTGTGTGTGTCTGTGTCTGTGTCTGTGCCTGTGTGTGTGTGTGTGTCTGTGTGGCATTGGTGCGCAGGCAGTGTGCGCTTATTGTGTGGCATGTGCTTATTGCCACACGCTAGCTACGCCACAGTGATACGGCGCAGGATTCGTGAGCGATTCCAGTGCTGAACGACGGCTTGCCGGCTCCATTTCACTTTCCAGGGAGTTTGTTTTGGAGGGGAGGCTCCATATTTTATCAGTCTCTCTCTCTCTCTCTCTTTGCTGTATACTTCTCATGGGGCCCCCACCAATCCTCATTTGACCCCCAGTTCTGCTCGTCATTCTCGGAACATCTAAGCCATATATATCCTCGTCGTACTCCTCTGAGCATAATAACTCATCGCCGTCGGTGCACAACACTGGCACCGCAGCCCGCGAGGATCCTGCTCATTGTGGCTCGGCTCCCGCTTATATTTCCGCGCTGTTCTGCGTTATTAATGTCGCTCCGTTCCGTTCCGCTCAGAACCCCTGTGAATGCCGGTCCCTTTAAATAGCGGTCCCGTATGGAGCATCACGCCTGAGGATTTAGCGGTGCGGCTGGCGGAGATCCAGACTCCAGATATACGGCGGGGGAAGACTTAAATCGATGTCAAAGGTCGGCAGCACCACTTCCACTATCGCAGAAGAGAGAGAGAGATTTCAAAAATGTGCCAACGACTCCGACTGCGCGGTGATTGTGCTCGCGCGTGGGTATGCCGTTTGACGGCGCAGGGTATGGTGAACGAAAAAACAAAGATGGCATATTTAAATTTTTTTCCCCCCGTAGAAAGCGCGAGCGAGATATATTTATACATATATAGTGTAAATAGCAGCCGCGTCGGTGCATTGGTGTGGAGGCCTGCCGCAGCGCCTGGGCTCCGAGCAGAGCTGGATACAAATCCATGTAACTGCTTGGCATTGTGATATAAAGTATTCAGCCTCGAAATCTTGGAAGCCAGACAGTAGTGAGGATCGGGGATTTCAATTTTTGAACGAAGAGGCTCTGGAAGAACAAGTGAATACTTTTAATGTTGGGGTATGGGGGGGGGGGGGGGGGGGGGGGGGGGGGCGGTTGGATAAGCATGTGCCCGTGCGTGATTCCACTAGACATATTTTGGGCCATTAAATAGTTTGGTTTTTTTTTTGGGGGCGGGGGTCACACCAGCAAAGCACATTAAGCTTGTGTTTTTGGTAACAGTAATGAATCACCATTGTATATTTTCATTCTATTTATTTCATGTGTCTGTTGCGGACTCGCACTGCTATGTTTGGCTTGTGTGTGTGTGTCTTGTGGTGTGTGTGTGGTGTGTACTGGTGTGGTCTGTGTGTGTGTGTGTGTGTATGTGGTTAATTTGGTGAGTGGCATGTATGTGTATGTGTCTGTTTGACATATAGGTGTGTGTCTTTGTGTGAGTGCAAATGTTGTGTACATTTAGCTTTGTGTGTTTGTGTGTGTGTGTGATGTGTGTGTGTGAGTGTTTGTGTGTGTGTGTTTGTGTGTGTGTGTGGGTGTGTGTGTGGTGTTTGTGTGTGTGTGTGTGTGTATGTGAGTGTGTGTGTGTGTGAGTGTTTGTGTGTGTGTGTGTGTGAGTGTTTATGTGTGTGTGTGTGTGTGCTTGCATATGTCTCTCTGGGGGGTGGCAGGGGGGGTGCTAGGGGTGACTGGCTAATCCATTAAGCCATTAGAGGCGACTGTAGCTTAAGTAATCGACTGAAAGTGTCTTTTTCCATGTTCCTCTGGTAGGACCCCATTAGTGGGCTAGAAGGCTATAAGACCCCCCATGATAGCTGGAACGAGCTCATTAAAGAGGGTTTGCATGGTGTTTCTCCTGGGTCAGTTCTCCTCAAAAGTCCAGCTTTCTGGACTGCAAGTTCATTCCTTTTTCTAAAGAGTGGCCACATGCCCTTTAATTAAAGTATGCATCCTATAAGATTCATGGGAACAAGTTAATTTTGCAGATGAATGCACATGCCTAACCTTTGTGGACTTCCATTTTGGATGAAGCGGCTGTAAAGGAGGATTTTGAAATGTAGGATTTATTTAATTTGTTTCATGAGTTGATAAAATAGCCTAGACACGCTGGGCTTTCGTCAAATAAGGCGATGAATAAATGCTCTTAAACACACTTTTGGAGTACTTTTTAAGGAAAGTTCTCCAAAAGTTACGTCTCGAGTCTCAACTCTGTAGATGGGATGTATTACTCTTACAAGAATTGCCTTGTGAAGCTCGCCATAATCCTGCGAGCTTACCCCCAGTTTAAGTGTTACCATTCAAGCAATGGATTACAATTGAAAGAAGTCCGCTACGTGTTTCCTTTCTGTTCTTTCTGACCCTTTAGAGGCTCGCCTTCGATTGTACCAAAGCGGTCAGCGTTTTGCAGCGACATTTTGGAGGTGGAAGAAGTTCCGAGTTTGACGAGGTGTGCGTTTGTTCATGTTCTGCGCTATTACGACCTCTCCAAACTTATTTTCCCCACAAAGTATGTTGAAGGCTGAAGACCACTGGTTCTTCCAAGAGACTTTAACACTTTCTCAAATCCTACTTTGTCGGAATTTGCCTCCAAGTGGGTAAACGTCGGAAGACAGGGACTAATAGAAATGTTCCGTTAGTCTTACGTTCCCTGAGGTCGTTCTTCCTTGTGAGTGAAATGTTAGCGAGGTCCCCCAAGCCTGATACTTGTCTCATTAGCAGAACACGCAGATGGTCAATGATCAATACCGCAATGTAGAGAAGCCAATATGATCAATATCTGGGCCTGGGAAGCAAGCCAGCTCTCCACCAGACACAACGTTGATATCAGCTTCTTCAACTTATATGTACAGTATTTATTCATTTCACTATTTATTTATTCATTGATGTTAACAAACTAGGTAACTGTGAGTCACTTTGCATAAAAGTGACTCACTAAATGGCTAAAGACTTAATAAACCAAATATGCTTTATTGCACCAAACATTGTATTAAAAGATTATGTGGAACACGATTAAGGACTTATCCTCATTGTGGGAGCAAATTTAGTTCTAAAATACAAACAAACAAGATAATATTTTACAAGATAGATGTTAAAGACTCGTTGCCGTGATGCCACTAGTTGACAGACTAACTTGCTGGTGTGGTTTGTTGGTTCGGTGGTCATTTCTTGGTTTGAATCCGGATCACTGATCCGAGTTATTGTTCAACGGAAACCAAAGCCATGTTAGTGTCAGCATCCTTCTCCTTGTCAACCTCCCGGCTCTGCTGTTTGTCGACAACACAGTCCTGGTCCTTGATACATGATAAGCCAGACCTTTCTAGAACAACCCTGGGTCAGTGGAACCCACGTTACGTCCAGAATACTCTCTCAGCAAACTCAGTCCAAGTAGCTCACTGCCCAGGCTTCGCGCCACAGGCCATTAGCATAGTTAGAAAATTATGTAAATAGCGGATCTGTGAACGTAAGAATGCAATATTTAAAAAATATGACCCTGGGAGTGTATTCCTTGCTATTTATCAAAGAAAAGGCGAAAGCAACAACCTCACATCGGTCACTAATATCACTAATATCAGCTTATGTGATATATTGCTGTCTCTCCTTCAACAAATGTACACTTTGTAAGTCGCTTTGGATAAAAGCGTCTGCCAAATGCCCTCAATGTAAATGTAAATAAATAAATACATAAATCAATACATAAATACATACATAGCATCCGTGACATCAGCCATTGCTTTACACGAGACCATTGTGAAGCTCTGAGTGGTGATGTCTGGTTCAACCTGTGAGCCTTGATCACCCAGGTGTGCCCCAGGTGTGCCGCAGGTGTGCAGCCTGGAGTCTAATAAGCCTGACTCTGGGGTCACACACTCCACATGTTCAAGCCTTAATAGGGACGGGATAATGGGACCTCTCAAAATGCATAATAGGGCGAGAAACTAGCTCCTGAGATCCTAACCGAACGAAGAACAAATGTATTTTCTTCGTATTAAGAGAATTAAATCACATTGTAATCGCATAATGACTTTTCACGACATTTAAAAGAGGGTGGAGAGGCAATCGTCGGCCCGTAGTCAGAACTGGTCTATTCCCAGTGCATCTAGTCATACATTTTCCCTCTGTTTCAATTCTAACCACGATGATATTAATGCGACATGTTTACCGTCTACTAGTTACCGCTGATAACCTCATCTTGACCCGGACCACTCGGCTTTGGAGTAGCTAATTCTTCATTCATTCTTCTAATGGGTTGTCGTCTTGCCCATTTCTTTATATATTGTAATATTTTATATCTTTCAATATGTTTTGTCTGTATTCAATATTTGTATATTTGTGTGTGTTCTGATGTTTTTCCATGCATATCCTACATGAACGTCATTGTTGTGGATGGCACAGCTCTCTGAAAACAGGTCTAGCTTCCGTTGTATTTCCAATGTATTACACACTGTTGCATGTACGTGAACACTGAGGCCCCAGTCAGTCATTTTTCAGCCCTCGTTGACTTCCATATTCAATTTTTTCTGAATGGCTGCTCCTTTGTGAATCATTTGAATCTGATAAATTCCCCATGGCCGTTTGCTCATTTGCTCATTTGCTCATTTGCTGAGATATTCATCCACTGGGTCTCCACAAATCTCAACTTTTATTTGGTTATTTCATTTGGAATCAAGGAGGCAAGGCAATGTCGTGGCCCTAGTGAATCTGCACGAGTATGTCAGGACCCAATTGAGTCTTTCTCATCAGGCAGCGGAGGGGTGTGCATGTTGACCAATTTGAACACCTGACCTTGATGACCTTGATGAACACAAAAAACACAAAAAGTACAAAAAACAACAAGCACCTTGAGGCACAAACAAATAACTAAGTGATGCCCTCTCTCCGCTCATGCCGAATCCGGTTGGAAGTGAAGCAAAAACATCTTCTCCTCTGAGAAAAGCCTTCCGTGGAAATGTCTCTTAATCTTTCAACGTTGTTATTCAGTCTATTGCGGATAACACAGTTTTGATTTCTCTGCAGATCGCTAGACGGTCGTTGGGCATCGCCATTGTTATTTTTAATTTGGCAGACGATCCTTGCTTGTCATGAACTGAACTCCTTACCCCCCTTTCAAGTGCTGATTGGACCAATATTTTGTTAATACAGCCTCATTCAACGGCATCCAGGCCAGACTGATCTGCAGGGAGAAACACAACAAACGTGTACTTGTGAGATCCTGACGGCCTCTCAAGAGTACAAATAGTATTAGTATAGCATTAGTATATAGTATTAGTATAACTAGTATATCTTTCAGACAGCAGACTAGGCCTGTATGAGCCACTTATGTTCCAATGAAGACAGGGGTTGAAGACAAGTTCAAATTATCATAAAACAAAGAATGGTGGTTTGTACGCTGTTCAAAGTTTCAATGCAAATTGTGCCACAGCATTAGCTGAATTATTGAAGAGTTTTGTGTTCATGACTTGTTCATGATTTGATTGCGTCTTTAAATGTTCTCTGTCCTTCTGCTAAGCTGCTTGTTTACAGTCAATACAACCTCCTCCTCCTCCTCCTCCTTTAAAGGAGACATATTATGCCACCAAGTGTGAGTGTGATTATCCATTGCGAGCCGTTTCACAATTGCCATGTGACTACCGTCGAGTGACATCACAAGTGGGAATGTACACCTAGATGTATGATTACTAGATCAGTCTACCAGCCTACCCAGTGGACTGTACTGTACCGACAGGTAAACTGATCTAGTCAGCATACATCTAGGTGGACATTCCCACTTGTGATGTCACCAGACGGTAGTCACACGGCAATTGTGAAACGGCTCGCAATGGCTAATCACACTTACACCCGGTGGTATAATATATCCCCTTTAACGCTCTTTCTGCCGGCCTTAACCAATCCCAACCGCGTTTGTCATATAATCCCATAAAGGTTAAACGAAAACGCCGGAAAACAAATCAATTATTTTCTGAGCAGAAAGAAGAAACGATCTGTCCATCGCCTCTATTTCTTCCATTTGCTTCTCTCTTGTTTATCGCTGAAGCTCTGATGCCCGTGGGTGTTGTGTCTGGCAGTAGCCTCGCCCGAAGTGCACCGTGCCGGACGGCGCCGGCGAGCAATCTCTCCACACAGCAGCGCCGCGGTCCAGGGATCCATTTACCTCGAGTCTCGCTAATCTGTCCACGGGGCTGTCAGGGGGGAAAAGTTGGAGCCTGAACTTCTTTGTTCTTCGTGGAAACAGTACATTTTTTTTCATTTGTTTCTTAGAATTAAAGAACCTGTGAACACGACCACCACAATCTCAGCACAATTTTTTTAGGTCCTTAAAATATGATATAGCAAATGTAATAATACCTTTACGCAACAACACCTTTCTTAGGATTGCTTATTATTTTCATTGCCACGCACCACAAAATCTATTACCGTTTAATGTGCTACCAGAACTAAGACAGGAGCTTAGGCCTAATTATTTAGAGATTTAACCGATAAAGTAAAAAGAGAAAGAACAGAGAGAAAGAGAGAGAGAGAGAGAGAGCGAGTGAGTCATATTTTCTTCATATTGCATTTCTTAATGCTGCGCTCTACGTTTTTAAAATATATCAAAGAACAACAATAGAGCTAAATCTAATTATCTGGCTGGCTGGCTGTGCTGGCTGGCTGGCTGGCTGGCTGGCTGGCTGGCTGACTGGCATGACTCACTGTGTGTTAAAGCACGGACGTCAATCTCTCTCCTCCCCGCGCCAGTGTCAGCGAGGACGTCAACCTTTTGCTCAACGTCTGATCCTCCGTACCGCTGTCACTCAATTGATTAGGGATTCACGTGATGAAAGATGCAATATCCCAGTGAAAGGAGATGATGTTTACCGCTTTAATGATTTACAATCATATTCTCTTCATGGCGTTGCTGTCAAAGTTTAGAAAATAGGTCTACAGTGTGATTAGTTATTATTGAGAAAGTGCCGTGACTTGACACCTGTGTTATTGAATGCCTCAATAACGCGAGCAGCTCGGCGGGCGTATATAGCGCCGGCGCCGCCATATATCCCGGTGACAGGGAAGCCTAAAATGTATTTCCTCCTGTCTTCCAGGTGACGGCTGAGTCTCTGGGCTGTGTCTCTCGTCTGATAAATGTCAACCAGCCTTGACGTTTGTATGGGTCTTTCCTCCAATCGCAGGTAAGTTCCTCACACTGCCAAAACAAGTCACGATTATGGCGGTACACCATTACAATGCATTGGGAAATGTACTCGTGGGAGTCTGTGCGGAATGCAGCATTTTGCTGGCTACTGCTTCACGAAGGGAAAGAGAAGACGTCTGGAGAAACCTGGACAACCAGGGACAAGCCAGGATGTCTGATCACTGTATTACTGTATAACAGAAACTATCACGTTTTGCTTGTTTCTAATTTTATAATTTGCTAATCTGTCTTTTATTGTGGCCCTGTGCTTTTATAATGAAGAAAAGGTCGCCATTTCATGTCATTATGTGCTCCTTATTAAGGACAGTGTTTTTCATGCTAATGCCGGTTGGTTACCAAGGAGAAGTAACCTCGGGCTGAACCTGTTTGTGGAGTCACTGCCAAGCGGTTTACGGACAACCCCATTCTTCGGGGTGTCTTTCAACGAGGCGACTCCTTTTTAAACCCCTTGATTTACTGGAACACGCCGCGCCACCGTGTTGTTCCGCAGCGCTGGGGAGGTTAATCTTATTTCTGGCCTCTAAACTGGACATTTGATGATGTTGGCGGTGACTCAACTGGGAGGAGGGGGTTGGATTTGCTTCTCCTTTTTATTGTCTTTTGTTCTCGTCTGATTCTCTCGTGTGCGTTGATGTTGTTTTGATGGCACCAGAGTTATAGCCTTGGCTTGTCTTTTTCGTGGAGGCAAGTGCGTCGCCAGTAATATATTTGCCCATCTGAGCCAGGCGGTTACTCGCTGGCCGTGGATAAGTTAAAATGTACTGTAAGTCTAAGCTCCTATCGGTGAGAGACTTAAGGACTGGCTAACGCACCCTCGAAAACAATAAAGAAACAAACATAACTTAGCCTCAAAAAAAAATAATGTCAAGGCATCCACGGCTTGGTGGGTTTATTAAAAAACAAATAGCGTTTGAGAGGAACCCTCTCCCGCCCTGCGGTTGTGTTTGCAACTGAACATATTTACTTGATGCCTTGATGCCTACGGTACACACAGATATTCCTGATACCAGAAGAATGCGCTTGGATAACCACTCCAACATTATTAGTCCGTGGCGTCTGTCCTTTTGATTCCCTCTTTAATACTATTTATCCATTTAGCAGACGCAAAGTTATTTACGGGGATTGTTTTGGCGATATATTAAGGGGTTTAGGCATCTCGTCCATGGATCCCTACTGATAGACTGCGGATTTGAACCACGAACCTTTCGACTGGAAGACCCTCCTCGCAGCCATGGGGGTGGAATCATAATCAAGAAAACTAATAGCATCCTGCTTAATGGCATCCTTAATGTTAAAATGAAGGCACAAAGGTGGATAATAAGATGATGGAAATTGCCTTACAAGGTGAAAAAGTTCAAATTTCATTTCGTTCTGTGTTCAATGATAAACACTGAGGTGTGGAAGAGGCGGGCCAGGGGTCTTCTCCAACAAATTAGCTGACAGAGGGCTCAGGGAAGGGTCATTCGTTCATGGGCGGCAGGAATTGACGTCATGTTACCGCTTAGGTTTTAAATGACAATTAAAACTGGTATCAGTCTGTGGGTATGATGCTGTGGTGTGAAAGTGATTAATTAAACGTCGCTTTTAATCCTGGAATGCTCTTAGTTTAATGTGGAAAACATTGACAGAACTATCGCCGTGATTGGTTTCTTTTCCGTTGTAATAACAACAATTTTGTCTGAATATTTTACACGGAGGAGATATCCATGTTCGCCATTTGATGAAACGTCCTCCAAGGTGCAGTCCACCTATAGAGTAGACTGTATAAAATTGGTTGCACTTGAATGGAAGGGCAAGTCGCACATAATCCCCACGTTTCATCTTTTGGCGGCGCTAAAAGGCTGAACTAAATAATGGATTTGAACACTTTTGTATGTATTCTACTTCTGCGTTCAGTTACAGTACTTTGAAGGAAAGCCTCGGGACCATTGCTCGTCGGCTAATGCTAATTGCGTACCTCTCAGGAGCCTCGATTGTTCATAGTTTAGGAGATCGTATCAGTCAAGCAGCGAGGGCCAATTATATGTCTCTCACTTTGTCTCTGTTCATGTTGAGGGACGATTCAGACATTCTCTGCAAGCCACTGACACACTTGTACATACTTTAAATATGGAACTTTAATTATGACCTCGCCTGATGAGTGTTTCTTTATTCAGGGAGCGAGGCCCTCTGACATCTCATTAATCCAAACTCGATGGCACCGAGCATCGTGCGTGGTCAATTTTGAGGTACAGTACTGTACACGGCGGCCGAAATTGACAGATAATTCACTTAAAGTTCACAACAATGAATACTAATCTTATCCTGAAACAATGAAGATGATATGAACAGAGGAAGCAGATGCAAAAAAATATAAAATGACCAAAATTATACCCAACGTGGACACATGTGGACCACGAGAAAAACAACCGTACTGGGCATTGCGTGTGCTTCGGCTAATCAACGGCCACAGTTAAGCCAGCCGTCACCACACACGACACACACACACCAACCACACAACACACACACACAACACACACACCACACACACACACAACACACACACACACACACACTCTGGGAGACCGCTGGCTTTGCAGAACCCGCTCCGTCTATAATCATCTAGAACCTTCTACGGCTAAACAGGTTCATTCAACATCCACCGGTGTCCTGGTGTCGGGGGATTAGTGTCGTGTAGCAGCGACGAATCCTGCACATTTTTTATTATACGAGTCAGCACATTGTTTTATACTGTATGCTGTTGCAATGTCCTGATTCATGTTCAAACTGAATGTGCTGCTCATAGGGGGGGGGGGGGGGGCACATTGGTGTTGCCTCCAGAGAATCGTGACCACTTTTACATCCACGTTGCTCACATTGCGTTGTATATTATATTCTATATTAATGTTTAACCCCACTGACTTCCACCCCCTACCTTTTAATGCATATTGCCTATTTGTAGTTTATATGTGTATCTTTAATGATCTTCCTCGTCTACATACACACCCGCTTGTTAATATATTCTCCTCTACATCACGGCGTTCCCACTATGCTTTTGCTTGCATTCGAACAGCCACTGGCCTCCAGCCTTGTGCTCTATAAGCGCCCACACCTATTTCTGGGTATTTATCAGGACAATAAACAAAACGTTAATCACACTTTAAACATGAAGTGATGATGTGCCGGCGTGCATAATGTTGGACGCGGGCGCCTTTTTGCAGTGCGGTGAATACAAAATATTTCACAAGAGAATCGTTCGTCCCCCGGACACGTTTTCCACCGTGTAGCCTGCAAAGCGATTTCCTTTCCTTCTCCCACTCCCAGGGCCCAAGGAAGTGTTTAAGTGTTGTTTATAACTCATTCTGATTCATACGGTGTCAGGAGGGGGAGCCCGTGGTCGCTGTGTATCATTTAAGGCATACTAATAGGCCCAGGGAATAAGACTTTAATATGTTAATGGACAGCGAGTGGAGAGGAACTTTGTTTATGGCCCGGCGTTGCACCACCGCGTCTTTAAAGCGAGAACACACTCGAGTGGACGTGCGTCTCGGCCAATCATCTCCCCCGACCGGCTCCGCCACCGACGCACTGGGATTTCCGGTCCCTTTTTCTACACAATTATTGGTTTGCGCGACCGCATTTCCCCCCCCCCCTCTCCCGCCCCCCCCCCCGAGTTGTAAGTACAAACTCGCACCGTAACCACCATGTCATTTCCCGCCAATTTGGGCCGAGCACTTACACGTACACGCGGCCACTTTTCAAAACAGGTGAAAGGAAGATGTAGCCGATATATTCTTTTTCTGCCTCCTCCTCCTCCTCCTCCCCAGATTGCATGCTTTTTGCTTTATTGAGGACCTCAGGAGTCTGTCTTGAGATGGAGATGGAGGCGTGGTCGAAGCTCACGTTTGTTATTCATGGCGACCGCGGACCTAAATGTGCCTCCGGAGTCGTCACAAACTGTGTGTTTGCCGCATCCTCGAACTTCCTACTCCAAACTACTTTCCGCTGTAACTAGTGCTGCTTTGAAAACAGCAATGGAAGAGCTCTTTGGACTGCAGCCTTTTTCTCCTCTCTCGCCCTCTCTTGCTCTCTCTCTCTCTCTCTCTCACACACACACACACACACACACACACACACACTTTCACACTCTCTTTCTCTCTCACACACACACACACACACACACACACACAATGCACACATTTGATCACAGTGAAGAGAGAGTATTTATTTCGCATGTGTTTACCTGGCATTAGCAGGGAATTTAACATTTGAATTGCAGATTAGGTTCAGGTCAACATCTGAGTTCTCTCGTCGCTTCTATTTCCAGACTTTAATCTACATGTAGGTATGCGTGCATGTGTGTGTGAGTGTGTGTGTGTGTGTGTGTGTGTGTGTGTGTGTGCATACCTGCCTGCCTTCGTGCGTGCCTAACCTGTGCCAAGACTGTAAGGATTAAAACGCGAGACAATCAATTTCCCAGAGCAAAGCCCTCACAAGGAAAACACTCCGCCATTAGTCATTCACAGCGAGAAGCGAGAAGATAATATTTTGTTCACCGAGTGCCTGGCGGGTTCCGGCTGCTGCTTCGCTTATGTGCAGCTATAATCAATACTAATACAGTGCATGTTGGGACAGAGTTTCCAGATGAATAGCCGCACGTGGATAATAGATGCTCTGTTGTGTCTGGAAGCTGCACAGCGCTCCGCAGCTTACCGTGAATTTGAATTCGTCGCCGTTTTTTTTTTCTCGGTGAGGCTCCGTCTCCCGGATTGGGATTTTGCCGTGATGGCGACGTTGCGCGTCAAAGCGATCGGCGGTGAGGGAGGAGTGGCACGCATGGCTAATCCTGAGGGAAGGATCTCCTGTGCCGTTTGGATGGCAGACTTGTCCTTCATGCCACACGGCCTGCCTCTCCCGGGCCCGCCAGCCCCAACCGCCACCCCACCGTCGCCACCACCATCGCCACCACTGCCACCCACCACCACCACCACCACCACCATCGCCGCCACAGCAATGGAGGGGGAAGATCGAATTGATAGTGGCAAACTACTCCACAATGTAGGGATGGGGATGGGGATCGAGGCCCACGTTCTACAAGTAACCCGGTTCCAATTTTTTCAAACGAAAAGAAATCAATACTGCTATCGAGACTAGCGGATCCTATAACGAGGGAGATGAAAGTCATGGCATTTAAACGGACATTGATCGTGCTGCTATAGTATTTGACTTCTCTCATAGCTATACGTTATGTTGAAGGGGCCCTGTGAAATGCCCGGCATCAGCGGTGCTTATGGGAGGCGAGGCAAACTTAACGGTGTTCGGAAATCAAAAAGGTCGCAGACTCGCGGTTAAGCAATAAAAGCGACACCAGTTCTGTCAAGAATGTACTGCTTCCTCATCTTTCCACCCGACTAATAGGAAAACACTGATGAATACGCTCAGATAGTTAAGCAGTCTCGAAAATGGTGTCAATATCACCCATCCCTAGTCAGGGGACATCGCTGGAACCAGGATTGGACAAAAAACGAAGTCTTCAACCAGCAGGTCTAAACTTTAGAGTTTTCTACTTCATGTAAGTTTCAGGGCTAACCCATGACGTCTTCAGATAAGAGTAACCTTCATGCCTGCTCCACTTGAAAGCTGAGTATTACTTTTATCTTGACAACAGCCTTGACTATATATATACAATATGTGTGTGTGTGGTGTGTGTGTGTGTATGTGTGTGTGTTGTGATGCCTGTGTGTGCGTGTGTGCGTGCATGCCTGTGTGTGTGTGTGTGTGTGTGTGTGTGTGTGTATGCAGCAGTCGAAAAGGCTATACTTAGGGTGTTAAAACCAGAGCCGGAATGTTAATTGGTGTGACCTGGCCTGAGATAAGGTGTTCTCCAGAGAGGTGGCGTGGGCTATTGGCTGGGTGTTGGGGACAAAGTTCGGTGTTGGATGGGGGCGTGTGTGTGTGTGTGGTAGTTTTTCTGACGGGTGGGTGCTGCTGGGTGGTCACTGGTGGTGGTCTGCAACCACTAGCCAGAGAACTCTTCGCTCCCAACGCAGCTGGGAAACTCAAGTTGTGGAGCTCGTAACAACGGTAACAAGTGGGGTCGAGGTTCATGAGAAGAAACCCGTTTTCCCCTCAACAAATATTTCAATTGTAAACATTTGTGCATACTGGAAGTGACTCCATGGACAGATACTGGGCCATGGGTCCCAGTACACCAGGGGACTTAGCAGGAGCATGTGTACTGTACAATATGTATGCTGTATGATGTCTGCTTATACTGCCGTGCTTGCACACCGTTATCTGAATAACGCTAATAATTTAATTTATGTGTCTCCGGCGCCTACACACCGATTTTCAGAGCGCTTTCATTTCCAAACGGCCTCCAATCAACAAAGAGCCTGAGCTACTCCTTTGAAGATTGTGTGTAAGAGAGCGTTTTGCACGTTTCATTCAAAGTCATTTTTTCCCAGATAAAATGTTAAAAGGCTCTCTTCTGCTTACGCGTGCAATACCGAGGACAAAATGAACACCGGGTGACGGTTATTAGCAGTTGAACTGCGACGAGGGACGTGAGAGATCTCGGTGAAATACGCTCGCGTTTGATCCGCAGTCTCGGGATGTTCTTAACTTTGTGAATTAAGTCTAAGAACAAGAAAACGCCAAGAAAATCTATCAAAACCGAGCACATTACAAACTAAGAGGCCAAACATGGGCGGGAAAATATATTGTGTGCATTATCAGAGCCATTTGAAATGTGTAATATTATATCTTTATAACGAGGCCCTACTTTTAACTTCAGCTAAAAAGCATTTCATGACATGAATCATTCCGAGTCGTCAAGCTTTAAATCTAACTAAGCACCCGAAAACAAATCGTAGTCCGCCAAGCCGTGATAAAACAATGAATGCTGTTCTTTCGGTGTATTTTGGGTCTGCTTACTTATTACTGTGCAGGCCGCCATGTGTCTCAAACTCATCAGTAAATACCGCATAATACCGACTCCGGAGCGACGAGAACAGGGCGAGCTGAGCGGGGTGGGTAAGCTCATTCATACGTCCACGGTTATTGTTCTATCGGAACGATCTAATTAACAACAAGGTATGTGAATGAAGTCCCGAAGAGACCACCTGATCGCGAAGGGGCAGCCCGCCTGACCGCCAGGTACTGTGAAGAGCGCCGTGGATATAATTGTGAACCAGATGAAATGAAACGAGCCTAACGAGTCCGGATCAATTATGAGAACTCACGTTGTTTAACATGAGTTGATTATGTTGTTAAAACGGCTTCTGCGGGAAATGCTTTTCCCCCCGAAAAAAATGACCAATAGCCTATTTCAGCAGGCATTCTATGTTAGGAACCCTGACCTTCTCCTTAATGTCGTGAATCTGTAAATGCAATGTAACCACAACGACAATACTTCCCCCTGCAGCCCGTTAGCATTTGTATATTATCCAATTTATACAATGTTTATTTTTTGCGGCAAATACAGTGACTACTAAACGTCACCGAATATCAATCACAACAACCACCACCGTAGGGCTCCGCCATATTGTACCCACGCTGTCTTGGTGCCGTCTCTTCATGGCTACTGCTTTGCTCCATTACAGCTACAGCTTAGCATTAGCGTAGCGTTAGCCTCTCTCCACTGACGGTTGTTCAAAACAACAACCTGAAGCAGGAGCCAAGATTATTGCCGGTGGAAAAGGTAACGTGTAACGCAACGTAATCCTTAAGGCCAACAACGCAGGGTGCCTTCGGTGCTTCGGTGCTCCTATTGATTTCATGTGAATTGCCTGAGTGTGTGTGTGTGTGTGTGTGTGCGCGTGCATGTTGTAATGCATCAACCCTCCTTTTCCCGACCGGGCCTCCGGACGGTATTCGTCGGCATTCAGCAGCCCAGACATCACTTTCCCCTCAATTGTCAATCACGTCTTTTTTCACGGCTTCAGGAAACCTGAGCGTTTTGAGGAGGTTGAGGAGGAGGACGCCGCGATCGGTCCCACGCGAGCCACTTCAACGCCGCCTTCACTCACCCTTTCGAAATGATTCACAATCTGCTCCTTTGCGGCATTGAGGGCGGTGCACAGCGACGCACCCTTGACGTTTGAAGAGGCACCGGAGGCGGTTGGTGGGTGGGTGGGTGGGTGGGGCAGTGGGTGGGTCATTGGAGAGGGGGCTGCCATGGTGATGGGATCGCGTGACCAGCAATTTCTTCCGGTCTACCTTGTCGTCAAATGTGAGCGTGGGAATATTGGCCCCATCAGTCCCGGCGGTGTCATCGTTCGTTGCCCTTCACGTGATTGGGTGAGTAATGAATGAGTAAGGAATGAGTAACAGCCGGGAAGGGGAGCTGAAGGGGGGGGGGGGGGGGGGTACTTTGTTCTAAACCCCTCCAAGCGAGGCCTTCCGGGCAGGGATTACCTGATCCGTTTCCCCCCGCTAGATAGCGTCTTCTGCTCGGCGCTCTGACTCACACCACTGCACTCGGCCGCTAACCCATCACCCCCCACCCACCACCACCACCACCACTCACCCACCCAACCCTGCAGAGACGGAGCAAAGACCACCCAAGAAAGAAGCCGGTACGGTGGTGGAGTGGAGGTGGAGTTGGGTGGTGGTGGTGGTGGTGGTGGAGGGGGAAAGGGTGTGTTTACTAGCGACGACGGCTACATGCACGCACACTCAATGTAGATATCCATTTCTATGATTGGCGTGTCGGCCCCTCAACGTCCGGGGCCCCTCTGAGTTCACAGGCATTTCACGGAGCCAGACGTGTCGAAGGCAGACGAGAGTGCGGTGCATAATACATTGAGTACGTACCCCGGAGAGTACAGTACAGTACAGTACAGTGGAGTGGAGTGGAGTGGAGTGGAGTAGGAGTGGAGTAGGGCACAGCGGCACACCTGTTTGGTTAGCGTACGCACTAGGCGAGGAACACCGGCGTACAGTAGCATCGGAGTGTGTTTTCAGTGTCCCAGGAGCTGCCTCCAGCCAGGGGTGGTGGGGTTGGCAGGTGGAGTTGGGTGGTGGTGGTGGTGGTGGTGGTGGTGGTGGTGAGGGTGAGGGTGGGGGAGCCTGTGGGGGTTTGAATGAGTGAACTGAAATGGAAAAAAAAACTGTGGTTCACAGATTGAGAGGCCTCTGAATTTCATTCTTTCTCTCTCTCTCTCTCTCTCTCTCTCTCTCTCTCGCTCTCGCTGTCTCTCTCTCCCTATGTCTCTCTCTCTATATACTGTATACTGTATTCTCCCTGTGTCTCTCTCTTCCTCTCTCTGTCTCTCTCTCTCTTCTCTGTCTGTCTGTCTCTCCCTCTCTATCTCTCTCCCTCTCCCTCTCCCTCTGTCTCTGTCTCTCTCTCTCTCTCTCCTCTCCCTCTCCCTCTCCCTCTGTCTCTCTCTCTCTGTATCTCTCTCGTTCTCTCTATCTCTCTCTCTGAATCAGTGGAGCTCGGCCAAGGTTGACCAGCCTTTGTACCCTTTCTTTCTTTGTTCCCCTCAGTTTATTTGTTCGTGTCGCCAACAGTATCATCGCTAACGCCGCTGTTTATGCCCCAGCCGCCGACATCCACCCGTCACGGGGGTCCCTCACAGATAACGGTACACCAGAGCCAGTGAATAGAAAAACAAATTTCGGAAAAGAGTGCGCGTGTTACTTTCTTCCTGTATCCGCCGTGACAAGGGAAGAGAATCAATAGTTTTTCATTAACCTCATCGCACTGGCAACACACACACACACACACACACACACACACACACACACACACACACACAACACACACACACATCAGCATATATGCTGTATGATGTCTGCTTATACTGCCGTGCTTGCACACCGTTATCTGAATAACGCTAATAATTTAATTTATGTGTCTCCGGCGCCTACACACCGATTTTCAGAGCGCTTTCATTTCCAAACGGCCTCCAATCAACAAAGAGCCTGAGCTACTCCTTTGAAGATTGTGTGTAAGAGAGCGTTTTGCACGTTTCATTCAAATATTCATGTCATTTTTTCCCAGATAAAATGTTAAAAGGCTCTCTTCTGCTTACGCGTGCAATACCAAGGACAAAATGAACACCGGGTGACGGTTATTACCAGTTGAACTGCGACGAGGGACGTGAGAGATCTCGGTGAAATACGCTCGCGTTTGATCCGCGGTCTCGGGATGTTCTTAACTTTGTGAATTAAGTCTAAAAACAAGAAAATCTATCAAAACCGAGCACATTACAAACTAAGAGGCCAAACATGGTCGGGAAAATATATTGTGTGCATTATCAGAGCCATTTGAAATGTGTAATATTATATCTTTATAACGAGGCCCTACTTTTTACTTCGGCTAAAAAGCATTTCATGACATGAATCATTCCGAGTCGTCGAGCTTTAAATCTAACTAAGCACCCGAAAACAAAATCATAGTCCGTCAAGCCGTGATAAAACAATGAATGCTGTTTCTTTCGGTTGTATTTTGGGTCTGCTTACTTATTACTGTGCAGGCCGCCATGTGTCTCAAACTCATTAGTAAATATTGCATAATACCGACTCCAGAGCGACGAGAACAGGGCGAGCTGAGCGGGGTGGGTAAGCTCATTCATACATCCACGGTTATTGTTCTATCGGCCGATCTAATTAACAACAAGGTATGTGAATGAAGTCCCGAAGAGAGACCACCTGCTCGCGAAGGGGCAGCCCGCCTGACCGCCAGGTACTGTGAAGAGCGCCGTGGATATAATTGTGAACCAGATGAAATGAAACGAGCCTAACGAGTCCGGATCAATCATGAGAACGTTGTTTAACATGAGTTGATTATGTTGTTACAACGGCTTCTGCGGGAAATGCTTTTCCCCCCGAAAAAAATGACCAATAGCCTATTTCAGCAGGCATTCTATGTTAGGAACCCTGACCTTCTCCTTAATGTCGTGAATCTGTAAATGCAATGTAACCACAACGACAATACTTCCCCCTGCAGCCCGTTAGCATTTGTATATTATCCAATTTATACAATGTTTATTTTTTGCGGCAAATACAGTGACTACTAAACGTCACCGAATATCAATCACAACAACCACCACCGTAGGGCTCCGCCATATTGTACCCACGCTGTCTTGGTGCCGTCTCTTCATGGCTACTGCTTTGCTCCATTACAGCTACAGCTTAGCATTAGCGTAGCGTTAGCCTCTCTCCACTGACGGTTGTTCAAAACAACAACCTGAAGCAGGAGCCAAGATTATTGCCGGTGGAAAAGGTAACGTGTAACGCAACGTAATCCTTAAGGCCAACAACGCAGGGTGCCTTCGGTGCTTCGGTGCTCCTATTGATTTCCTGTGAATTGCCTGAGTGTGTGTGTGTGTGTGTGTGTGTGTGTGCATGTTTGTAATGCATCAACCCTCCTTTTCCCGACCGGGCCTCCGGACGGTATTCGTCGCATTCAGCAGCCCAGACATCACTTTCCCCCTCAATTGTCAATCACTGTCTTTTTTCACGGCTTCAGGAAACCTGAGCGTTTTGAGAGGTTGGGAGGAGGACGCCGCGATCGGTCCCACGCGAGCCACTTCAACGCCGCCTTCACTCACCCTTTCGAAATGATTCACAATCTGCTCCTTTGCGGCATTGAGGGCGGTCGCCAGCGATGCACAGCGACGCACCCTTGGCGTTTGAAGAGCGGCACCGGAGGCGGTGGGTGGGGGTGGGTGGGGCAGTGGGTGGGTCAGTTGTGGTGGGTCATTGTGAGAGGGGGCTGCCATGGTGATGGGATCGCCGTGACCAGCAATTTTCTTCCGGTCTACCTGTGCCGTCAGTGTGAGCGTGGGGAATATGGCCCCATCAGTTCCCGGCGGTGTCATCGTTCGTTGCTCTTCACGGGATTGGGGAAGTTAGATGAATGAGTTAAGGAATGAGTAACAGCCGGGAAGGGAGCTGAAGAGGGGGGGGGGGGGGGGGTACTTTGTTCTAAACCCCTCCAAGCGAGGCCTTCCGGCAGGGATTACCTGATCCGTTTCCCCCGCTAGATAGCGTCTTCTGCTCGGCGCCTCTGACTCACACCACTGCACTGGGCCCGCTAACCCATCACCCCCCCACCACCACCACCACCACCACTCACCCCACCCAACCCTGCCAGAGACGGGGGCAAAGACCACCCAAGAAAGAAGCTGGTCGGTGGTGGAGTGGAGTGGAGTTGGTGGTGTGGTGGGTGGGTGGAGGGGGCGAAAGGGTGTGGTTTACTAGCCGACTACCGGCTACATGCCCACGCACACGCAATGTATGATATCCGTTTCTGATGATTGGCGTGCCGGCCCCTCAACGTCCGGGGCCCTCTGATATCTCACAGCATTGTCACGGAGCCAGACGTGTCGAAGGCAGACGAGAGTGCGGTGCATAATACATTGAGAGTACAGTACAGTACAGTGGAGTGGAGTGGAGTAGGAGTGGAGTAGGGCACAGCGGCACACTGTTTGGTTAGCGTACGCGCTAGGCGAGGAACACCAGCATACAGTAGCATCGGAGTGTGTTTCAGTGTCCCAGGAGCTGCCTCCAGCCAGGGGTGGTGGGGTTGGCAGGTGGAGTTGGGTGGTGGTGGTGGTGGTGGTGGTGAGGGTGAGGGAGCCTGTGGGGGTTTGAATGAGTGAACTGAAATGGAAAAAAACTGTGGTATCAACAGATTAAGAGGGCCTCTGAATTTCTATTCTTTCTCTTCTCTCTCTCTCTCTCTCTCTCTCTCTCTCTCTCTCTCTCTCTCTCGTCGCTCTTCTCTGTCTCTCGTCTCCCTATGTCTCGTCGTCTCTAGTGATACTGCTTAGTTCTCCACTGGTCTCTCTCTGTACCTCTCTCACTGTCTCTCTCTCCTCATTCTCTTGTCTGTCTGTCTCTACCCTCTCTCCCTCTCTCTCTCTCTCTCTCTCTCTCTCTCTCTCATCCCTCTTGTCTCTCTCTCTCTCTCTCTCCTCTGTCTCTGTCTCTCTCCCTCTCCCTCTGTCTCTCTCTCTCTGTATCTCTCTCTCTCTAGTTCTCCTCATTCTCTCTATCTCTCTCCTGATTCAGTGGAGCTCGGCCAAGGTTGACCAGCCTTTGTACCCTTTCTTTCTTTGTTCCCCTTTAGTTTTATTTGTTCGTGTCGCCAACAGTATCATCGCTAACGCCGCTGTTTATGCCCCAGCCGCCGACATCCACCCGTCACGGGGGTCCCTCACAGATAACGGTACACCAGAGCCGGTGAATAGAAAAACAAATTTCGGAAAAGATGTGCGCGTGTTACTTTCTTTCCTGTATCCGCCGTGACAAGGGAAGAGAATCAATAGTTTTTTCATTAACCTCATCGCACTGGCAACACACACACACACACACACACACACACACACACACACACACACACACACACAATCGGTTCTATCGGACTCTATTCATCTCGATCTTTGGGACAGCGAAGGGTGTCCATGTAGATGATGCAGTCTGCTGTCTGAAAGCCTGTGGATGACCTTGTCCCCGAACCCTGTCGCCCTGTCAGCAGCCTCTGGAGAGACCGTCAGCGAGAGACCGAGTTCACATTCTGTCTCTCCCTGCAGATTCAACTCATTCAACGACATCAAGGGCGGATTAAAAAATGATTATTGGTTCCAATCAGGTGGTGGTGGGGGGGGGGGGGGGGGGTGTTCAGTTCCTGACAAAACAAGGAGCGCCTCGTCTGCCAAATTAAAAAATAACAATGGCAGTGCCCAAATAAACGTGGAGCAATCTACAGAGAAATCAAAAACCGTATCGTCCAAAATAGACTGAATAGCAACGTTAAATATTAGGAGCTCTTTCACATTAGGGACCCGGGCACAGAAATTTGCACAGAAGGTTTTCCTCGGAAGAGAATATGTGTTTACTTCACTTTCCAACCGGATTCGGCGAGATCGCAGCGAGGGCCTCACTTAGTCATTCGTTTGGCTCAAGCGGTTCTTGTTGTCGTCAAGGCCAAGCGTTCTGATTGGTCAACGTACACGCAGCCCTCCTCTGCTGGCTAATTCCGTTGGGTTTCTTACATACTGGTGGAGATTCAGCTGCCAAAATAAAAGATTGAGATTTAAGGAGACCCCAGTGGGTGAATAATAGCAGCAACATGACTGCGGGGAAATTATCCGATTTCAAATGCTCCACAAAGGAGGAAGCCATTCAGAAAAAATGGAATTCAACGAGAGCTGAAAATATGACTAATGATTGGGATTGAATGCCTCCGGTGTTCACGCACACCAATGTGTTCCAGGACTGTGTAATACATTGGAATTACCAATGTAAGATGGACCTGTTTTTCACAGTGCTGTCATCCACAGGCAATGGCGTTCATGTATGCATGGAAATGTGGACAAAAAAGATTAAAAAAATATCAAAATATTCAACACAATCACATGGAGTCGGATCTTTTCAATTCTGATTTGGGCCACTTCATAAACGTGGTCCTTTTTTTTGCAATGCGATCTCAGTGTGAACGGTCGTATCGAAATTCATGCGACTTTTACGTCACTCTAGATTCGACATCCGTCACAATTCCGTGCTGGTCGGAGTCACTGGGTGAAATCCCAACATGGCAGGACCAGCTGTGATGGAGGGGCGATCAGTGGGGACAGAAAGGGACAGCGATGCAATCTGTTCCTTATGAAGCCATTCACGTCACGGTCGAAATCCCAAAGGAGGCACCTTTGTTCTGAGAGCTCCTGGCACCGATGGGGATGGCTGAGCCGTCTCAAGTGGCAGGAGAAGAGAGAAGAAGAGAGTCCCCCGAAAGGCTCGTCGTTTCAGGAGGCCCCGCATCCCAGCAGCTCTTCGGGAAAAGAGAAGTGTCTCTCGCCGGGGCGTCCAGCATCCGAGGGACTTGAAAAGACCCCTCAGCCACACATCGCTTCCGCGCGGTGGAGGGCAGCGCTTTCAGACTTTCCAAAATACCTGCCCACCCTTTTCCCCCCGAACTGAAAGGCGGGAGATGCCAAGGGGAGGGCTTTAGACGTTAGACTTGGAAACTACCGAGAGGAACGCCAAGAGAAGCAACAAAAGACAACACATACGCTCTGAAAACCTTCTAAAGCGAGACCTGTATCCACCTTCGTGCCTTAGTACAGCATTAACAAAGGCCCTGAGAAGGAACTGCCCCCCCCCCCCCCCCCCGCACCCCACTGGCTTTCTGTGGTTTTTACCAGCACCACCACCTCCATAGCCCCCAGAAAAATGGGGGCAATTTGAGGCGCGGGCCCTCGCTGCTATAATACCGTGGAGCGTTTAAGGTACCTGGGTGTGCCGGCTTGATTTCGGGACGCTCTTTTCGGTTCCCTCGGTGCGCCGGTAAAACGTTCCTCCCCCCTAATTGCCTGTTTGGTTCCTGTTACAGGCTGGGCTGTTGCAGGCGCTCTCTCTCTCTCTCTCTCTGTCTCCCGTTTGAGCCGTGGCCAAGAACTTTTTGGCTCGTTTACTCCGCTGCACACAGAACCCAGCCCCATATTCATCCTAAGTTTAGTCGGGCCCCGCCTCTGGCTCGTTCGCGGCGAGGACCAACATTGTTTCACGAGCCAAGCGTAAACAATATCCCTATTTCCTCCACGAGGAGCTTTGATTTGATTTGGATAAAGAGGACGCGAGGCAAAAATGCAAGATGCAAAAGGGAAATGCTTTGTGTGTTCTCGCAACCCGACTCGCCGCGAAGGAAAATGTTCTGCAGGTTGTTTTCGTCGGTCGACGAGGAAAGAACAGAAATAAGCATTTGATATTTTCCTCGCTGAAGTTCGCCTCGCCTCGTATCTACAAGACTCGCGCTTTCCCCACAACTGTTCTGCACCTGCACCTGCACCTGTGTGGAATCGATATGGTGTGTAGTAATAACATTCATCAAAAACCCCGGCGTCGCCACAACCCCCTGGACACACACTCGCTGGGACCAAACTCCCAAAGAATAAGATATTAAGATATTTCTGTCGATGCCGGCTGCAGTCTCGTCTTAATAATAACGACTGTAAATCCGCTGTTGTGTGTGCTAGTCTGGGTGATGGACATACTTATTAACCGTTCCACAGATGTGTGTGTGTGTGTGTGTGTGTGTGTGTGTGTGTGTGTGTGTGTGTGTGTGTGTGTGTGTGTGTGTGTGTGTGTGTGTGTGTGTGTGTGTGTGTGTGTGTGTGTGTGTGTGGGAGGGGGTGCGTTCAGCCTCAACACACCCGGGACAGATCCATAAATGCTGCATGGGATGGGCACCACAGGGTGATGGATGAGAATGAGGCAACGCCGGCTCAATCATGGCTGCTGCCTCCTTCCTCCTCCTTCCTCCTCCTTCTTCCTCCTCCTCCTCCTCCTCCTCCTCCTCCTCCTCCTCCTCTCCCGCTCCCTGAGGATGGAGCAGCAGAGTCTGACATATCTTGGACCTGTTTGAGGTCGATAATGGTCTGTGTGTGTGTGTGTGTGTGTGTGTGTGTGTGTGTGTGTGTGTGTGTGTGTGTGTGTGTGTGTGTGTGTGTGTGTGTGTGTGTGTGTGTGTGTGTGAGCGTGTGCGTGTGCACTGGAATTAAAGATACAACACACACGCACACACACGCTCACACACACACACACACACACGCACACACACACACACACACGCACACACACACACACACACACACACACACACCCACACACAGAGTTCTCACTATTTGTCTTCAAGTGATAACTGTGTGTGTGTGTCTGTGTGTGTGTGTGTGTCTGTGCATGTGCGCGTGTCTACATCCAGCGATGTGTTTCATTGTGGAAGAGGTCAGTGCTCCGACCCTGCAGGTGAGCCCAGGCAGTCCAGGGGTCAGTGAAGATTTCACAGCCGCCCTCGAATCTCTAACAGACCGTAGGCGAGGACACGAGGGCCACGGCTCGTGTCCAGCGGCGTCCCAGTCTGTGGTCATTGAGTTGAAACAGTTTCTTGAAACGAGAGAATGTTCCGTCTGCTGCTAGAACAGAAAATCGAAAATTTTGAGCGCAGATCTAATGTCTAACTTGTACCACAAACAACTTTGCTCCTTTGCTTTCTTTCGAGAATTGTCGTTGTGATGCAGAGATTATGGATTATCATGCGCTATCTTGGGGGTCTTTAATCCACCGCAGACATGTTGGGTGTGATTGGGCAGTGATTTTCAAAAGTAGTCACATTTATTTCTCATCTGGGGCCAGAGAGCATTAATAAGCATAAGCACAGCAGGCCTTGAAACATCCATCCTGCTGTTCTATCCGTTAATACGACCCGTGGTTGTGTGGATGTATTCTCAACGGGAACAGAATTTATCATTTTGTTTGCCGATGAGCCCGTTTACAGGAGGAGAGTATCTCATATCAAACCCCTCCTCTGTTGTTTGGGTTAATAGCGTACAGCCAGCTTGGATAGACATTTACATTTACATTTACATTTAGGGCATTTGGCAGACGCATTTATCCAAAGCGACTTTATCCAAAGAGTGCATTTGTTGAAGGAGACAGCATAGGATAGACTTTTCAATTATTCCATAACGCTGTGAAGGACATTCATGATTACATTCAATGGTACCACTACAGTGTCGTCTCTCTCTTTCTCTCTCTCTCTCTCTCTTTCTCTCTCTAAATATACTATATATTACAATGCGGTTTCTCGAGTATCGTGAAATGTTTCGGTGGAGAACCCTGCAGCTCTACCTGAAGTTGGCCCCGTCAATGCTCGCTCTCGAAGAAACTATGCCGAATAGCCCAAACAGAGACCCTCTCTCTCTTTGCTCTCGCTCTCTCTCTCTCTCACACTCTCACACCCTGTCTCTCTCTCTCTCTCTCTCTCTCTTATTGACTCCATCTTCCCTTTCCCCTGCCCCGCCCCGCCCCCAAGGCCTTCTCTCTCTCTCTCTCTCTATCTCTCTTCTCTCTCTCTCTGTTATTGATCCATCTCTCACTCTCTCTCTCTCTCTCTCTCTCTCTTTCTCTCTCTCTCTCTCTCTCTCTCTCTCTCTCTCCCTCTCTCTCTCTCTCTCTCTCTCTCTCTCCTTCTCTCTCTCTCTCTCTCTCTCCTTCTCTCCTCTCCTCTCCCCCCTCTTTTCTCTTCTCTCTCTTTCTCTCTCTCTCTCTCTCTCTCTCTCTCTCTCTCTCTCTCTCTCTCTTTTAGGGAGAGCTCTCTGGTACGTCCGTGTCACCTGATGGCTATCATCTATCATGGCTCCAAGGCTTTCCATTAAAAGAGAGAGAGAAGAGAGAGAGAGAGAGAAAGAGAAAGAGAGAGAGAGAGAGAGAGAGAGAGAGAGAGAGAGAGAGAGAGAAAGAGAGAGAGAGAGAGAGACACACACACACACTGGATTAATCGGTGTGGCCCCTTGTAAACAGAGGCGGGCGCTTAGGGAGCCGTGGGACAAAAAAACTTTTTTAATAGAACAGATTAGAATCGTGCAGTTTACCGGGAGGATGACGTATTTGTTTAGGGTAAAAAAAAACATGGATTCCGGCTCTATCTCTCTGAGGCTGAGTGTAGGCGGCGCCCCCGTGATTCAATTCTAACCGTTTAACAGGACTTGGGGGGTTTGGGGGCGGGGATAGCACCATGGAAGTACCCGTATATTATATACCACTGGTTTGTAATCACATTAACGGCGTGCGATCGTTTTTTTCGTGAGAACAACACAGAATTTGCGTAAAATGTTAACGTTGAATTGCCACTGACTAACTGTGTGCCGTTTGGTCCGTTCATCGTTATAATCGTCAACTCGTGTCAACAAGTTAGTTAGTTAGTAAAAGTTAACGTTCGTAGCTGAATAACTGAATAAATAAAGTACAATGATATGCCGTTCCTCTTATTTGATTCCCAGTGTTACTTGCCTTAGTTAGATCCATACAGGCATATAATAAATGTAATGGCGTTGACCCTAGCAATTACATCGTCGTGAAGTTATAACCGACCGAGGGTTTAGTCATGTAAGAATGTAAAATAATCAATCACCACAGATAATACTTGCCATAAGTACGGTAACGGGAACGGATTTGAGTCTGGGTTTAACGACCTGCAAAGCTAACTAATTCCTCCCAGATTCCCGGTTCCGTCTTATTTTATTATTTTAAAATCTCAGTGTTTGATTCCACTTTTTTTAATCCGCCGACACTCTAAAGTCTACACTATAAAGACTATATATATATATAGACCGATTTCATTTACTGCAAAAAAGTTGGCTTTCTCTCACCGGAACGCTTTCTCGAGCTGGAGTCAGGGAACGCCAAATGCCAAACACTTCACACACACAAAAAGGTAATTGGAAAGAAACATTCTCTCTGACGGGTCTCTAAGTAAAAGTTACACAGAGAAGGATGTTGAAGCTCTTTCTTCTGTGTTTTATATGTAACGAGGTTGCCAGAACTCCAGGGCAAATTCAAAGTCCACACACACACACACACACACCCCGCCGCGACGTCAGTCAGCATTTGAAGCAACACCGGCTCTATAAGTCAACTGTGATTCCACAACGAAAGAAACAGTTGATTCCTACGCTGAGGATTAGTTCAATGCACTTTCATCTCCTTCCGTGCCTTTTCTCAAAAATACCGTCCACAAACCTATTAGATACTGGATGTATTTGGCTTGTTACAAATAAAGAGGTTTTGGCGTAGGAGCGTCAAGCATTGCCTGGACGGTGTTGAGAGCGTTGTGTGAAGGTGAGGTCGATGCAAACACTGTTTCCAGAAACCCTCCGCAATTCTTCCTCTTATCTCAACAGCCCCGCTCCCAAACCCGATCGATGTGCCGTGGATTTGCCCACGGAAATCAAATTGTCTCTTCACCGTTCGGCACGAGCTGCTTTGTCCGTCTCTCCTCCCGCCCTCAGCGCTCTCATCTGTCCTCTAATCTCCAAGTGGGTGGACAGATGAGTCTCGGTGTTCCTCAAATGGGGGTACTTTGAAAAAATATCTCGTTTTACTATATTGGTTTTATAATTGATACCCCCTTAAAAATGGTTGAAAAGTCCTCTCTAACTGCTCATTAATGACGCGACATCTAAAAATGGTTGCTGTATGTTGTTGTTGTGGATAGAAAATGGCTAATATATCCCCAAATGTACGTTTTTGTTTCACCCTATGAATACAAATCACACTCAGACACACAGAGGCGGTGAAGGACTGAGTTGATCTGAGCGTTTTCCCTCGGGATCCATAAAGAAGTGTGCTGAATCTAATGCGGGGACGTTAATACAGAAAACACCAAAACAGTATCTCATCGTGCCTTCTGCCATGTATACAGACGCTACGAAGGCTTACCCTATATGTACTGTGTTCAAGTTGCACAATCTCCACACTTCAGCGAGGTGGCATAATCCTCCTGTCGTGTTGCTTCAGTCTCAAGTGTTCTTTTTGTTTGGACGAGTGCTGTGTAGATAACTCGCATGACATTTATTCAACATGGATTCGTTGTCGCCTCTTCGAAAGAGAAATGTCATCGTCGCGTTCAATTACTTGGTGAGAGACGGGATTAATAGGCCAGGGTTCGATAACTGTGGACCAGAACACACACACACACACACACCACACACATACACAAGCTTGTGAATATCTTTGTGGAATATCTTGTGAATACTCTTGTGAATATAACTTTAGTCCCAGGAGCTACTTTCTGGAACTAACAAGTTCCTTCTGCAGCCCGGTGCTGTCTGCGTTTCCACCGCGGCCTAAAGACCAGCGAAGATTAAGCAAAATTATCTGCTGATGTAGGAAAGGGATGGCTGTTTTTTACATGTCTCTCATCACCAAGTCATGAATGTGGTAAAGAATGCTCAAAATACACACGACAAACACCCCACTTATCATAGTCCCACTCAACCCATTGTTAATTGCTCCATCTCAGCTACTTATGTGATACCACAGGACTTTTGAGTTCTCTTCACTCAATAATCTTTTGTCTTCCTTTCCAAACATTACCTTCAGTTAAACGTGAGGATTGTCAACAACATTTCTTTTTTTTTATTTTTTTTATTTCCTTGCTTGTGTTTCCTATTTATTTTACATTACAAAGTAAGCGGTCAATGGTCACCTTTAAATCTGTGTCGTACCAAACGTCTCACTGTTGGTGTTCAGCTTCCCATCGCCCTCCACTGTCTGATGCGTTGCCAGAATCAAGCACATTTTCCGTTGCCAGTTCCTGAATGCGAGTACAGTGGCACGCACACACACACATACACACACACACACACACACACAGACACACACTCTGGCAGGGTTTCCAGCCCTGAGAGAACTAACGCTCTGTGTCTGTAAGTTCCTTCATTGTCTTAGTGTCGCACAGCCAATTGTTGAACCTCTGCATGCTTCAACTGGCAACAAACCGTGCAAAAAATATCTCCTATAACCAATTATGTGGCTGACTCACTAATTTCCAAGGCATTTTTTACCAAGTGACTCTGCGCCCAGGGCTTCAATGGGCACGTGCGTCGAGCAAATCAATGATTTGGATGTGCCAGAGGTTCCTAAATTAAGATAAAACGGAGATGATTATCGTAAAGAAAGAAACAAGGATGACAAAATACTACTCTGCACCGACCGGCTCGTTGTCTGTGAAGACTAAAAAGCCGAGCTTGAACGCTGAATGCCGTAATTTAGATCTGCGTTTTAATAGCCGCATCGAATCATGAACAAAATGAGATTCATGTGCAAAAAATGTGTATGAATGACGGTGGCTCCATTAGATTGGATTACTGTAATGGCCTCTTGTCAGTTCCCTCCAAAAAAGCTCTTAAGGCAACTGCAGAGCTCTGGCAAAGGTCCTCAAACGTCTTGCAAACACTTTGAAGCACATCGCACCTTTACTCAGGTCCACCGGCGTCCCAAACGGCGGAGAAGCTTTTTTCTGTTTTTAAGTTTTAGGTTAGCGTTGCTTGGATACGAACAACACGCAATGGTTTAGGGCCAAAATATCTCTCAGCGGTAAAGCAGTGAGAAAAAAGGCTTTAAAAACGCTGTTGACTTGACTCGTTCAGACAACATGAAGCCCACGGATACCTCGGGTCATCTGGAGCCGATCTGCGTTTTCGGAGTTTCCAGCGTGAGGAGTTAAGCTGCATGTACGTCTCGCACGTCTGCCTTTTAAATCCAGTCCTTGGCACTTTTATGGTCTCGAATGTATTGTAGATTTTGTGTTCAGACAACATTTTCAAACAGCGGTTTGACACTTGAAGTCAGACATTGCAGTATTTTTAGTGTGGTGTATTTGGTTAGAGTTTGTATGTTCATATATATGTGTGATCTGTGTGTGATCTTGTCTTCAAAACCTGCCTCGTGTTTTCAAAGCGTGAACTATAATTCGCTTTTTTTTAGCTCTATTGATATTGCACTCTTTAATGTATATCTGCCATCAAAGTTTATCTATTTTTTGTCCTTTCGAGCGTACCTTCCCAAGCCTAAACAAACAACTTCTCTCAATTTTGAACTTCGACGACAATTTAAAGCCCCCCCCCCCCCCCCCCCCCAAAAAAAGGAATCAACAGAGCATTGATTCCTTCTCCCCGCTATAACCTTCAGCTCTCATCACTATTCCTCACTTCATTTTTGAGCCGCAAAATGTCCTCTTGCCAGGACGCCGTTCAATCGCTTTCCCTCTTCCCTCCTCCTGAGAAGTGATAATAGTTCCCTCCGGGCCGTTAAATGGCATGGAGTGATGACCAAGGTCGGACTCATAGGCTTTTTATTTTATCCCTCCTCACAAAGATTGCCCTCGTTCAACCTGACGGTGATGGACGTGATGGGACGTTTATTTTTTTGCTCTGCTTTTGCTCATCATCATCGTCGTCTCCGCCGGGACTGCAGATGTGCTGGCCTCCAGATGTGAGCAGATTATTATATGTGAAGACGTTGTGGTGTTGCTGCGTCCCTTGTGGGGGGTGGTGTGTGTGTGTGTGTGTGTGTGTGTGTGTGTGTGTGAGCACCTTCGTAAGGAAGCGTATGCTGTACTGTAGGGTCCGCTGTGCCGCCCTTCAACGTCTCTCTCCGGAGTTTTGTGTTGAGACGTTTAAACCGCTCCGAACTCCCTCGCGTCAAACCGACTTTATAAGCGCTCCGTACGGTTCTTCTCCAACACAACCGGATGATCAAATCAATGCGAAGGCGTACGACACGTCAGGTTAGCAGCCAATATAGCAGCTTCATTCCAAATGTCTCTGCGCCCCTTGAAGTTTGGACGATTCCCATTTGACAGGTCGCAGGCGTCACAGTGTACCTACTGTATATGTGTTGCTCCCACTTTTCATCCGTCTCCCGTTCTCCGAGACAGGGCGACGGAGGAGGATCAAACATGGCGACTCTTAAAACACAAGGCCTGCGATTCGGCGGTATAGATGCACTGCCGTACACTTGCACTGACGGCTGCAGAAAGAGCCTTGATCGGGGCCAGCCTTCCCCCAGACGGCGGCAGCTAGCTTCAGCCTAGCCTAGCCTAAGCCCAGGAGCCTCGATCCATTATTAATCACGGAATTAAGCTTCGGCTCCTCTTCCAACAATATGGATTGATGAGGGGACAGGTAGTGGTGCAATATGCAATAGTCCGGATGGCTCACATCAGGTAAGACGGAGAAGGAGCCATGCATTTTACATGAGAGTCGGGGCTTTTTTGGGGCGAGCTTGTTGTCCCTGCCAGAGCTGCAGAGGACGAGAATTCTGGGGTCGTTCTGCGGTCTTCCAGAAATTGCGGGTGTGACTTGTGTGGCCGGCAAGTATAAAGGCTGCGTTGATTTTGAGTTACTTTGAAATCGCCGCTGTGTGCATTTCGGATAATCCCTATTGAGGAGCCAACTCAAAGAGACATAATCAAAGTCGGAGCCAGCGAGAGAGAGAGAGAGAGAGGGGACATGCTAACTAACTCAGTGGGGCTCAGCCTCGTCTTTGATATTTCAACTCCAAGGTGAAATCCAGAACTCTAAGGTTCTCAGAGACCATCGGCTCTCAACGTTAAGCCAGCGCAGAATCCCCAGAGAAACACTTTTGTTCTAATGCCACATTCAACCCTCACACTTTTTGACACTCTCATTTGACACATGAGGTTATTATAATCCTAATTATAATCCTAAATTGTTAATTGTTTATTGTACAGTCACATTATTATTGTTGATTATGCCACTCACGTTTCTACTGAGCTTTTTACTGTTGCAGAGCTAGCGGCATATACTTTTTAACGTTTAAAGCGATTTTAACGTTATATCCGTCTGGGACATTTTGAAAACGTAAGTGATATAATAATTTGTAATTCGCCCCGTTGTGCAGAAGATAATATTGACTTCCGACGGCGTTGCCTGGAAGCGCCATCTCCCGGGGACTTAAACCGTCTCCCGGGCAGGTAAACGCCACCGGAGACTCGGGACTCGGGACTCATACAGTAGATTTGCGTCTTTAGTTCCCCCCCCGCGTCAGATCGATGTAAATCAGAGCGTGAATATCTTATGAATACGGTCTGAGTGTCAAGATGATCCCAGTTGTGTTCATGTTGTGAAAATAAATGGGTGTCTCCATTTCCAGCGAATATGGAATGGTATTTCTGCTCGAAATGCCCACCACTGTACAGTACATTTCACGTTCCCCGCTGCACACTGTTAAGACCCTCACCTTTGCTTGTGCTAGCCAGCGAGCAACTCACTGATTGGAAGAATAAGATAGACATCTGATGTCTGTAGCTTGAGTCAGCATGTCCAATAACCTCAGTCTGCAGTTTGGATGTACAGAGTTGTCCCATTTTAATCATAGCGAACGGCGTGTGAAAATCGATGCACCCAGGAGCGATGGCGCCCGTGTGATCCTGTCTGAAAACCTCACTCACGGTTTGTTTGTTTGCTTGTTTGTTTGTTTGTTTGTTTGTTTGTCTGCCGCAGTTGCCGTGCCAACCGGACCTCCCTGGGCGGATCCAGCGACGTCGGAGTCTCCGAGGCCCACCGAGTCCGTCGTCATCGGCGCAGTAGCGACCTGACGCCGTCCGATCTCGACAGGTACCTCTCCCTCTCGCCCCGTTCCCTTCTTCCTTCCTTCCTCTCTTGTGTATCACGCTGTCCTTCTCTGCACGATCCACCTGTAGTCACGTCTTCGTTTTGAGTTTTATTACACATTTGATCAATTTTGTACGAGTGAGTTTTTGAAAGTCACTCTGAACTTTGCGCGCTCGGTAAACATGAATGCGCAAATGAGTCATTGAGGTATATTGCGCTTCGACGGAGCAGTCTGTCACACGGATTCGCCGCCGGGGATCTGGCAGTCTTTCTTCCTCGCACTGCTTACTGAAAGGCTATTTATTTTTTTGCTTCTGTATTTTCCTTCACAAAGCATCGACGTTCTTCCCGTAAATCAAAAGATTTTTTTTCACAGTGATTCCAAGATTGGATATCTGATTGTGGCAACGGTGATTGTATCTCTTCCGCTGTGGCTTTAAAGGTAATCCATTCTGAAAAGGAGGGCACTCGCACTTCAAAACTGGTAATAAAACCTAATAAAAAGCTAATAAAGTCACCATCAGACCTTAAGGCGTCGAGACAGAGCACAAATAGTTCCCGCCCACACCGGAGGGGGAAAACGCGCCGTTGCTCTCCGTTGACTTTGTATTGCGTGAAGTTGCCGCATCCTCATCAGCTGACTACCGGTGTCAAAAACGCTTAAAAGAAAGTCGCTGTGTGGGACACATCGCTGACAGGATAAAGAACCCAGAACTAAGTGTTTATAAGCTGCCAAGCTGAAAAACTGAGCCTTTAAGGAGACAAAAGTGGATGCAAGCAAACTGTAAAAATCTGGAAGACTGTGGCTAATACCGACAGACAACCCGACAACCTGACGAGGTTGAAGCGAACTAAGCTATGCGTGGTTTTTTTTAGATGCTGGTGATTCGATCAAATTGTTGTAAATATCAAAGTATGTCACTTCTGGCCATTCAGTAGGATCAGTTCTCCACGAGGCACACTGGATAGACCGATAATATCGAGTTTGTCAAATACCTTTTCCTCTCCGATAGACATCGGGTGCTAAAATAATCCTTCGATATAACAGTATGTATGGTATGTATGTATGTATGTATGTATGTATGTATGTCTGTATGTATGTACGGGTGTGCTTGCCAGTCCCGATGAAACTGCAGGTATTCTGCAGTCACAGGTTCAGAGAAAGCCGAGAGGAAGATAGAAAACCACAATATTGGCACCACCAGCCGTTAGTTTTTTTCTCTCCACTTGTGATTCTTATCGACGATGGACGGTGAGCTCTGCTTATCCTCCTGTCGCTCTGGAGGAGGGACCGCCGCAGATCTGCTCGTCCTTTAGACTTCTGTGGATGAATGAAGCGCTTTCCCAAAAAAATACCTAATTTAGACGGAGGACACAGGCAAGGTGACAAGTGCCTGTGTGAGAGTAGTGTGTGATTGTTTGTGTTAGAATGGTGTGTGTGTGTGTGTGTGTGTGTGCGTGTGTGTGTTAGAGTATGTGTGTGTCTCCGTTAGAATAGTGCGTGTGATTTCCGATTGGAATAGTGTTGAGTTTGTGTTGAAAGTCGTGTGTGTTTGTGTGACAGTCGTGCGTTGTGTTAGACGAGTGTGTGTTTGTGTTGGACGACGAGTGTGTGTTTGTTTCTATCTATCGTGTGAGTTTGTGTGAGAGGAGTGTGCGTTTGTATTAGAATAGTGTGTGTGTGTGTGTCTCTATTGGAATAGTGTGGGTTTGTGTTAGAATAGATTGTAGCATTGTTTAGCATATTGGATGTTCTTAGATGTTCGGAAATGTACTCAGAACGGCACGTCTGCTCTTATCCCAGCAATAATGCAGGCAGCCTAGCAATTATAAAACTCATTCTATTAGCCTTGTAACTATGAACGCTTGAAACCTGCTTCTATTCTTATCTTTATGTACACAGTGATATTTGCTGTCTCTCCTTCAACAAATGTACTCTTTGTAAGTCGCTTTAGATAAAAGCGTCGGCCAAATGTCCTAAACGTAAATGTAAATGTAAAAGTGTTTACAATGAGTTCATCGTGAGTACATAATACTATTCTATACTTTTACAATACTTGTACTTTCACAATCTCCTAATGACATATTTATGACATATCTATTTTTCGTTTGCGTCATTCTCTGTGTACTGCAGTGTGCTGTCATTGTGACAGAATGACTTTAAAACCGCTGTCAGTCCAATTAGAGCCGTGACGGATTAGACCGGAGTTTCCGAGGGCCTGAATGACCGCTCGTTGATTGGGGGTCCTTCAGCCGAGCAGGGCCCCGAATTACTCCAAAGCCTACCGGCCTGCCTCCACCCCCCCCGGCCCCCCCCTTCTATACAAATGTATTAGGGTCTTGAAGAGCACACTCACACACACACACACACACTGATCACACACTGACATCACACACACACACACACACACGGGAAGGAATCAGGTGTTCTCTGGTGTGACATTGTCGCAATGAGAGCTGTTCCTCCTCACATGAAGCAGCGGGTTATACAAAGAAAAATTTATTCAAGCCTCAATTAGTAACCCCCTGAAAGGGACAGGATTCAGAGGAGGGAGTGTGCAGGACCCCCCGGTCCCCCCTTCTCTCGCATCTCCCCCCAGACAACCTTAATCAGGTCACCTGCCCCCATACAATATTGAAACGGCCCACTCAATTACTTAATTAGACTCATCTCTTCACCGAAACCTTCTGTTTCACCCCCTAAGTCCCGCCCCTCCGACCAGAGGACACAAATCCTCTCTGTTCCTGCTCCTGTATGACAGCAGGGCGGATACAAGTCGTTTGCCATTTCAGGGACAGTGATTGACCTACTGGACACCTGGTTCCCATCCGCACAGGCACCACTGGTTCGTCTTTTGAAGACATTGGGTCAGATAGGGGTCGGGTAAATGGTAAATGGATTGCATTTATTTAGCGCTTTAATTCCAAAGTAACAACCAACACGTCAGGAGCAGTTAGTGTTAGGTGGCGTCTTGCTCAGGGACACCTCGACACTTAGCTAGGAGGGGGAGGAGCCCGGGGATCGAACCAGCAACCTTCCTGTTGCCAGACAACCGCTCGTATACCTCCTGAGCTCCTGCCGCCTCGGATAGGGGTGGGTAAGCTATAGGGTAGGGTAGGTTAGGAATGGGTGTGTATAGGGTAGGATAGGGTAGGGTAGGATAGGGATGGTAAGGTATAGGGTAGGATAGTATGGGGAGTAGAACACAGTCCCTGGATGCGTGGTCTCAGTTCAAAAAGAGACCACCGCCGCCACCCACCACCACCATCAGGCCGTCCGTACTGTAAGTAGCACAGAGTGCGGATATATTTATCACCAAGCTATTCCGAGAGTCGGAGGTGGTGTGTGTGTGTGTGTGATGTGTGTGTGTGTGTGTGTGTGTGTGTGTGGTGTGTGTGTCTGTGTGTGTGTGTGTGTGTGTGGGGGGGGGGGGGGGGGAGAAATGAATCCTGCAGCAGCAGCACAGCACGCAGGCAGCAGCAGCGTAGAGCGTAGTGAGGGCTAAGGTGGCGCACTAATTTCGCACACTTGCAATTTCCATCTTATTTAACCTTTTAATTAAGCTCGTCATTTTCCTCTGCAAATATCTCTCACCTCCCACTCCACGCTGATTTCCGTAAGAAAACTGTTCAAGCATAATTTTTTTCAATTTTTTCTCTCTCTTGTTACCGTTTTCATGTCCGCCGCTAACTAGACTCTAACGTTCCAGCAGTGCACTTTAGTTTCTTAGCAGTCGTGTGTGTGTGTGTGTGTGTGTGGGGGGTTGGTAATTGGAGATGGTCTCTCCAACTTGAAGACCCCAGGCCCTGTTTTCCTGCCCTCTCTGCTCCTCAACCCTCACCCCCTGGGCCCGCCGCACGTGACCCGCCGGCCCAACGTCTGCTCGACCGCAAAAAACAGAGAATACCTGCGGTGGCGTTTTATGGTCGGAGTATAAACCGACCCCCCGCCCGACACAACACCACACACACAACACACAAACACCACACACACACACAACCCCCCACGGTCGGAACCCCTCCGCTCAACCCCCCAGCCCCTGCTCACGCCCACCTCGCACCCCAAACCCCCTCACATTCTAGGCTATTTTAGGCCATGCTAGCAGTCAGAGGCTAATGATAAGCGCGGGGGCATAGCCGACTGCCTGGCATATCGGTGAACCTCGCCCCGTCTCCTCCTCCTCTCCCTCCTCCTCCTGGTCGCGTGAATACTGGCATGAATCACTGCGCTCTGTCATCCGGGAACACCCAATCGGAGGACGTCCGTCTCCGCCGATCTTTACCGGCTAGATTCAAAGTCGGCCCGATTGCTCGTTTGATGCTTCGTTTTGCGTTCCTGGGAATCTAATTGCTCGGCTGAAACTGGGGCCGCCGCGTTAATCTGAGCGCGCGGTTTTTGCGTTTACGTCCGTCAACCCCCAACGGTCGTAATAGTTGCGGTAATGCATTCCGCGAAATATTTAGCAAGGAACTTTCTATAATCGAATCAATTCATGTGAAATTATTATTCTGGGGATTCTGTATATTAAATTATGTCTTCAAACTGACTATTAGCTAGCTAAACAAAACGGACCAAGACTGGATCAAAACTGGGTAAATTAGATTAGCCGAGAGCACTTTCCCGAATGCAATTATGTGGTCGTAAAATGTTTATGTGAGAAGCATCAGATTGCTTACGACTGGCGGGCTGGGCTCAATGGAAAGACTCATCATTTCTCCTGAGAGCCATAGCTTCCATCCTGTGCCGTATGACTCGTTTATTTGCTTAAAAATACATCACGGATTTCCATGCTTAACCTAAAGCATTAGCAAACCATTAGCGATACATTACCACACCTGTCTGTCAGTTCAAGTGGTCAGACAGCCGCTCAATACGATTGGTTGTGTCGGTCTGCGTCGCGGGCATTTCAACTGGGGTTTTTTTCTCTCGAGGAAAAAGGGTACAAGGCTTGCGAGATACCAGCGTTACCAGCAGATGCGGTCGGTCTTAAAGCGTCAGTGAACCACCTGTTTCAGCTCAAATTCGAACGCGATGAGATTTTTATTCTCATGGTTACGACCCACGGCGACTTAGCGATTCCCTCGTAAGGCCAGGAGCATCGTTGTGTACGAGCGTTATAATAATGAATACGTGGTGTTGTACGGTCTATGAAATGTGCATTATACGCATTATAAGTGTCCAAGGAGCTTAGCCCTCTCTGGAA
Organism: Coryphaenoides rupestris; assembly: GCA_002895965.2. Taxonomy (NCBI): domain Eukaryota; kingdom Metazoa; phylum Chordata; class Actinopteri; order Gadiformes; family Macrouridae; genus Coryphaenoides; species Coryphaenoides rupestris. The sequence goes on from PIJE02000838.1 coordinate 155,608, forward strand.
CACGGCCATCGTCGATCGGCAGAGTATCCGAAAAGGCGCTTTGGTGTCACGAATAAAAGAGCTGCTCGATATAATAAGACATTGCCACGCCACGGGTTTACTACTGCTACCCTTGTAAAGCCAATTCGAGTTGTAGTTTTGTCGTTTTGAATGTTTTATTTTCATAGACTGACAGTGACGAGGAGGTGTGCGGCCTAAAGCATTAAACGGCTGATCATTAATTAACACGTTCCGTCAAAGGAAAGCAATTATCAACGGCACTTCGCCTCGACACTTTGAGCTGTCAGAAAAAGAAAAAAAAAAAGGGCGTCGTAGAGAGAAGGCAGGGAGGGAGGGAAGAGGCGAGAGACGGAGGCGTACGCTGCAGCTCGCCTGCGTTTCCTGAGACCGCGGGTTTGAGGAAAACAACCAAACACCCGCCTGCCTTTTCTGCCAATAAGGAAAACTAGAAAAGAAAAAGCCGCCTCTCTCTCTGTCTCTCCTCTCTCTCTCTCTCTCTCTCTCATCTCTCTCTCTCTCTCTCGGTAGTCTCTCTCTCTCTCTCTCCATCAACGGAAGTTCAGCTCTGAGCGGCAGCAGCAGCAGCAACAGAAGCAGCAGCAGTAGTCTCTCTCTCTCTCTCTCTCTCTCTCTCTCTCTCCTCTCCTCTCTCCTCTCCCCATCAACGGAAGTTCAGCTCTGACGCGGCTGCAGCAGCAGCAGCAGCAACAGAAGCAGCAGTAGTCTCCTCTCTCTCTTCTCTCTCTCTCTCTCTCTCTCTCTCTCTCATCTCTCTATCTCTCTCTCCCCTCCGCCACCCCCCTGCTGCTCTGCAGGCAGCAGAGTGTCGGCTCCACGCTGGATAAATAAATGATCATCGGCAAGCAAGCATCAAAGGCAGATTGTGTGCTTCAAAGGGGGACCGACAGAGCCGGCCGCCGCCGCCAGCCGCCGCCGCCGCCGCCGCAACGCACACTATATGGGTCCCTATAGCGCAGAGGAGGCCTGTTTTTCCCGCCCGTGCGCACGTGCACGTTGTCTGTGTGTGTGTGTGTGTGTGTGTGTGTGTGTGTGTGTGTACATATACTGTGTACATATACTGTGTGGTGTGTGTGCGTGTGTGTGTGTGTGTGTGTGTGTGTGTGTCTGTGCACACGCCAACATGATTGCGCTCTGCAAACACCGCCCCCCACACACACACACACACACACACACACACACTCTCTCTCTCTCTCCCGCTGTCTGTCTAAGACACACATAGAGATCTACATGCCAATGTGTTTTCTCTCGCTGTGTGTATTGTGTCCAGCCCGCGGTGGGATTTGAATGAATCTCTTTCTGCATTGATTATTATCCCACCGATGCGGGGGGGGGGGGGGAAGGGGGGGGGGGGAAGATTCAAGGCTCTACGGATTGTTTCCTGTGTGAGTGACAACATCGTTTTGATTCCCTCCGCCACCTGAACACCACCTACTTTAAAGGGGACGTATTACCGCCACCAGGTGTGTGTGTGATTAGCCATTGCAAGCCGTTTCACAAGTGCCATGTGACGACCGTCTTAGTGACATCACAAGGCTTTCGAATGTCCACCTAGATCTATGATTTACTAGATCAGTCTACCAGCCTGCCCAGTGGACAGGTAAACTGATCTAGTCAGCATACATCTAGGTGGACATTCCCACTTGTGATGTCACTCGACGGTCGTCACATGGCATTTGTGAAAGGCTTGCAATGGACCTTGAAAGTTATTTTCTAAAACACATTGACTGTACTAAATCATAAAATGACGCATGATATGTCATCAGAGATTAAGGAAACATGCTCAACAATAAAGACTTTTCTGACTATAATGCTAAGCCACAAAGTTCTCCTCTTGTTTTAGTTTTTGGTCTGCGTTTTGGTCACTGTTGCTCTAAATGACTTCCGCTCACTCCCTTTCACCACCCCGGGTTGCCAGATATGAAACGTCGCGCTCAGCTCATCTTGCGCTCGTGTCCGTGCACAGTGTCCTCAACCTGGCAACGCGCGTGAGCTTCGACTCTGGGGGAGGAGACAACTCGCGGCAATATTGTGAATTTAGACTCCGCCCATTTTAAAGGCTCAGGGTCATTGTCATGTTGCATACAGTATAGCGTACAGCACTTTTAAGGATGACATTTAGAAGCTAGTGTCCTTGGGATGCTGTGTTTGTATTTTGTCTTGCTGACTCTCGAAAACCATTTTTGGCTTGACACTTCCCGTTATTGTTCACATTGTTTCTGCCGTTGACCTTAAACACGACATCTATTTGACGATTAGGGAAAAGTGCAAAGTGAACACTTGCTTTAATGGGTTGACTGTGTCTTTGCGTAGATTCTCAAACTAGGGCTGGGCGATAAAACAATCTCGAACCAAGATCGCGCCAACATTTCTGTCGATTATGATTGATAAGCCTTGATCAATCGTGCCTTTAAGAGACTACTCTTTTTGTCGTGATTGTTACAGGTTTTAGTTGTGTTTGTATTATTTTAATAATTTACAAGGCAAGTGAACTTGTATTGTTTTCTTCAGGCAGATACAGCAGGTTTGCACAGTTAAACGTTTACATTATGTCATTCTATTTTTGTTCATAAACTATGTTCTAATGTTTAACTAATGAACCTTCTGGGTTCTTCAGGCTTCAGTCATTATCAGTATACTCTTCAAACTGGCAGCATCATCAAATTATATATCCTGATAAATATCGAGATCGATCAATATGGGAAAAAAACAACATTTGCCATATCGCCCAACTCTATCTCAAACCCTTCGGTTTTGATCCTTGCGGCGTGAAAGTTAGCCTTCTTCCATGGGGACAAGTTTCCATGGAAACATGGAAAAAAGTTTCCAAGTCTCCAATAGATATATCCAAAGTTGTCCAAAGTTCATGACCTGGATTGTCCATTTCTAGACCTGGACCCCAATTAAACCAAAAAGTTGCACACTGTCCTGCAAGATATTGTGGTCGTTGTGATTTGAACGATGATCTTTTGTGAAGAGCGTGTAAATAATTGTGTGGATGCTAATTTCCCTTATTATATATGTATGTATGTTTCTATTGATTGTTTCTTCTTGTCTCTGTCTGCTTTGTGGTCCCTGTCCTCTCCTCTCGGTGTCCAGCCCCCTCTGGCCCAGCAGCTCTGCTATATTCAGCCTCTGTTACCGCGGCTCGGCCCGGGATGTCTGCTCTCTAACTCGTCTCCGGCTGCTTATCTCTAAGGTCTGTATCTCCTTGGACGGCTATTTCCAAACTCATTTGTTCTCATGCTGTCTGCCCCTTCGCTGCCATCCCACTATCAGTAATGGATGTGTGTGTGTGTGTGTGTGTGTGTGTGTGTGTGTGCCTGCGTGTGTGTGTGTGTGTGTGTGTGTGAGACAATATTTGCTGTGCGTGCTTGTGTGCGTTTGTGGTGTCTATGCATGCTTGCTTGTGTGTGTGTTTGACTGTGTGTCTGTGTGTGTGTGTGTGGTGCATGCCTTGTGTGTGTGTGTGTCTGACAGTGATACATTAGCTGGCTTACATTATTGTCACCCGAAAGTTCATGATTATTTAGCCAGGAATTGTGAAATGCCAGGTACAGAATGTCTTCCTAGATAGGCTTGGCCCAGAGACAGAACTTGTGTGTGTGCGTGCGCGTATGTGTGTGTGTGTGTGTGTGCGCGTGCGTGTGTGTGTGTGTGTGTGTGTGTGTGTGTGTGTGTGTGTGTGTGTGTGTGTGTGTGTGTGTGTGTGTGTGTGTGTGCGTGTGTGTGTGCGTGCGTGCTAGCCCCAATGCCATCCTGTTTTCAGTGACAGCGGTATTTAACTACGCTGGCTTCTCTCGTTCATCTGTGAAGTTGAAATGATCTTTTCCACCTATAAGTAGATCAATCTACATGCTATACATTGAGGATCATTGCCTAGTTCTTGTTTTGTATCCTTTCTCATAATAGTTTTTAGTTGTTGTAATTAAGAAATTCAGTTTACATTTTGTAATTATATTATCGTGCTCGTATTAGCATTATCTAAATGTCATTTCCACAACGATATTAGCCGTTATTAGCAAGCAGACAACGCCTACGACTACCGGCGTCACTGCAAGACATGAGCTAATCTGTGAGTCAGTGAACGGTTGATGGATCGACGATTCTCCACATCATGACCGCCATCGTTGAAAAAATTCAATCAGCCGCTTTTCCCCCCCCCGCCATGTTCTCGGCGTTCCAAGTTCAATCGCTCCGTGCACAATGAGCGATCGCAGGGGTTCAGTCACGCTTGAACCCTCGCCTTCGTCCTCCTCTTCCTCATCTTCAATATTTAGGGAGTCTCGGAGAAGCACTCTCGCCGGCAGCCAATATCAAACACAATCATTCTGTCTGCCAAGTGTACTTCTGCTGTTGTCCTTTTGTGAATGCAAATGAGGCGCGATAACTTTTCTATTGTGCGTCCCGTCTCATTTTTGGATGTTTAGTGCTCATCAAGCTTGATTGTTATTCATCAAAATTGTAAAGGCCCCCGTGGGTATTTCAACTGAGACCTGTCCAATGGTTGCTTTTAATTGGACTGTTGCATCGGTAATGTGATAAACATAAATTCCATTAGCGGATGCATTGCTCCGGGCTGGTCCAAGCGGGCCCGGAGAAGCTGGTCCAAGCGGCCCGATACTGACCTGGCGCCCCTCCACCTCCACTCCCTCCACCTCCCTCCCACCCCCGTCCATACACTTATGCTCCACCACGAAAGTTCAACGCGAGCGCCAGAGAGAGAGAGCGAGAGAGCGCGACCCTTACGACCGCAACAACAGCAACCATGGAGGACTACGACATGCGCTCGGCCGCCGGCATCCTGGCGTCGGTGAAGGAGCAGGAGGAGCGATTCGAGCGCTTGACCCGCGCCCTGGAGGAGGAACGCCGCAACGTCTCGCTGCAGCTGGATCGCTCCCAGGTGCCCGCCGCCGACGTGCTGGGCGGCGGCGGCGGCGGCGGTGGCGGCAGTGGCGGCGGCGGCGGCGGCAACAACATCTCGGGGGGCCAGCCGTTGCCGTGGCAGCAGGTGGTGATGCAGGTAAAACGAGGCTTCCCGTGTCGCCCCATCGCCGCATCTAACCTCCACGCTTCCTCCCCCCCCCGATAACCCCATCCCAGAGCCAGTGGTGTCTGTCTGTCTGTCTGTCTGTCTGTCTGTCTGTCTGTCAATCTGGCACGCCTGCCTGGTTGCCTACTTTATCCTCCCCCAGCCTCACTCTTCCCTCACCCGCCTCCCTCCCATCCCCACCATCCTCTCCACAAACTCATGCCGTCGTTTTGGTGCTTTTGGGGTCTTTTTGCTCTCGTCGGCCAATGATTGGCAATGGTTGTTTCATGGTGGGACTGGTTGTACCTGGCTACAGTTCTCCTGTGATCATTCATGCCCGTGAGGACTGTTTAACGGATGGATGGTTGTTTAGAGGAGACAATTTATTCAATGAAATTCACAGGGAATACATAGAACAGGTCGTCATGGAAAGGGTGTCCATTCATACGACAAGTGGGCGCAACTGACGAGTGCCTACTTTGACCTGTGTACTTTGACCTGTGTACGAGAATGTCGTCGTTGGTAGGGATGGTTGTGTGGACCATGTACAGTCAGCACTCTTGCTATGCACACATGTGGGCACAGTCAGTTTACGTCATTGTCACATTGACACTCAGCCACCGGTGCTTACGCATCACACCGGAGGTAGTAGACGGAGGGGTAGGAAGGAGGTGTTGGCGGTGGAGGATGGCGTGATGGTGGTGATGGGACTGCAGATTTATTCTCAGTGAAATGTCAGCAGGCTCCACAGCTCACCGACGTGCTGTGCATCACCACAACTGTTGTGTGTCAGGGGGTGGGGGGGAAATATTATACCTTCATCTGTCCGGGGCTCCCGGGAGGAGCCATGGAGGCAGGGATGGCCAGTTGCTGTTTGTCGGCCAGTATTGTTTCTTCTTTATTTATAGCTGAACCCGCACACGTCCCCAAACTTTTGGTATTTATTTATAGCCAAACCCGCACGGCTCTCTCGAAAGAAGAGACTCTTTGTCCGGGGCAGATCGGTGGCAGATCGGTGGCAGCTCAGTGCGCTCGTGATGTACTCGAGATCCAGGTTCGATTGGGCCCATGAGAACGTTGTGGCTGTGATTAGCTAACGCTTTTAGCCCGGTCATATTTGATTGCTCTGCGTGGTGTTGATGCCGTTGAAGGCATAACAAAACCCCAGATAAACGCAGACATTTAATATTGTACATTTCATAATGAAGCACCCGTGGTTGTGCAACCTCGTCATCAATATTTACGGTGAAGGAAGTCGGGACATGAACAGCTGGTAGGAGGTGTGTGTGTGACGCTAGCTCGATCCATATATGCAGACATAATAACGTTATCTCAGGGAAGACAGAGTATTACACACTAAATCTGGCACTTTCTGCAGCCTCGGACTGTGGCAGTGTCAGCCACTGTGTCCGTGTGTGTGTGTGTGTGGTGTGTAAGTCTGTGTGTTCACGTACTGCAAAGACGGAAAGCGAGCGATGCCTTCTTCTTCAGACCCATAAAGCCTTCTATGATTTACCGACGGGCATTTAACATGGCAGCCAGTGAATTAGGCCCCGCACTTTTACACACGGCTCCACCGGGCAATCACTCACGCCTGGAGGAATGGGCTCCCGGCGGCGCCGAGGCCCCGCCGCCGTGGCTCTTCTGCTGGGTGCTGTCTGTGCAGAACCGCGGCCGGGCCTCCTTCGGAACATCCAGTACTCAGGACACCTTTGATCACAAATAGCCCGGAGAACACCACAGCAAACTTGGACGTTTGGTTGATGAGATTTTGATGTGGCCCGTTTGGTTGTGAACAGCGGGTGGACTCTGTTTTAAAGCCGGACTGAAAAGCCTTTTTTGGACTATTTAGTCAATCCTTTTTTTTTACGAAGCAACAGACATTCATTCAGAGACATTCAATAGGGTCACGAGGGAGCAGAGAGCAGGTCGGGTTTAGGCTAACTTAACTCTAGGATGCCAACTTTAGCCATTAACAGGACCTTTCCGGCTGGAAGTGAACAACACTAGCCAGTAGTCTCTCTACACCATCCAGCTCCTTATTATGCTTTCATGCTACCTTTACTCGACCTTTACTTTTACTAACACACAAATACACACACACACACACACACACACAAGCACGGTGATGGATTAAAACCGGATGTGGGTCAGCAAGCAAACGGTCAAAAGTCATAACCGTGGGACCGAGCCATCCATTATTCAAAGCCCGCTCAGAGGGAGGAAAGTGGTCCAAGTCTGATGAATGATCTGATGAATTAGCAAACTTAGTTTGGGTAAATGCCCTAATGAGAGAGAGATTAAGTAGCGATTCACAGAGCAGTAAAGTCATGATCTAAACAGATAAAGCAATCGTTAAGCTCATCAGTGTCAAGCTGCTCATTGTTCCTGGTTTCTGCAGACAATGGTTAATAGTGCAATTAGTTAGTAGAATGGCTCCAATGTTCCACATAATAGGTGGTTCTGCACCGTGGAGTTTAATTCGAAAGCAGGTTTGACACCAAGGTACAACCAAAGGTGTATGAGTAAATTTTTTTGATTTTACTGAACAATAAAATTAGATGTTCACGCCCAAATAATATATGGTTCTGTGTGCGCGAGGGTGTGAGGTTGCATCTATTGATTCCTCTTCACAGAAATATATTGTTAGGTTTCCCCCTCAGAGGTGGGTGAACTGAATTATCTGTCCAAATATTGTATAAGTGTAATCTTTCATTCCAAGCCAGAAATGTGCACAACAGGGTTGAAAACACCCCAAAAGCCAAGTTCACGGTTCAACGCTTTTCAATCAGAAGTTATGGCTATTGTGTTGGAATTGTATCAGAAGAATGTGTTACGAGGTATTCATGGCCATACTCTCCTCGATCTTTTCTACATAAACCCCTGACCTATTTCTTCTGTTCAAAAGAATTGTATGGCATTACCGCCAGGGAACAGAACAAGTAGTCCATATTGTCCATGCAGCCGTATTGTGGGGGACACAAAGACAAAGCTTTGTCAGACACTTTGAAACTCCGATACATTTTATCAGCAAAGATTCAGTGACACAAAACGGGTCGGCTTTCAATCCTCGCTCATCGACAATCTTGATGCGGGCTAAAACCACATCTTTTGTTCATTTGATATCAGGCTTGTCTCTGGAAATTGATTTTTGCCCTTCATTCCCGAGGCTCTATGAGGTCAAGTGTTGAATGGGTGAAGGCTCCATGTATGGAAATTGGCAGACACCACTCAAAAGCATCTCTAGCAGGCCTAGCGGGCCTAGCAGGCCGTGGGGGTTGACCTCATTCCATATACACCAGCCTCCCGCTCTGTCTATTTACCAACAATGTGAATGGAGCTCCTCTGGCGCAGCAACACCCAGCTCTCATGTAAAAACGTTTCCTGCGCTGCACTGCCTGTAGTTATAAATACGTCTACTTGTTATTCGGATCCAGCTCTGTTCAGCTGCCTTTTCCTGGCAATGGAGGGATATGCTATTGCCCTTATACAAATGTTAGGGTTGGGGTGATTTCAGAGGCCTGTGAGCTGGAGACAGAGGGAACACTGTGGCCTTTGATATGGGCAGCAGTCTGTGGTATGATATCCATGTGTCCCAGGGAAATGTTGCCTTGTGGTCGGTTGCGTTTTTGTGATTTTATTTTAAAATGCTGCAACCACCGATAAAAACACAAACAATGGACAGATTCAAGATTCGAGAAGTTTAATTGTCACTTGAATCTGTCATGAAATCTTGAGTCCGTTCATTGACTCTGTCCTCAGACTAACGTAGACTTATTCAACTGGCCCATGGATCATTTTGATCCGGCCCCGCAAATGATTTACTCACGCGTAAAAAAAATCGGAATCAATTTTCCGCCATAAAGAGCTGTTTCTGAGCATGAATGACGAGCTTTAACACGTTGAGACGTTAACGTTGACAGCCCCAGTATTTATACATCAGGCCATTTCTGTTGAATGTTAATGGTTGCTAGATGGATTCATGGTCATTTATTTGATTGTTCATTGAATATTATGAATACAATGAATAATAACAGGACTTTTACAGGTCCAATGTAAAAAGTCTAAATCCCAAATGTCTTTCAATCTGCCAAATTAATGAAATGAGTTTTGAATGTACCTTTTGGAGGTGAAGTGATTTATTGAACTAAAGTAAAATATTATAATGGAAGAATAACAGCGGCCTATGCAAGAACTGACCTATTTTGCCCTATTTTGTGCGTTGGACAAGCAAATTGTGAATAAAAACTCTATGCACAGTATTAAGGGTTTTTAGCATTTATTTCTAATGTTCACATATAAGTGATTAAGTGCGATAATTACCCGTCCTTTTTCCCGGCCCCCTTTAATTTTCAATCTCAGGCTTACAAGCCTGAGAGGCTTATAAGCCTAAATAATCACTGAAATAACAACCCTGACTCATGACTGTGACCTCACCATCACAATGAAACCAACCGGCTTATATAGGGTTACCCATTTGACTAGCTCCACCCTAAGAACCAAATTATTGTAAATTAATTCACATAAATATCAAGGGTAACTAGCCAAAGCTCATAAATAAGGTGGTATTACATGATCATAACATAATAACAGTGTGTTACAACTTAATACAACTTGATCTACGCGATCCTGGGACATAAATACTGAGAGTAGAATGCAGACCTTCCCTTTAATGCGGGAGAACTCCAATGAGAAAATTAATTAGCCTTTGACTAAGACCATTAATTATTGCTCCGAGCGTCTGTCATGGCTTGATATTATAATGCATAAAAAGCTAGCAACTAGCACTAAAATCATGGATATATTGATTGATTTGTCCTTTAGTGACGGCACTCCTAAAAGCTGTCAATGTTCCGGCAAACAATAAACAGTAACTAGACTTAACGTGGTTGGGTGAATTGTGCTTGTGGACAGAGAATACAGGAATACACAGAAACAACAGTAAATTAACAAACATGTAACAGTATACAACATGTAACAGTATACAACATGTGCAAATGTCTAAACAGTCTGTCAGCTTTCACACCGTATAGCTCTGAGTCCATAGTGTTTGTTGTCAGATGTCACATTCACTCTATGGAGGCCCTGTCTCTGCCATAGTACCACCAACCACCACCACCACCATCACCACCACCACCACTACGACCACCTCTTGAGATCCCCCTCTCACCACATCACAACCATTTCCACCGCACAATGGACCACAATGGTGTCGTAGCAACTAGAAGATCTATCTGAACCCTGGGCCTTGGAGACCCGCCCCCCCCACGCTCTCGTAAATCACCTTCACCTTCGTCTTCAACAATGAACCCCAGTGTACCCCCCTCCTCCTGATCACGTATCTCTGTCCTCCCTCTTTAGTCCCGTGTCCCATCAGTGGTCATTGTTAGCGCTCATAAATGTCCTTCATAGCTTGGTTGTTAAAGAGCCCGCCTCTGTTTGACTTGTGAATCCCGTCCTCCCACTTAACGCTCTTGAGAGAGAGAGAGAATGTTTTCTATTTCTAGTATTGTCTAAAACTTTATTTTGAAGGAAGTCACTCAGCAATTTAGTTTCCACATTTTGGCCTTTTGAGCATTTTTGGGAGGACGACGATGAATGATGCAATGGCTATTCTGTATTTCTAATATGATCTCCGTCACTCACTGCTGTTAATAATAATGAAGACGGTGTTCCATTGATATGCTGGTCGTGAGGCCTTTGCGCCCGCACCACTTCACACTTCACCATTGAGACTGATGTGAACGCACCCGTCCGTGAATCACGCGTCTTGATAAAAGAAGACCATGAGGCTTTTGTGGGAAAACAGGAATCTTTACTTAAGGTTCAGAATGAATACATTTCTACAGGAATGCGGAGGAGATAGAGAGAGAGAGAGAGAGCGGGGCCAAGTAGAACCTGGGCACCTGCATGTCCCTCCGAACACCATCCATTAATGTCTCCTGTCATTGAAAGCACTCGCATGGTATCTTCCAGAACTGTCCACGTCTTACCTTCACACGCATTGCACCGTGTCCACTGACACAGGTGAGAAAGAGCTTCTGAATTGGTGCCCGGTGGACAGTGAAGATGTCGGTCATTTTCAGGATCCCTCGCTGGGATTAAGTCTCTGCACGCTTTACATCTGCTGCACTCAAAGAGAGAGGATCATGTCCATGTCCATAAACAGTCTCTGGCCCCCAGGCGCTCGAAGCGTGGACCATGTGTTTGGAATGAAGTGCCTCCTTTCTTTATGGGACGGTGTTACCTTAGGAATGCGACCTTGCGGGTTCCTTGTGTCCGGCAGGGTAACCAAACAAGGCCGGACGCTCGGACGAGAGGCTAAATTAAAACCATTCTGGAGGTCCCAATCTGGAGGTCCTTTGGTTCTTCAAAGCTCTTAATTTAATTGGGGCCGTGGGTTGAAGGTTCTGGGTGACATGTTTATGCGATGACTTACAAGCATGGAAATGCTGAACATATGAAGACCGAAAGTCACACTGAATGGTGTTTGTTTGGGGTTTGAGGAGACCACAGTGATTTTCTTGTGGATCTTCCATTCTGAGTCAAATATTGAATATCTTTCCTGGCTGATATGGCAGAGAAGATAATAATAATAATAACTTTATTTATAAAACAGAGTTTACAAAGTGCTTTGACAGACAAAGCCAAAACAGTTTACTCAGAAGACAATACAACAGCAGAAAGCAGAACAGAAATAATAATATAAAATACAAATAGCGAAAAAAATAAATAAATGAATAAAAGCAATAAAGAATAAAGGCAATAAAAAGACGATGAATGATCTAATAAAGTCCTTCAAAGTCACCCGAGTGTCCTTTTCATCGTGAGTCAGAGTGAAACTGTGTTTTATTTCGATGTGGTCCCTTCGAATGAAAGTCAACTGAAAGTCTCAGGCCTCCAACAAATAGAAAAGAGGCGCACATTACCAAGTAAGGAATACAGACTTCCAGATTCCTCTTGGCTCTTCACCAGGATTCTGGCCAAAAGGGGAGACAGGCATCACGACACCAGAACCCGAGAACAAAGTTTTTCCGCCGTCTCGTTGTTGTTGTTGTTGCGTTTTCGGACCGAAGCTCCGCGGGCATTTTTGAGCCGTAGCCCCGCCACCCACCAGCATCACAGGGAGACTGACAGGCAGCCGATTGTTTGTGACAGCAGATTATGTGCTCCAGGACCACACTGTGTACACCCATCGTCTCACGTCAAGCAAAAACTGGCAGCCGACAAACACCTACCAGCTTCGTTGTGGATTCCCTCTCCGAGTGTCTTTGCCGGCAGAGTTCCAGGGCCGTATCCAGACGTAACCCCGCTTCATCCCTGCCCCCGCTGCCCCCCCCTGCCCCCCTGCCCCTTTGCCATGCTAGTACGTCACAACCGGGACGGGGTTGGAAGGGGTTTGGTGTACTGGAATGCAGACCGTCTCCCCATGGTGCGTGTCTGAAAGGGGGCCTTGTTGAGCACGGGATAATGGTTTTTGGCCCGAGGGAAATATGGTGGCCTAGGAGGCTGTAAGTGACGCTGATGGTTATACTGAGCATGTTAAACAAACATACTTTGATGGATTATATAATTTTTTGGCCACATTTTATTTTTCTCTTGTTATAAACTCGCTTCCATCTAGTGTTCCTTTGTGCTTAATCCGAGGCTTCGGCAAATGAAAAGACAAATCGTTTTCCCGCTCAATTACAAATCCTCGCTCTGT
>PIJE02000838.1:173362-187809 GCA_002895965.2 Coryphaenoides rupestris
TCGGGGCTACAACATAGCTTACGGTTGAAACAGTTTTTAGCCTTGGTGGAGATTACTGCACAGCCCTTAATTACTGCGCCGGCACGAGCCAGACCACATCTGCACTAAATATAAGCTGGCTTTGGGTCCTATACGCTCCTACTACGGAGACTACTCTTCTACTCTCGAGAGCCCGGGTGCTGCACAACAAATCTGTTCATCAATGATGGAGCAGATGTGAAGGGGGGGGCTGCTTCTCTTGTTCCCGCCTGCATGTGTGAACGGATTGCATTTATATCGCCTCACATTCACCCATTCATACACCGACGGCGGTGTCAACCATGCAAGGTAACAACCAACACGTCAGGAGCAGGTAGGGTTAGGTGGCGTCTCGCTCAGGGACACCTCGACACTTAGCTAGGAGGAGGGGGAGGAGCCCGGGGATCGAACCGGCACCCTTCCTGTTGCCAGACAACCGCTCTTATACCTCCTGAGCTACTGCCAGCCCCGTGTGTGATTAGGCAGCGTGCGCCGCGCCGGAGAGCGGAAACCCATCCTTTGTCACAGGCAACCCCCCCGGCCACAGCGATTTCCAAGCCGCGTAAGATGATCCGCATGTTTATGTACAGTTTATTTACTGTCTGCTGCCGTGCTCTCCGCTCGACCGTGTGCCCCCGAGACTCCCAGCCAGAGACATCCAGACGCTGGCTGCTGTGTTGCGGTCGGCTGTGGAGGTGGTGATGTCATGCGCTGTATGTATATAACGTTGCGCAAATCAATATTTTCGGAGACTTTTTGGAGCGTGAGATGCGGCGTCGCCCGTGAGTCATCGTCACACAACAAAGCCAGCGATGCCGGTGACCGGAAAAGATGTGCAACCCGTCAATGGCGATGTACAAGTATTTTGCGAGTATATATAGAGGCCCCTGTTTGCAGAGTGAAAGTGTTCAGTGATGGATGCTGTACTCAACCAAACAATGGTATCGTGATTATGGTTAGCGCATGCCCGAGGGAGTGATGGGTCCCACGCTAATGTGTGTGTGTGTGTGGGTGTGTGTGTGTGGGTGTGTGTGTGTGTGGGTGTGTGGGTGTGTGTGTGTGTGTGTGTACATGGCTAAAAGCGGCACCGAATATCGTACATAGCCTCGCCATACGGCCCGTGATTCCCGCGCGTTTGCCATTCCATTCCCGTGGCTGCTCTTATCACATGACCCGGGGGCCACGGCGACACATGACATGTATCTCCGCGCCACACCCATCCAACACACACACACACACACACACACACAACACACACACACACACACACACACCAACACAGACACCTACTTGGCTTTTTGGGGTTAGCCTGTTTTTAGTTCCGAGCTGCCTGACCTTCAGCTACATGTGGACAGCTGTCTCCCACCGACCCCACCCTGCCCACCGCCTCCTACGCTACGCGGCACCCAACCCACCAGCACCCCCACCAGCACCCCCACCCCGCCCTCATCATCCTAACCCCACCACCACCCACCAGCACCCCCACCCCGCCCTCATCATCCTAACCCTAACCCGGGGCCGCAACCCCCTATGAGCTGCACTCCGAAACAGGGACCGTGGCCGTCCCTGGATGGTGCAGCACGATGCAACCGTCTGCAAAATCGAGTAACTTTTTGGGAGCTAGACATGTTATTATGCCACCAGGTGTGTGAGTGTGATTAGCCATTGCAAGCCGTTTCACAATTGCCATGTGACTGCCGGCTGGTGACATCACAGGTGGGAATGTCCACCGAGATGTATGATTACGACTAGATCAGGCTACCAGCCGACCCAGTGGACTGTAAACTGAGCTGGTCAGCATACATCTCGGTGGTCATTAACCACTTGTGATGTCACTAGACGGTAGTCACATGGCAATTGTGAAATGGCTAATCACGCTCACACCTGGTGGCATAATATGCCCCCTTTAATTGACAGTATTACCTGTGTGATCAGGGGAAATTAGCCTGTTAGACAACATGAGAACTATGTCTTGTTTTCAACCCCCTTTAACGTATGGGTTTGGGTTCGACGTCGCCTGTGCGTCATATTGTAACACATATTCTGCTGCATCAATATTCTGGCGCACCACTGACTCAAATCGATGACTCGCGCAGGTTTGCGTTCCCGTGGCCCTGCGTGGATACAATACGTTTGCCTTTCCTAGACAGACGAGGTGTCGGTTATTCTGATGACTGCCAAGAGTTTGTGCCGCCCTCCACCCCCCCCGCCCCCCGCCCCCCCCCCACCACCGTCACCGCATTCCCTTCTCGTCTCGCCGACGCCAAAACCGTGACGCCATCTGAGAGCCGCGCGCCAGAAAACCCGCGGTTCGCCGTCCAGCCATATTCTCCCGTCCGTATTTCTCTCGCCAAACATCCATCACTCGGCTCGAGGATTACGCCGTCGCCGTGCGTGCGCGCCATCTGGAGAACGTGGACGTCCCGCCGGTGTGTTCTTCGAGGAACCCTGGGCAGCAGAGGAGGAGGAGACACGGTCGCGCCGGCGTATGAGCGAGTTGGAGCTCTTGCGCTGAATCTTTTGTGCAGTATGTACGTTTTTTTTCTGCAGACTGATATGCAGAGCGGTGCCAACGACCGCTAATGAGTGTTAATGAGAACACGCATAATTGCACGCTTCCGATTCTTTGTCGTTTTCCGTGTCCAGTTGCCAAATTAAATTGTTTTGGTTTTTTTAAGAGCTGATGTTGAAACACGCACACACACACGCACACTCACACACACACACACGCACGCACACACACACACACACACACACACACACACTAGAACCTGACTTGGTGTCTCAAACAATGGTATCGTGATTATGGTTAGCGCATGCCCGTGAGGGAGTGTGGTCCACGCTAATGTGTGTGTGTGTGGTGTGGGTGTGTGTGTGTGTGTGTGTGTGTGTGTGTGTGTGTGATTTGTGTGTGATGTGTGTGATGCATGGTGTGACGCAGCATGTAGCTCGCCATCACGGCCCGTTGGCTTCCCGCACGCGGAGCCCTAAACAGACTATGTGTCCGTGGTTTTCTATGCGTCCGACCTTTGACTCACGCACACCACACACACACCCAACACACACACACACCACACACACACACACACACACACACACACACACACACACACACACACACACGAACAACAGACACCCTACTTGGCTTTTTGGGGTTAGCCTGTTTTTAGTTCCGAGCTGCCTGACCTTTCAGCTACTATGTGCGACAGCTGTCTCCCACCGACCCCACCTGCCCCCACCGCCTCCTACACTACTCGGCACCCAAACCCACCAGCACCCCCACCCGCCCTCATCATCCTAACCCACACCACCACCCACAGCACCCCACCCGCCCACTCATCCTAACCCTAACCCGGGGCCGCAACCCCCTATGAGTCTGCACTCCGAAACAGGGACCGCCTCCGACCGTGGCCGTCCTGGATGGTGCAGCACGATGCAACCGTCCGCAAAATCGAGTAACTTTTTTGTCGAGCTAGACATATTATTACGCCACCAGGTGTGTGGAGTGTGATTAGCCATTGCAAGCCATTTCACAATTGCCATGTGACTGCCGGCTGGTGACATCACAGGTGGGAATGTCCACGAGATGTATAATTACTACTAGATCAGGCTACCAGCCCGACCCAGTGGATTTGTACCGACGGGTAAACTGATACATCTAGGTGGTCATTAACCACTTGTGATGTCACTAGACGGTAGTCACATGGCAATTGTGAAATGGCTAATCACGCTCACACCTGGTGGCATAATATGCCCCCTTTAATTGACAGTATTACCTGTGAGATCAGGGGAATTAGCCTGTTAGACAACATAAGAACTATGTCTTGTTTCAACCCCCTTTAACGTACGGCGTTTGGGGTTCGACGTTGCCGTGTGCGTCATATTGTAATGTTCTTGCTGCATCAATATTCTGGTGCACCACTGACTCAAATCGATGGACTCGCGCAGGTCGGCGTTCCCGTGGCCCTGCGGGATACAATACGTTTGCCTTCCCTAGACAGACGAGGTGTCGGTTATTCTGATGACTGCCAAGAGTTTGTGCCGCCCTCACCCCCCCCCCCCGCCCCCCCCCACCACCGTCACCGCATTCCCTTCTCGTCTCGCCGACGCCAAACCGTGACGCCATCTGAGAGCCGCGCGCCAGAAACCCGCGGTTCAACCGTCCAGCCATATTCTCCCGTACATATTTCTCTCGCCAAACATCCATCACTCGGCTCGAGGATTACGCCGCCGCCGTGCGTGCGCGCCATCTGGAGAACGTGGACGTCCTACCGGTGTGTTCTTCGCAGGAACCCTGGGCAGGAGAGGAGGAGGAGACACGGACGCGCCGGCGTATGAGCGAGTTGGAGCTCTTGCGCTGAATCTTTTGTGCAGTATGTACGTTTTTTTTTCTGCAGACTGATATGCGTAGCGGTGCCAACGACGCTAATGAGTTGTTAATGAGAACACGCATAATTGCACGCTTCCGATTCTTTGTCGTTTTCCGTGTCCAGTTGCCAAATTAAATTGTTTATTTTTTTTTTTGAGCTGATGTTGAAATTTTACTCTCGCACACACACACACACACACACACACACACACACACACACAAGCACACACACACACACACACACACACACAGAACCCTGAGGCGGATGGCTACGGAAATTCAATTCAAAACAATTGGCCGTCCTGATTGTTTACTCAGTGTTGTTCTGTGGGTTTGAAAGAGTCATCCTGTGTCTGTGGGAAGGGCCATTCTCAGACTCATCGACCCGGGACACATGAACAACGCTGTCCTCTCGGTCCACCCTCCTGCGACAACGCAGACGTTTATGACACGGGGGCGGATAACCAGCGAGCTACGGGGTCTCGGAGAACATGGCCCATAGGTAACAGTTGGACGGTGCAACTACGAATGGACGTGCCGTACTTTAATGAGCACGTGACGGTAATGATCCGACATAAGGTACATTTATGTCGGAACGTACGTATGGAGCTGTCTAACGTGGGTAATAAAGACGTGGGTGTATGGTGGGGGATGTGTCCCTGCCAATATTAAGGGATGACTGAATTGTCCCAAGCGATCATTTTCAACACCGCTCAACCCCCTGTACACGTGGACCACCGATTACCTCAACAAATGTGCACCCTCGAGTGAAACTATAACGGGCAACACAAACGTACGTACCTACAGTGCGGTGGCCACGGTGTTTGTTTTTTCCTCGCCCGAAAGGTACGGCGCTGCGCTCAATCCCGGACGCCTGCGACGTTCCTGTCGGCAGAGCACAATGGTTAACCCTTACCTCGTCCTAAATGGTCTGGATTTGTCTGCACAGCCAAAACGATTAAATAGAAGACACTGGTTTAAGAAGCGTTGACGACAACAACGTCGTAACATTGTCGACTTAAAGCTGCGTTCAGGGTTAATCAGACAAAATACCCGACTTGTGGCTCCCTTTTGTTTAATATCAGCCGACGTTGGATGGAATGCTTAAAGGTTATGCGGTTCTTAAGGACTCCTTGTTGTTTTTATTCTCGCGAAGGTCTTTTTTTTTGTTGGTCTTTGCGTGCATATTGGGTGTAAGTCCCTTCCATAATTATCTTGCCTGCAGGTTCCCGAGGGAGTAAGGAAGTAAGTTGCATACGTGACAGTTTCTGGGCAGCACCGTGGGGACACAAAAGGGTAAAAGTAACACACTGACCCTAAAGCTAACAATTAGTGATTCAAGGAACGAGTCGAATGTGGCCGGGGTCTCTTCGGGTGCTTCGTATCATTAGCCCCGTTCTCATTTTTCTAACGTGAGTGTTGCCCTGAGCATAGCGGTCGGTGGCGGCAGTTTGTTGCCGATGCGTTTTTGGCTAAATTTGACGGTAATATAGTGGAAATATTCTGCTCCATTTTTTGGGGGGGGGGGGGTAAAAAAACAAACCACGTGAAAAAACACAAAAAGAGAACAAAGCGACCGGGACACCTTGGAGAATCTGTTGCCGCAGTTTGTCATCCCCGTACCAGAACATTCAGCCCATATGGTCCAAATGTGATCACGATGTGTCATGAGCTTTCTCTTTTTGTGTGTGTGTGTGTGTGTGTGTGTGTGTGTGTGTGTGTGTGTGTGTGTGTGTGCAAAAAACACATGCGTTTGACGACCGGGTCTGGCATCAGGGGTTCTGGGGGGGGGGGGGGGGGGGGTTTCTTTCACTGTCATATAAAGAGTATGTATGTCCCCGTCCCCCCCCCACCCCCCCTCACTCACTCACTCCCCAACCCGATCCTCTGCAGCTGGGGGACCTCTTTGAGGGGCCCCCTGAGGGCAAAGGTCAAAGTCCTCATAAGGCTTCCTCAAGCAGAAACACGGGAACAAATATTTTTGCACTTAACCCCCCCTCCAAACCGCCCCCCCCTGCCCCACCCTACAGAACCTACCCCCCTACAGTACCATCTCCATTGTACTGCTCAAAACGCCTCCGAGCCTAATGGTATAGGGTAGAGCCGAGGAGGATATCGTGTGTGTGTGTGTGTGTGTGTGTGTGTGTGTGTGTGTGTGTGTGTGTGTGTGTGTGTGTGTGTCGTTTGTCTGGAACTTTCTTTGGAGGGATTAGCCTATTTTCTGTCGCTGAACCACTGGGGTGGGTGGGGGGGGGGGGCGTGCGAGTGCATCGATCCTCCATCCGCACGCCATCTGTCTCCCGCTGTCTTCCGGGATTAATGGTTCGCTCTGACAGCTCTTTAGCGGCGCTCCGTGAACCGCGCCGGCGAACCGCGATTACACCGACATGTGGTACAGCGGGTACGAGCTGATGCCACGCATCCCCCCAACCCACCCCACCCCCTTTTGTCTTGATGCACTTCCTCGCTTAAATGGGTTCCGCCCAAATCGTGGCGACAATCGTGCACATGCTTTTGAGCGATCAATCACAGTGTGCACGGAGCAGCAAGCAAGCGTATGAACAAAAAGTGGCGTAGCCTTTCAAAAACACTTGAGCGCTCCCCGATACGGAGCGTCCGTCGTGGCGGCGGACTGATGAGGTCCCCGTGCCTCGTTAGAATGCTCTGACAACCCGTCCCCTCCTCTTCCTCCTCATCCTCCTCCTCCTCCTCCTCCTCACCCCCATAACAGCCTCACAATGGTGACGGTTGCTGCCGGTGGCTGAGGTCCGCAGAGGCAAAAAATACATTGGGGGGGGGGGAAACTAAGTCAGAATGAGATGGAGAGGGAGTCCAAACCACTGTACTGTACAACTGCCTTTTCTGTGTGGCAGTAGGAGTGGCTGCTGCTGCTGCTAGCTGCTGCTGCTGCTACCAGCCGTCTGTCCGTCAGCCACAGCTACTCCTCCACCTACGCACAAACGTTTTGATAACCGGTGGTAAGAGTTCAGCCAAACCGGTGCGTGAGCGACTACAACTGCGCCGATAAACCCGCACGTCAGCCCCCACCAGGCAGGCAGGCAGACAGGCAGAGGGCAGGCAGGCAGACGGGCAGACAGACAAACGTGGGTGTACAGTTCAACGGTTTGCACAATGGGGGACGGGGAATTGACAAGGACTGAAAGGACTCTGTCGTACGGCATTACATGCTACGGCACCGTATTGTGCACGCATCTTCATCTTCGTCCCCCCTTTTGATATGAGCGCAGGCCCGTTTCCCATGCAGGAACCGGCTGGGGGGGGGAGGGAACAATGAGACGACGCACCCACTCGCACAACGCATTCCAGAAGGCGCCATTGAGCCGTCTAATGAAGCTCAACTTCACGCGTAGCCCCGTCCGCGTGGCGTGTCAGGGGGCCTCTCTCGAAAATACCCTCGCACACACCACTCCAAAACGTGTACTCTGTTTTGGGCGGTAAAGTGCACGGCCGACTGGCATGGTAAACACGGGCCGGCGTCTGTTGACAACGTGCTCGTGATTTCCCCAAGCATGTGTGTGTGAGAGAGAGCGTTGGCCCGTGGACAGCATCACCGAATCAAAGGGATACGAAGTCTGAACTGAAATCGGACCGTGACCAGATGAGCGTATGTTGTGTCAGCTGCTCATCCCACCGGGAGGAAACGATTTGTTCCCTTCTTTCCACGAACGACGACGCTCGAGACGCCATTGACGTACACAACCATTTAACTCCGTTGTATGCACGGCGTCGCTGCCAGCGTCGTCTCCCCGACCACGTGGAAAGAAAACACACTTTGAAGAGTTGTGCCTCCGAATTAAATTTCCATGCGGATGACATGCCCAGGGCTGGGGAATCGCGCACTATCATTTTCCTTCCTTCGGTGAACTCTGACAACCCATCGGTTGGATATGCATTTATTTATTTTCCCATATGGGGCTGAGTGTTGTTCATGGTGACCGTTGGGGGTTTTTCGTGCTACTCGGGTTCACCGAGCTATGACGGCTTCCATTTATTTTATTTTAAACCGACGCATAAGAATGCGTGAAGAAAAGTGCGCGAACCCCCTGCAAAAAGTCCCCCAAGTCATGAAAACAAGGCTTGTTCGCGCAGACCTCTTCAAATTACCCCATTCTTTCCCAACATATTTTTGGTACAGTTAAAGAGAGCTTAATTCCAATAAGGCTGTTTTTGCTCTGTGTTCCGTCGCACACTAGTTCTGAGTGTGACTTGTGAGTTGGGGGTGCGGGTGGTGGGGTGGATGGATTGTTTTTTTGCGAAGGGGGGCGTGGCCCGGACTCGGAGCGCTCTTGTGTTTCCCGTCACAAGGGACCTTGGGTCGTGTCTGGGGTCGCGGAGCAGCTATACATTCCAGAGCCTCGCTGTGTTCAGATGGGAGACCGTCAGAGTTCTATCGTCCCCTCTCCCTCTTCCGATGGTCCCTGAGAGACTTCTCTCTCCGGTCAGCCCTCGCAGCCCCACCACGGTGTCACTCCTCCACAGTTCACTGCAACGTGTCAACCTCCTCAGAAGCCAATTGGACCGCTTAATCGCAGCCACTGGTGACACTGGACCCCGAGCCCGGAAAAAAGGATAGATCTCAAAGACCCCCTTGTCCGTGGAGTAACCGGCAATCTACCTCCCGGGCAAAAGCCATGGAGTCCAAACCCAATCCCCCCCCAGTGTATTGATATTTCCACAATGCTCGTATTGTTTTATTCACATCTGTTTCGTAATGTATTATTACTGCCGCTAAGCCTTGACTGACCAAAATCTATTTAATCATCATTAGTTCTCTTTCATGGAGACCTCATGGAGTCTTTAATTGTGGTTTCTTCATACGGTCTCGCGTCTTACTGTCATCCGAGGGTTTCCCCGCCTCCACCGAGTGAAAGATTTCCCGTCTCTCGCCATGTTGCGGTTCTGGAAAAAATAAAATCAATGAGAGTCGAGCCGTGTCTCACAAGCTCCTGTTTTTAAATTACAGGCCAACGCCGTTACAATCAGAGGCTTGCAGGCCGCATTGCTGGCAAGATGTCTGTGCCTCTCAAAGCCCCTTTTCCAAAAACCAAGCTGCTGTGAGTTCCTGCTGTCACTCTGTTGCACTCCGTGGCAAATGAGTCTCTCTCTCTCTCTCTCTCTCTCTCTCTCTCTCTCTCTCTGTCTCTCTCTCTGTCTCTCTCTCTCTCTCTCTCTCTCTCTCTCTCTCTCTCTCTCGCTCTCTCTCGTCTCTCTCTCTGTCTGTTTGGGTGTCAGAAAAAAGGAGAGGACATGTGTTCCACTTTCTGCAAAAGCTCCTCCTTCTCCTCATCCTCTCGCTCTGCTCTCTTCTCTGTCTGTCTCTCTCTCTGTCTCTCTCTCTGTCTCTGGCCCCTCTCTCTCTCTCTCTCTCTCTCTCTCTCTCTCTCTCTCTCTCTCTGCCTCTCTCTCTCTCTCTCTCGGCAGCACTCTGGCAAACCTAATTAACTTTGGCCCTGGACTGTGTACTCTCTCCTCCCCGATCCCTAACCCGTGTCTTGTTGTGAGAGGAGCTGGTCTGTTCCCGAGGTCCCCCCCGACAGCCGGAGCGTCTCGGAATACTCAGGGCTGATGATCCGCAGCCAAATTGCAGCACCTGGCGCCTCCCGGGATTCGTTTCGGAGTTGACTTGAGGCGACTTGTGTTTTCCGGTGGAGACGGCTTGTCGAGGAAGTGCGGCGGGGAAAACATTCCGCCGAGAACCACTGTCTTGTCTCGTCGCCGCGCACAGAACAACATGATAATGATTTACAGAGTTGCTTTCACCAGGTGTCTGGCCGCCGCACCATACGGGGGGACGCAGGTGCGCGGGTTGCCGTGCGCGCCTGTGTACGCGTGTTTTCATATGTTTGCCCGGTTTAAATGCACACTTAGACTTCCCCCGTCGCAGGCGCCACGGGAGTATAAATCATCGTTAGCCTGTGGTTCCGCGAGGCGTAGCGGCAAACGTGTAGAGTCAGACTATGTAGTAGTTACCCCACCGTGTTGTACTGTACTGTGACTGTACAATAGTACACAGAGGACCATTACTAAAATGGATGGCGTTTATATCACACTTTTATCCAAAGCGCTTTACAGTTGCCTCACATTCACCCATTCATACACCGATGGTGGTGTATGAACCATGCAAGGGTAACAACCAACACGTCAGGAGCAGTTAGGGTTAGGTGGCGTCTTGCTCAGGGACAACTCGACACTTTGCTAGGCCAAGCTCAGGGATCGAACCAGCGACCTTCCTGTTGACAGACCAACCGCTCTTATACCTCCTGAGCTACCGCCGGCCCACGTTACTCTATCTCGTCTAATTCCCAACAGTCGCATTTTCCCAAAAGTGCCTTTTTTGACGAGCTTGTACCGACTGATGCGCGTTTAGCCGCATCAGTCGTCGTCATGTACCGCGCCGTCTCTCCGGGAGAGCTTTCTCATTAACGGGCTGCTGGAGACTCTGTCATGTCCGCCGCAAGACTCGCTTCCCTCATCACGTTGTTTTCCCTGCGCAGAAATGACCAGGGCAGCCTTTCTGCTGATGCTGATGATGATGATGATGGGTGGTGATGATCTAACAGAGCGCCGTGGTCTGGGGGGCGCTGTTTGGCGGCGGGCGCATCGAGACTTAACGCCACAAAGGAATGGAATCTCTTTCATTCCTTTCAGTCTCTCCAGGCCCGTGAGATCAAACATGCTTCGAACGGCGGGTTTGAGCCTTCGTGTCAGTTTCGGTTTCTTTTCCTCGGTGTGTATTTCCGTGTGTGTTGCTTCACTGGTCTTGTGCGCTGGTGTGGCAGGTGTTACACAGCATGTGTAGCCGTGTCAGCCGTGAAGTCAAAATCATCTCCCGCTGACTAATTTCTCTGCGCCTGGTTCAACCCTAATCTCTGTCAGATGCGTGGATGTTTTCTGTTTGGATGTTCCTCCTCCGTGAACGGCTCAGCCCCGGCGGTTTCCCCAGATACTTTCTCGCGTCGGCGACTCCGGTTCGCTGGGGAAACGCCAGATCATCTCCCCGCTAATCCTCTTCGACGAGGCTTTAGACGCAGGTAACGCTTCCCGCTTACAGTCCGAGGTCAGCGTGAGCTTTTCTCGTGGAGAAAAAAAAGGGAACCCAGAAAGAAAAACGCTGTTGCAGATCTACATAATACCCGATTGGTCTCGCTCATTCACTGCGGGGCGATTCAGGAATGCTCCATGTTGTTGAATCTGAATAGGTCTGATCACTGACTCATGTGGTGTTGGCAGGCGAGGCAGACAGAGAACGGAACTGTGAACACTTCCATTCATTCCTCATGGTCTCAGTCTGTCAGACCGTTATTGTGTCCAAACCCTCCTGCAGTCCCAGCTCACGCTGAAACCCCTCACAGCTTTCTTTCCTCCTCCTCCTCCTCCTCTCCTCCTCCTCCTCTCCCCTCCTCTTCCTCCTCCTCTCCTCCTCCTCCTCCTCCTCACACATCTCAACGTCTGCTAGCTGCTAGCTTATGTCGGCCACCACAGTGGGACTATGGGGGAAAGCTCTGTGGAAGAAGGCAAGCGGTCGATGAGTTGTGTGTATGTTGCCATGCTGAGTTCTTGCTTTGCTCGCCCGATTCGGCGAGTACTGAGACGAGGTTTTGCTCGCCGACGTTGCAGGATGCCATGCGTCTGGCGGCCATGTTGGAGATCGGAGCTCCACGATCACCACATGGGCGCCTGGAATTCCACAGAAGTGCTCTCTGATGTCCAACAGCATGTTAGCGCTTTGCTGTGCACGGCAGATGCTATATTTGGACAAAGACCCACACATTGACGGACCCTCCGTCACGGCATGCAGCTTGTATGTGTTGGTGCATTCCTGTCCGGATGTTTGTATTTTCTGTCCCGCGCGACCGTAGGCATGCGAGGGTCGTGACGGTGGGGAGGAGTAGGTGGTGGTGGTGGTGGTGGTGGTGGTGGTGGTGGTGGCGGAGGGGGTTGTGTTGGGGGTGGCTGGCGGTCCTTACCTGTCTGTGTATGCGTGCCTCGGCAGGGCAGGCGTGCCACTTGGCAAGCTGTCGTCCTGTGTTGAGAGGTCTTTAAGTTACTCGCTAAATGGCTACTGATAAGACAGGCCTGTCCGACTCTTCCCCCTCTGGAAAATTGATGGGCCTTTTGTAACACAGCCCTTCTCTATCCTGCTGCCAGTGATGTGGTGCAGACTATGACTGGAATTGTTCCAATTCCCCGCTAATGTGTGCAATGGACTTCATTAAGCCAGTATGTTGAAATCACAGGGAAATAACCTCGTTTAGGAAATAAGGCTCCCGTTTTGTGTGCGGCTTTTTACTTCACAAACATTTTGTTTGACATTTTTATCGTTAATGAGGTCTGGCTATTAATCACCGGTGAAAAGGTTAAGGCGTATTTCTTCCACTGCATTGCCAGCGATGCCTTGGCTTGGGTTTTAGCAGATCTAAGTCAATAAGGTGACCTCCATCCACTATATACTGTGCCCTGTCATCTCTGTCATGGCATGTTATTGTCTGGGGAATTTATTGACTCTGGCAGACACATTTTCCGAGACTGTATTTTTGTCAACGTTTATTCAATGGGCTGGGGAGTTGGGTTGGGTTGGGGAGGATGGTCTCCTTCGTGACCCACAGAGAGTCTTCTCTTTTCCCCTGCGGAGTGATACGGTTATTTTCCCTCCGTCTTGAAGCCCTAATCTGAAACAGGCCGTTTCCCATTTCATACATTCCTCAGCTTTTGAGCTCAGGTCTTTAGGTTGTGGATCATCTCCTCCCGCTCCAGTCTTTGTTCTCCGGGCCTGCTCCTGGTCTCCGCAAAATATCCTTTATCATTTTGAGATATTGCCTTGTTGGTTCCTGGGAGCGGGCCTAACGGTCTTGGAAAATAACAATCCGGTGTTTGAGTCCTCGTGGAGCCACTTGGTCGAGGCCCAGGTCCAGAAGGAAGGAAGCAACAATTTTGTGCATCCAAAAAATTGTGGCAAACAAAACAAAAAACAATATCTGGGCCTTTCCAGCGAGAATTCAGAGCAGTCAGAAAATAACAACCACACGGATTGAACCTCAACTTTATCTCTCGGCAAATTCCAGCGGCCTAGTGCATTTCAATAAAGTTATTTTCGACAAACAAACGATGTGGACAGCGGATACTCCTGGACGGTGTGGTCGTGTGGCACGTGTGTGTGTGTGTGCGTGTGCGTGTGTGTGCATGCAGGTGTGTTATGAACTGGTGTGTTGCCTCTCAGAGCCCAGGTGACCAGGCGGTGGTCGGGGCTGACGTACACACCGGCCACAGAACCACAGGGCACGTGCACACGTCCTGTGTCTGGGTAACAACAAGAACAAGAACAAGAACAAGAACAGCAGCAGCAGCAAGCAGGGGAAGTCCTGGCAGCAGCAGCAGCAGCAGCAGTAGTTCCCTGCAGCTGCACGGCTCTGGCTGACGTCCGGTTCCTCTTACCAAACCCCGGTCACGATCCAGAACCACCTCCGCCTTCCTGCGGCTCGGTTAGCGACAGAGAGGAGAGTATGAAGGCAGCAGTGTGGGAGGAGGGACGAAGAGGAGGGAGGGGGGAAGACAGGAGGAGGAGGGGGAGGAGGAGGAGGAGGCGGAGGTGGAGGAGGAGGTGGAGGCGGAGGTGGAGGGGGGAAGCATGAGGAGAGAGAAACATCCTGTGCTATTGTGGCCGTTGCATTATCCTCCTTCCTCTACGCCTGCGAGGGAATGTCAAATACTACACACACACACACACACACACACACACACCGCATACACACACACACTCACACACGCACATGAACCCGCTAAACTCCATTGCGGTGACCAAAAGTCACTTCCATTAACATCGGACACAGACTGTGAGTGTGATCGAGTTTATAGGCAAAAAGCAATCCATCAATGATTCAATATTGAAAATGTCAGTGGTTTTTCACTACCGCCAACAAACAAAAAAAACGAATGAATGCGCAGATCGGATACGTTTTCTACCTCGGCTCCGACCGCCACCGCCACCACCACCACCACCACCACCTGACGTAGCAGGGATGCCCCGGAGCAGAGTCAGCCA
>PIJE02000838.1:190308-195308 GCA_002895965.2 Coryphaenoides rupestris
GAAGTTTCTCACTCCACTCTGTCGCTTTGCCTCTTGTCAGGTGTCTCTCTCTCTCTCTCTCTCTCTCTCTCTCTCTCTCTCTCTCTCCCGCTGCCTCTCTGTTTCACAGACATGCTCCTCCTCCCAGCAGGACCAAGGTTATGCTGGTGAACAGACCTGTGAGAAGCGGCTCCCTCATGACTGTGATCCATGCAGACACACAGTAGCTCCAGTGAAACAGCTTTATTGCCTTAGTCCTTGCAAACAAGGAATGTGCTTTTGTGCAATTGGGGCACTCCTTTGTGCGATCCTTATAAAAAATAAGGAATAAGCAATAAAAAGGAGCAATTTAATTAAAATAAAAGGTGTGAGTTAATGTAACGCAGTCGTGTCCATGGGGGGCGGGAGTCAGTGGGGGTTAAACATTAATATAACATGTAGTATAGTGTCCGGATCAGTGGGGGTCCCGGGTCTTGTTAATGAGGCCAGGTGCCCTGTGGCGAAGAGGCCTTTCTTGTGGCGTGAGGTTTTGGTCCTCATGGACCATCTAATCATCACCCGGAAAGGAGATATTATTGTAGATATTAGTTTGTTTTGTTGTAACGGTCGATCCTGCCGGGTGACCCTGGGCACCTGGTGTCCTCTACGTAAAATGAATCCATATTTTTAAGTGGAAGTAGTAACAGTTGTAGTTGTAGTCGTAGATGTAGTATTAGTACTAGTAGAAGTGGATAGTCTAGTAATAGTAGCAGCTAGAAGAAGTTGTAGTAAACTGTAGTAGTAGTAGTGGGCTTAGTAGTGGTAATAATAGTAGTATTCAAGATAAGATAAGATAAGATAAAACTGTATTATTCCCAAAGGGAAATTTCTTGTGCCAGAGGTGCATAGCAATAGAATAATAAGCAATAGAGAAATTAACAGTAGAATCAACAAAAATAAAATACAAATGTACAAATTTACAGTGAATATGCCTAAGAAACATAGTATATAGTGGTATAAATGTTAGTAGTTAGCTCCTGTGTGATGTCAATCGCTGAGGGGGCGGGGCCTTCCACGCCACCACATTCCACAGGGAATGGGCAGACATGGCAGACGCTCAGAGAGAGAGAAGAGAGCAGCCGGGCTTCCTTCCTTCCTGTCTGCGCTGCGTACAGTTTACCGACCGTACTGTACTGTACACACACACACACACACACATTGTTCACACCACACACACACACACACACTCCAGGCGCTGGAAAACTGTACAACTTGACACACACACACACACACACACACACACACACACACACACACACACACACACATACACACACAGACCACACACACACACGGTCCCAAGGTTAAGACAATGGTCACGCCACCACCTCCACCACCAACACAACCACCACCACCAACACCACCACCACCACCACCACCACCAGCACCACTAGCGTCTTTTGTTGACACAAGCAGCGGCAGCCGTAACGGCCATGAAGCACGTGTAGCGGCCATGTTGGATGTGTGACTGCGTGCGGATGTACGTATAGACTCCTTTGAAGAGTCTTTACTTAGGCTCAGCCTTCGGATTCGGATCCCTTTTATTTCCATACTTTCGTCGGGTATTTTTTTGCGTGTAAACTGTTTCTATCCATGAACCCGGAGACTCACACAAGACTGAGTGAGGAGTGAGTGAGTGAGAGCAGGACATGATTTGGTTCTGGCTGACGGTGGTGACCTCTGCTGTCAGCTCCACGACAACAGTAAAGGTCACCTTAGCCCCCCCGCCCCCACCACCACACACTTCACCGCTGGAGCAATCATGTCTGGGATTGGGTTATGGGTGGGGGGGGGGGGGTGGTGAAACGTTGAGATAGCGAATTGGGAGCTGGGGCCCCCGGTTCGGTGGTTCGGGAGCCTAATCCCTTCTGAGAATCACGGGTAATTAGATGGGTGGGCTGACCCCTCGGCTAAAGAGGATGAAGGTAGGAATATAACAGGGGGGGGGTAACAGGGCCAGGGCTCGGACCACCTGTCCCTCTGTCCTCCTGGGCTGGGGGAGCTACTCTGCAGATGATGATGATGATGATGATGATGATGATGAACCGAACGGCCCGGCGCTTAGCTAGCCAGCGAAGACGCTGTCGCTTCGGGTTACACTCCGCCCCGCTCCGGTCCGGGTCCGGGTCCGGGTCCGGTCTTCGCCAGGGTCCATAAGCGTTCTCCCGTCCCCCCTCACCCCCCCCCCCCCACCACCCTCCCCACTCCCGTGCTCATGGAAATATGACGTCAACGGCAACGCAGATGCTGCACTGAAGTCTTGAAATGCTGTTAAGATCACCCCCCCCCACCTCCGCCCTGCTCCTTTCTCCTGAGGCTGCACCTCCTGGACTTCCAACTTCCTTTTCAGCTCCTTGGCTATTCTGTGATGTGGGGGGGAGAGACTATGGCCAACAGTTTTCTCCTACTTTTTGTTTGTAATTCTTATTCTTGGAATTAAATACATTCTCTCTCTCTCTCTTTAACCCCAAGTAAGTGGTTACTCTGTGTGTGGTACAGAAGCACAGCTTGTTGCACAACGTGGACGTCCGTCCGGTCGGTCAACAACACTGCTACTGTCGAGTCTGGGAATAGAAATAAAGATTAGAAGCAGACAGACCCAGCAGAATCCGCCCGTCCCGTCCGTCCTTGGTTCAGAAGCCAACTGAAGTCAGCCAACCCACTCAGTGGCGGGTGGGGGAGGCAGAGAGAGAGAGAGAGAGACTGAGAGAGAGAGGGAGAGAGGCAGAGAGAGAGAGCTCCTTCCTGAGAAGGGAGTCACGTCCTGGCGAACCCAGACTCCTGGCTGACGATGACGATAACTGCTAAACCACAGGACCGAGCGTTGGCCGCTAACGGGACATGGAGTCGTGTCTGTCAGCTGTCCTCACTCCCCGGCAGCCCAGCGGGGCGGCTGGTGGGGGGGGCGGGGATTTAGGGTCCAGGAAGTGCTGTGGACTGGACTGAGACCATTCTGGATGTTTCTCAACAGTCAGCAGTTCCCGTTGCACAGCGTTTGTTATGATAAAAATAAAAAGAGGCTCAGTAAAAGGTTCAAAGCGATGGGAACAGACCAGCGACGCGGTGGAGGAATGTCGCGTTTTATAATATTCTTTATAAAGCGGGTCTGGCAACAGGAAGGTTGCCGGTTCGATCCCCGGGCTCCTCCCCCTCCTAGCTACGTGTGGAGGTGTCCCTGAGCAAGACACCACCTAACCCTACCTGCTCCTGACGTGTTGGTTGTTACCTTGCATGGTTGACACCGCCGTCGGTGTATGAATGAATGGGTGAATGTGAAGCAACACTGTAAAAGCGGTTTGGATAAAAGCGATGATAAAAATGCAATCCATTTACCATTTACCATTTACCATTTACCAGCCCTTTACTGCCCTCTCATGCCCGTCCTGTCCCGCCCTGCCCTGCCTTCTAGGCCACCTGCAGAGTGACACTACGCCCTGAATAAAACATTCTCCGGCAAGGAGAGGAAGAGAAATACTCTGCCGCTCTCCGTTGTAAAAAAAAACAACAACCATACAGAGACCCACACAGTGCCTATGGGAGCTCTCTGCAGGGCTGAGGAAGGACTTTATTAAACAGTGGAGTTTTCAAAGGCGGGAGAAAAGGCTTTCTTGGTGCAGCCCGGGCCGCTGTCTGCTAGCTCGCTCCTCTGTGTGGGTGCAGCCACACAGCAACTTTGCTTTGCATACATAATGTATGCTACGCTCGCTGGCTCTCTCTGCCTCCATCAATGGCAATGCAGCACCACCCCCCCCCCCCCCCCCCCCCCCCCACCGATTTATATTCATATACTGTATATATACTGTATATTTGTATTTGTGATTTTATTCATATACTGTATATATACTGTATATTTGTATTTGTAATTTGTTATTCATCCATCCTAATGTTTAAAATGTTACACATTTCTTGTGGTGCAGCTTCAGAGAAGATGTTTATTTTTGTATGCGGCTGTAAGAAGGCAGTACTCGCGGTCATCTGGAAACTAGATTTCAGAAGCGGCCATGTTGCTTAAAATATTCATGATCAGCGCTCGTCGTAGCTTTGAAAAGCGATCCCTAAAGGGAGAGAATACTCTATCCGTCGTTCTTCTCTCTCCCCTCTCCCATCCCCCTAACCCTTGTTCTATCTTTGCTCTCTGTCGCTGGCACACAACCACCAAACAACACAACATAATGAGGCTGAGCTGCCAAGCCCCATACACATTCAGAGGAATCTCTCGTGTTCAACCTCGCTCACCAAACCGTCATGAAAAGTCCAATAGATACATCTAGGGTTGACTGGGACCGCCTCCCCTCTCTCATCCGCCTCTCTCCCTCCCTCTTCTATTCCTCTCTCTCCCCTCTCTCTATCCCCCCTCTCTCCGCCCCTCTTCTCCCCTCTCGCTCTGCCCCTCTCTCCCCCGTCTCTAGGCCCCTCTCTTCTCGACTTTGTGTCTTGAAGTGTTTACGGCGAAGCTAAACAAAATGCACAAAAAAGGAGCAAACGTTTTTCGACCAACATTCAGGGATCTGCTGTTCCTTGGTATGACGTGCGTGAGGGCGTTGGAGAGGAATCGTTCTCTCTCTCTTCTCTCCTACTCTCTCTCTTCTCTTTCTTCTTTCTTATCCCTCTCTACCCCTTGATCCTCCTCCCTGTCCAAGTCTCTCTCTCTTTCCACCCTCTTACCCCGCTGATCCTCTCTGTCTCTCTGCTCTCCTCCCTAGGCATGTTTTGTAAGCATGTCCTGTCTGTGAACCCCACTCTGGAAGAGGGCTCTGCTGGGTGGGCGGGTGGCTCGGTCAGGGGCTCAGGCGGGAGGAGGACTCGTAGGAACCCTTCGGACACGTTATAGGGAATCATTTCCCCCCCCCCACGCACTCCGGTGGATTGTTGGACGGGCTCCAATGTTATTCATCGCTCCCTCGGCCCCCGGCCGCGCGCCGGCCTCCCGGTGCCAGGAGCTGCTGTGTGACGTTGGAGTCCAGTGTGGAGGTCAGAGCGGA
>PIJE02000838.1:200308-214302 GCA_002895965.2 Coryphaenoides rupestris
CACACACACACACACACACCCGGTATGCTGTGGCCCCGACGATTGATTTGGAGCAATAAGCATCTATGTAGTGAACGTAGAGTAGAAGACAATGTGGCAGCGGCAGTCGTCCCCGTGGTTCCTCTGCAAAACATCGCTGTTCACTCGCCGGGGAACCATCAGCAATGCTCCGGGTCGGTCTCACTGAGCCTCACACACACACCGTGGTGCATGCTGGAGCGGGTGGCAGAGTGTAGATTACCCACCAGACGCCCCAGCGTCTCGGCCACGTCCGGCAGCCAGACAAAGCTCTTCTTCTCAGGGCCCCTTTTCGCTGACTCCGAGTGCCTGTTTTTGTAATTGGGGATTCTCAGCCCAAGCCAAAACTATTTCTCGGCGGCGTGTGATTTTTGCTGGGCTTACGGCCCGCTAAAAGGGTTTGCTGTTTGCTCGCGGTTAACTGGACTTTTTTCCAGCGCCAGACGTGGTTTATGGAGGGTGCGTGCGGTGGATTCGTCTTCAGACGTTCATAGCTGGTGTTTTCGTTTTTTGTCTAATTACGGAGCTGTCCTCTACCCATTGCGGCATAACTTCTCAGTCGAGTCGTCTTCAACAAGGAGTTTTGAAGCAGCAGACTTTCGACAAGGCTCTGGCTTTCGCCTTACCCACCCACCGCCCCTCCAGGGTCCCCATCGGTCTCTGTCACCCCCACACAGGGTCTCTGTCACCCCACCAGGGTCTCTGTCACCCAAGGCCTTTCTGCAAGACTACATGTGCTCCAGACAGACCCCCCTTTTACCTCCGTGCCACTTTGAACAGGTGTGTCTTTCACCTCTCAAAAAGGTTGCGCTTTAATTGAGTGCGTTCTACCTCTGTTTGCCCTGACCAATGCTTGACCTCTGACCTTATCTCACCCTTTTATTCCGCCCCCCCCCCCCCACCCCACCTCGCTCTCTCTCTTCTCTCTCTCTCTCGCTCTCTCTCTCTCTTCACTCTCTCACAGCAGTTCTCTCCATCTTGTTTCTCTGAGGGCTGCCGTGCGTCCATGGCCTCCCCCCCTGGCCAGACAGTTTTTAATCATTTATTCAAAGCCTGTAACCGAACGAGTAAAACTCTCCACTCTCCACTCTCCACTCACCAAGCATGCGAGACGGCATGCTTGGTGAGTGCGGGAGTGAAATGAAATGGGAGAGAGAGAGAGAGAGACAGAGAGAGAGACAGAGGAGAGGAGAGAGGGGAGAGAGACAGACAGACAGGCAAAGAGAAAGAGACGGAGAGAGAGAGTGTACGCCAGGCGTTCCTGCTCCATTACACTCCGATTAAGAAGCCGGTTGTCAGCACACCTCAGAGGACCCCTCCTCTCTCTCTCTCTCTCTCTGCTCTCTCTCTCTCTCTCTTCTCTTCGCGCTTCTCTCCCGCTCTAAAACACATCTCTGTCAAGTGGCTGATGTGTGTGTGTGTGTGTGTGTGTGTGTGTGTGTGTGTGTGTGTGTGTGTGTTGTAATGGGAATGTAGGATACGACGCTCCTCCTATCGCGTCGGTCGACGGTTTTTGTATGGCTGATCCTCCGAGGTTGAGCAAAGCACAATTCAAAGGGAGCGACGCCGAGCGAGGAAAGCTGCAAGGCAATTGGAGTGTAGGGCAGATGGATGTCTACATTCTGTGTTTCAGAGACGCAGACATGTGCAGGACACTTTTTAAGCTTTGACAGTAATCGAGGGCAACAAACACTTCTTTGGGGCTCCTCCAAGGACACTGGCGGGCAGTGGTGTTGAAAAGTCTGGTTTATTGTTTAAAGGTCCCCGATGAGACCACCAGATGTGAGGGTGATTAAGCCAATCGCAAGCCGGACCGTCTACTGACATCACCAAGTGGGAATGTCCACCGAGATGTATTGATTACTAGATCAGTTTACCAGTTTTGTCGGTTACACTCCACTGGGTAGGGCTGGGTAGACTGATCTAGTTATCGTAACTCCGTCAGAACTCCAACTGGGGCCAACTGGGTGAGGCCAATTAAGCCAGCCACCATACCACACACACCACACAACCACACGCCACAAAACACTTTTTTTCATCCATTCAACCTGGCTTAAGTTGCTGAGGCTTCTTGAGTGAAACAAACTGTTCATAGTGTCTAACTGTATCTCCCAGATAGCGGTGTCCTTGTGCTTGCTCGCTTCCCGACGCAGGAAGCGATTCAGTTGTAGCCGGACAACCGGCTCACTCCCTACGCCAATGGCCTTGATATGAAAATATAAATAATCACTATTGTCCGCACTGTGGGAGCTCCGTGACACCAAGCGATTACACATTGGAGGCAGATAGACCAAGGCTATTTAAAACATTGCCCCTGTTCCTTTTGCCAGAGCAAACAATACACAACAAGGCCTCAAAGCTTTGTGGGATCGGAGGGCGAAAGATCCTCAACATGAACGACCCAAAAAACTTGTGAAAGACTGGTGAAAATGGCTTAATCAGAAAATACAAGCCGCAGATCAACGAGGACTGTGTTAGGCTTTGAAGGCCAGAATAGCCGGCCAATCAATGGCGGATCGTCCACTGGTTAGCGCCTTCAAAGTGTAACAGTACAAGGCAGCGCAGCGAACAGAAAACTCGAGGCTCTCACGGCTCTACGCGCTCCGTCTCTCTGATCGTCGGAGCCTTGAATCTTCTGTCTTCTCACGTTGCTTTCCTGAAGGCTATATCTTCTCAAACTCTTTGTCTCCCTCCGTCCTCAACTTGTGGACCTCTTGTGAATCGGATGAGAGAGAAAGGGTCCTTGATTAGATTGATCTTTTGCTGCTATTTCCCATAACTGCACACTTGAAAATCTCAAGTCTTAATCATTAGTGCATTAAAAGGCCGTCGGGAACGTCAAGAAATGTCACTAAATATCGTTCACACTGCCGAGCAAACACGTTTGGAATCGTAGTTCTCATAATTGTGACCGGGCAAAAAAAAAGGTGCAGAACACACAGAATCCTCCTAAAATGCAGTGAGTGTGCTCTTGCTTACTTTGCTATTCCGCCCCTTTTTGCTTCCTTTTTTTTCCCACCCGTTGCTTCCTAATGCCCCAGATGTGCCTTCTTCTGTGGTTTTCGCGCGGTTCCGGTAATCAGCGATGGAGCTAAGACGTCATCCCCTTCATCTGGCGAGCGTTGTTGTTGTATGGGCGTTGGTCTTCAGTAGCGTGGCGACCCCCTGTTTCCTATCTCTAAGTATCTCTCTAAGTATATGGAACTGCCCCGGAAGTCCACTGATGTCTGATGTGTGGTGGTGGGGGTTTGTGGAAACTCTTGCTTTCCTCCCTCCGTCCAAAGACCCTTTCTTTTATTAAGTATGGTCTCTCCGACAAAGTGTCCAGAGTCCTTTGGGCGATTCGCTCCTCCTTGGAAGAATGCTTGGTCTCCAGAAGGGGGTTGGGACCTGCTCGCCACACTGCAGGGGATCCATATCCTCTTCCATGTTTCCCCTCCATCCTCCATAACCCACACCGCGACCCGCCTCCACCCCGCCGCCAAAACCTTCTGACCACCGCCACAACACATGGGCTCGTTTTGATCCCCTTGGTGATGTCACGGATAAAGTTGTATTTATGCGATGGTTGGAGTTGCTGAAAAGTGTGTGTGTCTGTGTGTGTGTCTGTGTGGTGTGTGTTAGAGAGAGAGAGAGAGAGAGAGAGAGAGAGAGAGTGTGTGTGTGTGTGTGCCTAAGTCTGTGTTTTTGAGCTGTGCTTTATTAATGTGGATTTATGTGTCTGTAAACTGTACACCTGTTTCAATGATGTGGCTTTTGTTTACTTTTACAGTTTCAGTTCCCATCAGTCAAAGTGACGCAAAGTGAAATGATGACAACGGAGAACCTTAATCTTAAACTTCTGCACCTCCTCCTTTTCTCCTGGAACCAGGAGCAGAGTCCCAGCAACGCCACATCCCTGGCCATGATGCAGGAGCCCCAGGAGCTGGTGGAGGAGACGGTCACCATCGAGGAGGACCCCGGCACACCCCACCTCCCACGTCTCGGTGGTCACCTCCGACGACGGCACCACCAGACGCACGGAAACCAAGGTAGCCACGAGGGCTAGCGTTAGCGCCGGCGGGGGGGTGGGGGGGGGGGGTGAACCATGAACGGACCACTCAATTAATTTCAGAATTTGGGCGCTCAAACATGGATTGTGGATGTGCGAGGTGTGGAACTAGTGGGCCACACCGGTTCACGTTTGACTTCGCGAGTAAACAATTAGCCGGGTTGTGAAGCCCGCCTCGCCGAGACCCCCGCTCACAGTACTGTACATAGAGGAGATTTCACGTTTGTTAGAGTGAGGAAATCCCCATGATCTGTTTGAATATT
Organism: Coryphaenoides rupestris; assembly: GCA_002895965.2. Taxonomy (NCBI): domain Eukaryota; kingdom Metazoa; phylum Chordata; class Actinopteri; order Gadiformes; family Macrouridae; genus Coryphaenoides; species Coryphaenoides rupestris. The sequence continues at coordinate 204,641 of PIJE02000838.1, forward strand.
GCTCTCCATTATCGCAGTGGATTACAGCTTACAAACTGCACGACACCCCGACCACCACTCTCGGGCTACTCTTAAGAACTCCAAATCCCATAATCCCGCCCCCCCCCCACAGCCCAGATCTGGAGGATGTCTTGTTGTTTGCGTGCGTGTCGTCTGCGTGTATAATCGCGTGGCTGGTCGGTCGTCGGTCGGTCGGTCGGGTTGCCTTATGCTTCGGACGGATCACTGTTGATTGTTGATTTGCCGTCTTGCCTGTGTGTGTTTGTGTGTGTGTGTGTGTGTGTGTGTGTGTGTGTGTTTCGTTGTCTCCATGTAAGGCGGGGTCGGCTCGCGCCAAGGTGAGTGGACTTCATCTTAACGCTACACGCAAAAAAAAACCATCACTTTGGCTGTGGTCACCTGCACCACCATTTTGTCTGCGCCCCCCCCACATACTGTATACAGCGCAGTGCAGCTCACACACACGCTCAGCCTTGTTATGTTGACTGGCGGGCGGGAATGTGAAATATATTCAATTATCTCTGTCCTCCTTTCCTTGCTCACTTTTTTCCCACCTCTCGGATTATCCCGGATTTGTCCTTCTCTTCTCTCTCTCCTGTGCACGTGTATTTATCTCTCTCTCCAATTCAATTCAATTCAATTTCAATTCAATTCAATTCAATTCAATTCAATTTCAATTTCAATTCAATTCAATTCAATTCAATTCAATTCAATTCAATTCAATTCAATTCAATTCAATTCAATTCAATTCAATTCAATTCAATTCAATTCAATTTCAATTTCAATTCAATTCCAATTCAATTAAATTTCAATTCAATTGGCCCTCTCTCTCTCAATTGGGCCTCCCTCTCTCTCTCTCTCTCTCTCTCTCTCTCTCTCTCTCACTCTCTCTCTCGTTCTCTCTCTCTCGTTCTCTCTCTCTCTCTCTCATTCTCTCTCTCTCTCTCTCTATCTCTCTCTTCTCTCTCTCTCTCTCTCTCTCTCTCTCTCTCTCTCTCGTCTCTCTCTCTCTCTCTCTCTCTCGCTCCCGTTTCCTAGCACCTCTATCTATGTTAGCATACCAGCAGTGTGTTCTGTGGTGCTGCTAAGCCGCTAGCCCACGCGGCGGTGCGGCCCGCCATAGGGGCAGCCTTGGCTCAGTCGCTACGCTGACTGGCTGCCAGGCTACCCGGCTGCCCGGAGGCTCCCAGAGGGCTCCCACTGGCTCCCACGGGCTCCCACTGCCGTGAGCGCCGCCCCTCTCCTCTGGGTACCCGGCGGAGGGACTGTAATTTAAAAAGCCTGTCTTAATCCCCCGCATCGCAGTGGGAAGCTAACAGCGCGATCGTCCAAAACACGCCCCCCCAGATCTGTTCACAGCACAGGGAAGGGGATGGAATAAACATGTGGGCCACCAACCACAGATAATTATGGACGCACACGCATCACAGAAGTGTACGTTCACACATACGGTACATCGGACTCATCTCCGTTATACCGTAGACCCAAGAACAGACACATGTTCAGTACTGTTCAGTTCGTTTGCTATTTAGCTTTTAACCAAAGCGACATTCAGTGATTTTCACCCGAGATTATCAAACCCTCGACGATCCTGCCCCATACAGGCTTTTCACACACACACACACACACACACACACACACACACACACACACACACACACACACATACGCATACACACACACACACGTGCACGCACCCAAACAAAGACTGCAGAAATGCGTGACAGTAATCATCGGTGTTGAGCGGGCAGAGAGACAGGAAGGGCGGTCCTCCGGGAGGAAGAGATAGGCGGCCCGTGTGACGTCGGGCAGCCAATCAGAGTCGCTCTCGGGGTTGAGCTTCAAACACATGTGCTCTAAAATCGGTGTTGACGGAGCACAGATGAAAATCTACAGCATAGTTTACACAGTGTGTGGAGGACACACACACACACACACACACACACACACACATATATATATACACACAGCTCAGAGTTTGGACGAAACTAGCGTGAGCAAAGTACATCAAATATTTTAGCTGTGGAGTTGCCAGTTTTTTGTTTTCTTCCCTGGCAACGGACTATCCACCGAAGCATATTGGGACGCGAAATAAATGAAGGCACCCTATTGGAATGCCTGCCCCATCAGACGAGTGTGTGGGACTAATATATCTGTCACGGCTGTGGCATCACATTGCATCAGTTGTCGCGCGAGAAAAGTACACGAGGAGAAGATGAAATATGTCTCGGAGGTTGCGGGCATCCTACCAAATCGTCTAATCAGCCCGAGTAACTGGAAAACAAGTCTTCTTGAGTCTCTGCTTTGTCTCGTATTGATTTATGCCACCGAGTCACTTATTACCGCCATTCTAATATCTACTTTTTGACAGGCGGAGGTTGTCGTAGGCAATTATGAGAATTTGAGAAGCAATTATGATCTCCCTGTCATTTCCAGCTAAACAAGCATGTTGGGTTGGAGTTTCTGTGCTTGTGTGTCAATGAGACTTGTTTGTGAGGGTGCGGTGATAACGGGGGGGGGTTTTCGTGTGTGTGTGTGTGCGTGGTGTGTGTGTGCGTGTGTGTGCGTGTGTGTGTGTGTGTGTGTGTGTGGCGCGGGCACATGTCTGTGCGCTGCTAATGAGATCAGCTTCCAAACCCCCACCCGTCAATTCCCAGCATGCACTGCGTCTTGTTGGCCGGTGTCCAGGTCTCTCTCTCTCTCTCTCTCTCTCTCTCTCTCTGCTCCTGGCCGGGGGAATAGAGCCAAAGCAATGTTTGCTGTATTCTTGGAAAGTGTTCGCGTGGACCAATAGCGGCGTTCCATTCCTTTCCTTTATTTATTTCCCCCCCACCCTGGTTGTGGATAGGCGGTAATGAGAGTGGAGGTAGACCACACAAACAAATAAACATCGCAGCGATTCCCCGGGGGACCGCGGCTAGTAAACCCTCCGGCGGCGAGGGGCCTACTTATTAACTTAACAGCCAGATGTCAAAGCGCGCCGCAAAATTACTACCGAGCGAGTCGCTCACATTCTCCGTAGCGCTTTTTTGCCTCGAAAAAAAAACAGTTCAGTGCCGTTTTCCGCCGTTGTGATGACCTGTTTCTTAAACCCCACCCCTCGACGAACCTCCAGGTGACCAAGGTGGTTAAAACCGTCACCCTTCACACCTTCCACACCCCGAAGGCGACGGAGAGGCGGAGCCCCCCTGCGCCGATGTCCGCCCGGGCGCCGCCGGACGCGACCCGGCCCACCACGCCCGCGGCGCGCCCAGTAAAAACCACAGACCACAGTCGCCTTGTGTGGATTCTTGTACCCCCCCCCCCCCCACCCCCACCCTCACCCACTGCCCCCCTACTCCCCCTCTCAACCCCACTCACCCTCACCCAGCCGTCACCCCCCTCTCCTGTAGCTGAGTAGCTAAAGCACCACTGACCGTCTAATTCACACAAAAATAGTTGAACTAGTTGTGATTTTATTGCTGCACTTTTCTTTTTCTTTTTTAATGCCCTCGTTCTTGCCCATGTGCTTCGACTCACAGCATATGGGAATGCCGGGGTTACAAACACACCGTTGAAAGTTTGTTTGGTAAACAGTTGAAGGCCTGTGCATCTGACAGTAATGTACATCGGAATCCACATTTGGCATTGATGCGAGTAAGCACACGAGTACACGCACACACACGCACACACACACACACACACACACACACACAACACACACACACGCACGCCGTTCTCGGCATCGTGTTCAGCGATTCCCTTTCAGCCTTGTTTACTCGGCTGTATTTCGGCGTGCATATCACAGGGGCCTCTGTAGCAGGCGCTGTCTGTTCCAGGGGCCCCGCATCCACACGCTTACCCCCCATCGCGCTACGGCGTGGCAGCTGAACATGTCGTGAACTTCAGAAACACATCAAGCGCGGGCTTGAAGGGCGTGTGATGCCTCCTGCCTTCTTCGCTTCCCTCGTCACGGCTTCTCAGAGGTCTGCTGTCAGCTGGAGCCGAGGCTTGGAAGAGTCCTCGTCTCCGGGCCAGGAGGTACAAGGGAACGACTGCACCGCAGGCGCACGTCTCTGCACATGTATTAGAAGCAGAAATGCCTTCTGCTAAGTCGTATCTATGTCTTGCTTTGGGCCCCGATGGGCGCCTCAGACAAGGCGGGCAAATTGGTCCGTGTCTCAAGGCCCCGAGGTGCTCCCCGTACGTGAAAACGCGGTTCATTAAGAGCCTCGATATGAAAAAGACAAACATTTCAAGGACATGCGTGTAAATTGATTACCCGGCGTTAGCGAGTGGATTCAGAGAGCACAAATACTTTGCTAATCCATTAGAAAAGCACATCCAAGTTGCTAATTGCAGAGAGCCATGCGGATGTGAGATCATGGCTGAATGTTTTGGTGCCCGGGGAAGGCTTTGACAGACTCGCCCGCTCCAATCTTGACCCACCCTCCCACCACCACCACCACCACACCACCACCACCACCACCACCACCAAACCGTTTACTGGCTCCACTGCTGCTAGCGTAGCTGCAGCCATGGTGCAGGGCTTGTGTCCTTGCATCCGTCAAGGTCACACACACACACACACACACACACACACACACAGAGGCGCTCGCTGTTTGATTGAGTGGAAAATTAGAGAGAAGTGACTGTATTTTCTTTTAACAGCTCAGGGGAAGCATCGCTGTCAGACATGCCCAGGGTTAATAAACTCTGAATTAGTTTGTTTTAATTCCACACCATCCTTCTGCCTTTTCTCCGAATCCCATTTCAATCTGAACGACGGAACTAATGGGTAAACCGCCCGCGAGAGTAAATCGCCTGTTTTACAATCAAGCAGCCAATCGGTGGCCCGAAAACGAACGCCGTCAGAACTAGCAGCGAGTGATGAAAGGGATGTTTGTCCCCCACCTTGGAACACTCATGGCAATCTGTCTCCGTGGCAACAGCGGCAACGCAACAACATCCTTGTCCAGGAAGACAACACCAAATGAATGAAGCGCTGAATACCCGCCTACCCGCTCAAAACCCGCTCAAAATCCCCCAGCCACCCGCACGACTCCACCCCGAGCGCACACCCTGCCCACACATCGCGATTAATTTTCATCAACCTCATTAATTTCTCTCGATGAATTTATAGCCGTGGACAAAATAGGCAATTATCGGCCGCGGCGGAATCCATTGGGCAGCAAATTGCTTTCCCTTCCCTGCACTGAGGGGACTGTCTGCCTCTATTCTGCTGCCGGGGGTCTACCGGGCCGCGCCAGACTTTATTATGAAGTCGTTCGGCGTGAATGAGGTGTCTGAAGCAGTCCGAGACGTGAGGCCGCTTGTGTACGTTCATCGATGACACGTCTCCTCGGAGTGCGGCGCTACCTACCGCTATCGTTCTTTATCAAAAGCGCCTTCCTCTGGTTCACCAGTAGGCTGAGTCACGCTCCCATACCTGCGCCTTGTAGCTCGACGTAGCCTCGTCGCTAAATACAACCCTGTAGCTTGACATAGCATTATCGCTTATGGACGGCATGGAAAACGGTGTGACCCATATCGCCCCACTTTTCTATTGCATTACGAATTCTCTCTCTGTCTCATTCTCTGTCACTCTCTCTCCTCATTCTCTCATTCAGAAAACAGATCAGAGATAAAAACCTGTTTTCAGAGGGGCGTGCCGTAAACGTGGGTACTTCACTTTCATAGCCGTGCCGTTGAAGAAGCTATAATGACATGACGAAGCACATTTCATACGCTCCAATCTGGGATAATAGAACAGTATGTTTATTTTTGTCGGCTCCTAAAGCACCGCAGCGCTATCACATCTGTAACGCAAAGCTAACACCTTCCAACAAGCTAGTTCTAACTCCTGCGCAGGAACTCTTGCACTAGCTTCCTGTACAGCTTTGGCGCCATTTTCTTCTTTGTTTCTTGTGTTTTTAACCGTGCACTCTGAACCCTAAACCTCACGGCAGCACCACGTCAGGCGGACACCCAAACACCCGCCTTAATTTCCCGCCTTAACATCGACCTGTTTCTGTGCTAGCGTGCCGCGGCGGCGGTATCTCACGGCCGTCTCTCTCTCTCTCTCTCTCTCTCTCCCCCTCTCTCTCTCGGGTTCCTCCTCAGGTGACAAAGATGGTGAAGACGGTGACCACGCGCACGGTGCGCCAGGTGCCCCTGGGCCCCGACGGGCTCCCGCTGCCCGAGGGCTCCTCGCCACTTGGGGGCAGCTACACCGACTCCATCGACCGCCGCTACCTCAAGAACGGCGGCGTCGGCGGCGGCGGCTACATGACCCCGCAGGCGTCCTCCACGCTGACCCGCGGCTACAACAACTCCTCCTCCGCCTACAACTCCTCGGCCTACAACCACGAGGCCAGCCCGTACGCCGGCGAGCCGCCCGACGCCCAGTACACCCTGCGCCACTACGGCCTGCAGCAGCAGCCGCACGACGGCTACGGCGGCGGCGGCGGCGACGTGACGGACAACTACGGCAGCCTCTCCCGCGGCGTCAACTTCCGCCCGCCGCGCTACCCCTACATGCCCAACAACAACGGCGGCCGGCGGCGGCGGCGGCTACCGGCCGGAGAACAGCTACACGCTGCCCATCCGCAAGGACGACTACGGCCACATGGCGCAGCCCCAGGTGGTGCCCATAGGGGGCGGCAGCATCGCGGCGGACCTCGGCCTGGTCAACCGCTCGCAGCCCGAGCGCTTCCAGGCCGAGCCGTACGGCCTGGAGGACGACCGGCGCAGCCTGGGCGGCGAGGAGGAGGAGGAGGAGCCCTACGAGCTGGAGCCCGACTACTCCACCGCGGGACGCCGCACGCTGCCGGGCACCGCCAGGGGCCGCACGCACCACCGGGAGCCCCTCCGGGAGCCCCTCCGGGACGGACCGCGCATCAGGTGAGGAGCTTCCGAGTGTGCGTGTGTGTGTTCAGGTGTGCGCGTGTCTATGCCGATGTCATCGTCATCAAGCTGGTGCCCGTTCCTCCATGTTTTATGCTACGTCTTTACGTCTTATATTATATAAACCTCAATATTGAATCATATTCCGTACACTTTTGAGAACCAAGGTATGCATATTGTGTGTGGGAATCGGCAGTGGTTAATTGGATGGAACAGCGGTTCTGGCGTCGGGGAGGAAACAAGAAGTGCTGAGATAGAACACCGAAAACTTCTCACTCTTTCGACTCGGGTAGAAAGGAACATGACACGTGTTCTGAGAAACAGGTGTTACCATGAGTACCTGTACTACTTTGGGAAAGGGGAAGCGAGGGAAGTAAAGACGACAAAAGCTTGATTGGCAATTTCGTGGAACCGACGCAGAGTGGAGCGTCTGTGTACAGAGAGAAGTCAGACTGATGCTCCAGGGAGGAGGAGGAGGAGGAGGAGGAGAAGACATCTTACTCGTCTGTCGCTCAAAGTTTCCTAAGTCGTCCAACAGGAAAACTTTGGCCGGCGCAAACAAAAACAAGTGACAAGTGAGCCGCGAACAAACAGTCAAACCGGACAATCAAACAAACAGTCCTCCACATCTCGTCTTAGTTCCAATATACTTTGCATCCTTTGCAATTTTTGAGAATGTTTAGTAGGTCGTGGGGCCATATGTTAAGATGAGGACCGAATCGAGAATCAGAATCAGAATCAGAATCAGGCTTTATTGCCTCGAAAACGATGCCGAAAAAATAAGAAAAATAATTAAAAATGCAATTTAAAGAAGAGGTGTGCTTAATGTAACGCAATAGTGTCCGTGGGGGATGGGAGTCAGTGGGGGTTAAAGGTTAATTATACAGTAATGTGTAGTATAGTGTTCATAGGGGGTGGGGAGTCGGTGGGGATCAGTGGGGGTCCCGGGTCCCGGGGTCTCGGGGATGGGGATGTTTCCCCCGACGTCCTCCTGCATGCGGGACGTGTGACGGGAATAACAGATCACACAAAAAAGAGAGAGATGTACGACGTATCGTGTGTGCAAGGAGCAAATGGGGCACAGCAGAAGAGTCAGGTCGATCGAGTCTCACGCCGGATGTTGCATGTTTACAGTAGTGGCACGCCGCGGGTGTATCTGTTGGCTTATAATATATATATAAGCGAGAGACTAGGACAACGAAAGCTCTTCTCGAGCGAGTCTTGGCACAGGTCCTCCTCACCCCCCCCCCCCCCCCCACCCACATCCCACCACCAGCCCCCCCCACACACACACACACACACACACACACACACACTGATATAATCCTCTGTACCGCTTGGAGCTGAACACCTCCCCCCCCCACCCCACCTCCCCTCACTACCCCCCAGCCTCCCCCCCCCCCCCCCCCCCCCCCCCCCCCCCCCCCCCCCCCCCCCCCCCCCCCCCCCCCCCCCCCCCCCCCCCCCCCCCCCCCCCCCCCACCCCCCCCCCCAGCCCCCACCCCCCACCTCCAGCCTCCAGCCCCCAGCCTCCAGCCTCCACCCCCCAGCCTCCACCTCCCTCCCCCACCCGCCTCCAGCCCAGCCTCCAGTCCCCTCCAGCCCCCAGCCCACCACCCTCTCACACCCCCCAGCCTCCAGCCCCCAGCCCCACACGCTCCTCACCCCCCGGTTTTCCCCTCGCGCACCATCCAACACTAGCCCGACGCCCTCACCCGACGTCCCCACCCCTACCCCTCCCCCCACCCGGCGCCTTCACAATCCTCCAAACGCACCACTCCGGCATAGCATGACCGCTCCTCGTCCCTCCCTCCCACTCACGCCCCCCTCGCGCCCTCCTCACGGACTTTACCCTCCCCACACCCCCACGCACCCCAAACCCCCGTCCGGCATCCACACCTCGGCCGACCCCTGTTCGCCCCCCCCCCCGCCCCACACCCACCCCCACACCCACCCCCCCTCGCTCGCCCATTGTGCGTGTATGTGTCTACAAGTGCCGCCTTATCTTCTCAAAGACACTCACTGGGGAATATGTGGAATATACAGAGACGCTCCCGCTACGACCTCGCGGCGAGAGACACACGGATCCTTGCACGTCTCTTCTCTCGCTCCCAAGCGGGACGCTTCATCCATATCAGAACAGGGGTGGAGGACAAAAATTCAAAGAGCCGACGAGCGTGAGGGGTGTGTGGACAGGGGCTGCAGAATCTTCTCTCCTCTCTCTCTCTCTCTCACTCTCTCTCTCTCTCTCCCTCTCCATCTCTCTTTCTCTCTCTCTCTCTCTGTCAGTGTTCTCCTTCTCTCTTGGTCATGCCCCCCCCCCTCTCTCTGTCCTCTCTGTTTCTTCACAATTGATTTTTTTCCAGCCAACAAACAGACCCGCATCTGTGCCTTCAAAGGGAAGAAGAGTGTGTGTGTGTGTGTGTGTGTGTGTGTGCGTGTGTTTGTGTGTCTGTGTGTGTGTGTGTGTGTGTGTGTGTGTGTGTGTGTGTGTGTGTGTGTGTGTGTGTGTGTGTGTAAAGAAGTGAAGTGAAATGAGATTAAAAAACAGCATCCCCAGCGTACCGCTCTCACACACACACGCAACAGAGAAGAACTCTCTGAAAAACATGTCACATTTTCGTCAAGCCTCATTAAAATTAAAGCACACACACACACACACACACACACACACACACACACACACACACACACACACACACACACACTCTGGAGCACATGCCTATACAAGTGAAAAGTCCATTTAGATGAGATGTAGTCCTACTGCGGCTGATTGA
>PIJE02000839.1:0-17500 GCA_002895965.2 Coryphaenoides rupestris
GGTGACAGAGAGAGAGAGAGAAGAGAGAGAGAGGAGAGAGTACGAAGAGAGAGAGAGAGGAGAGAGGGGACGAGAGGAGAGAGAGGAGAGAGAGAGAGGGGGTGACAGAGAGAGGAGAGAACGAGAGAAACGGGTGACAGAGAGAGAGAGAGAGAGAGAGAGAGGGTGACAGAGAGAGAGAGAGCAGAGAGGAGATGAGAGAGAGAGACGGGTGCCACAGAGAGAAGAGAGAGAGAGAGATGAGAGGGGTGAAGAGAGGAAGAGAGAGAGAGAGAGGAGAAGGTGGAAGGTGACAGAAGAGAGAGAGAGAGAGAGGAGAGAGAGAGACGAGAGAGAAAGAGAGAGAGAGACGGGTGACCAGGAGAGAGAGAGAGAACGTTCTGCTTTGACAAGTTGAACTCTGTGATTCAGGAACTTAGCAAAGCGAGAACAAGCCAAGTTCCCACAGGAAATCAAAAACCATTAAGCCCCGCTCTCCCCCAAAACCACACCACGCATGTGACACCGTGGTGGTGTGTTGTGTGTGTGTGTGTGGTGTGTGTGTGTGTGTGTGTGTGTGTGTGTGTGTGTGTGTGTGTGTGTGTGTGTGTGTGTGTGTGTGTGTGTGTGTGTGTGCTGACCTGAGCCCAGGGTTCGTAGGGACGAGCGGTCGTATCGGGTCACCCAGCTCTCATCGTACTTCAGCAGCAGCCTCAGAGCCGTCGGAGCTCCGTAGAACTGGGTTATACCAAGCCTCTGGACCGTCTCCCAGTACCGGCCTGGGACACACACACACACACACACACACACACACACACACACACACACACACACACACACACACACACACACACACACACACACAGAAAATAATAGACCCCCTCCCCACATATGATGTGTAGAGAGTAGGGGTTGCACGACTTCAGATTTTTTTAAGTCGACTAAGAATGGGCTGTCCAGAAAATAGAACTTGTATTGACAAGATCTCTGTGTACATGAATCACTTACATTTTAGTGCAGATTCTTGTTTTGTTTTTTTTACACTTTAATATATTTGGCGGGACTTGGTGCAAATGCGTTGACCGGTGGGGGAAAAATTAAGTGATTTCACATTCACACAGAAGACTACAACAATGATGCAGAACTCATCACCTGCCGTCTGCAGAAAAGACAGCAGGTGATGAGTTGCCGGAGGAGCAAAGACGGACTTTTCTTTTTTTCTCTCCGCATGTAATCACTGACACCCAGTTTGAACGTTGCAAGATATATTTTCGTGATATAATATAATCGGCATGTTCCTGTATTTTCTGTAGACAGGCCTGAATCTGCACTAAAATGTAAGTGATTCATGTACACAGAGATCTTGTCAATACAAGTTCTATTTTCTGGACAGCCCATTCTTAGTCGACTTAAAAAAATCTGAAGTCGTGCAACCCCTACTCTCTACACATCATATGTGGGGAGGGGGTCTATTATTTTCTGTGTGTGTGTGTGTGTGTGTGTGTGTGTGTGTGTGTGTGTGTGTGTGTGTGTGTGTGTGTGTGTGTGTGTGTGTGTGTGTGTGTGTCCCAGGCCGGTACTGGGAGACGGTCCAGAGGCTTGGTATAACCCAGTTCTACGGAGCTCCGACGGCTCTGAGGCTGCTGCTGAAGTACGATGAGAGCTGGGTGACCCGATACGACCGCTCGTCCCTACGAACCCTGGGCTCAGGTCAGCACACACACACACACACACACACACACACACACACACACACACACACACACACAACGCACAACACCAAGGAGAGAGTGGTGAGGAAAGGAAGAGAGAGACTAGGACAGGAGGGAAGGTTGTTACTTCCTGACACAAGAGGGGAGGTCGCATGTCACCTTGAAAGGTGAGGAAGAGGAAGATCTAGATCTTGACAGAAACTAAAATAAACAGAAGTCATCCACAGAACCATAACGCACACATAACACCGACTCCAGTTTGTTTTTCCGACTCCGTGGCTTTAATCTTTACGCCCGTATGCATCTCGTCAGGAAGGTCTATCTACACGTTTAACTTTTGATTCTCTGCTGACTATGAAGAAATGTTCCCGTGGTTGAATTCCCCCTAAAACAGCACTTGACACGGGCATGGAACGGAGGACGACTAGCGACGTACTGAAGCCGGGTACACACCGTTTACAAGCCGTTTGAGACACAATTTTTGAGCCGCACGACTCAATTTAGAGCCGGGCCACACAGAGCGTCCGAAAGCACCGTGGCAACGCGACGCGACGTGTGGACAGAAAACACGGCGGTCGGTCGAGCTGTGGCAACAGCATACGTGCCTCTTTAATGTTTCCTCCTCCTCCTCCTCCTATCACCACTTTTCAAACTTCTTCAGACTCAAACAAGGAGCTTTTAAATACATCTTCATCGACAGGCCGGGGTCCGACGGGCCGTAGCGTGTATGTCCAGCTGTCGTCAAACTAAACCAAACACTCGAGTTCTCCATCCAACGCTAAGGACCGAGGCCCCCCCGCCCTCGCAAGCAAATTCATTCCCCCCATCGCCATGGTAACCTGGTGCTACGAGGCGGCGGCGGCGGCGCTGGGCATCCACTGAAAGGAAATCTTTTGTCCCGATTCAGATGCCAATGGGTGGCGGACAGTCGCTTGTTCACAGTCTTTTGTTTACTTCCTGTTTGCTTGACATATTTCCCACGCATTCACTTGGAATACGTTCTGTCAGCGAGCCTTCAACCGGACAAGTTGAGAATGTAATGACTTGATGATCAATATACTTACAGTACACATGAGGGAGCGCAGACTAATGACACATTTTGCAATTCACAAAAATATTGTAATTTGTAAACTTACTGGAAGTGCAATGAAGAACTTATTCATGACGACTATGACTTATGACTATTTCATGACTTTCTGTTTCACTGACCTCTCGCTGACTTCCTGTCTGGTTTCACAACTTCCTGTCTCCATGACCTCCTGTCTCACTGACTTCCTGTCTCCTTTCACTTCCAGTCTCCCTGACTTCCTGTCTCCGTGAACTCCGGTCTCACTAACTTCCTGTCTCCATGACCTGTCTCCCTGACTTCCTGCCTCCATGACCTCCGGTCTCCCTGACTTCCTGTCTCCATGACCTGTCTCCCTGACTTCCTGCCTCCATGACCTCCGGTCTCCCTGACTTCCTGTCTCCTGTCTCCTGTCTCCTGTCTGTGCAGTGGGCGAGCCCATTAACCACGAGGCGTGGGACTGGTTCTACCACGTGGTGGGGGAGGGTCGCTGCCCCCTGGTGGACACCTGGTGGCAGACAGGTAACTACGGGTCAAGTTGGCCGACCTCATGGGCTCGACATGACCCTTATCTGGAGGTACGGTCCTTATGAGAGCAGCCATCACCCTGATGGCCTCCAGTAGATAATGAGGAGGAGGAAATCAAACACGATTAATAATAGAAACTGAAGATCTCTCTCCTACCACATTATCCTGTCTCTTAGTTTTGTGCTTTAAGCTTCAGTACATCAATACATTTAAATACAGGATGTTATGCTGTCAAGATCAATATCAAATACATACGTTCAATACAATACCTCAAATGCATTGTACTCTCCTACAGAATGTTCCTTCGGGATCAATAAAGTTTTATCGTATTTTATCTTACATTACTAGTATATTAATATTGAAGATATTATTGACCTAGCAGGAGGTGTAAACTGGAGACTATCTGAGGGAATGTGTGTGTGTGTGTGTGTGTGTCTCTCATTGTCTCTCTCCCATCCCTGCCCCTCCTCTCTCTCTCTCTCTCTCTCTCTCTCTCTCTCTCTCTCTCTCTCTCTCTCTCTCTCTCTCTCTCTCTCTCCCTCCTCCTCCTCTCTCCTCCTCCTCCTCCTCCTCCAGAAACAGGAGGAATATGCATTGCTCCTCACCCAGCTGAGGAAGGAGCCCCCATCCTCCCTGCGATGGCCATGAGACCTTTCTACGGTGTGGAGCCCGTTCTCCTAGGAGACAAGGTGAGAGGAGACAAGGAGACAAGGTGAGAGGAGACAAGGTGAGAGGAGACAAGGAGACAAGGTTCAATCCCCAATGTCCAATCAACTTAAAAACACAAAACTGTTTCCTCTTTCAGATTACGATCAAATAATCCCTTCAGTTATTGGCTTCTTATCGCACGAAGCGGTCCGATTGCACCTCTTATAAACTGAACCCTCGTTAAATATCAACTTAACGGCGAGCAACCGTTGCGTCAGGGAAGTCCCGACCGTAATTAACCTAATAATCACCAACGTTGCATTTAGTTTTGTAGGCCGACGTGTTGAATCGCCGTTGGCCAGCATGTTCCAGTGATGGGGTGTGCTGTTTGTTCAGCTTTACGTGACCTCAGAGGTCATTCGGTGGACTCTGCTCTCCGCGAAGCCATAAACATTCCTGCTTCACACACACACACCATGAAGCCGTGATGAAGGATGAAATGTAAATGAAGGTCAGAGTAGGGCAGTCCCTCTTAACTGACCCATAAATCAGAGCCGCCCCTACTGGGGTCACGTTGTTCCTCGGGTATGCTAGTAGTTCCTGGGGGTTCCTGTCCACAGAGTGGAGGCTGATCACACAGGGTTAGGGGTTCTATTCCCTGTGTAGCTCAGTAGGTAGGGCAAGGCACTAATTCTGGCAGGTTTCTCTCTCTCCCCCTCTGTCTGTCTGTCTGTCTGTCTGTCTGTCTGTCTGTCTCTTTCTCTCTCTCTCTATCCTCCTCTATCTCCCTCTCCTTCTCTCCAATCTCTCATTCCGCTTGACCTCTCACGACCTCTGAATTGTGGAGGTGCCTCCGAAATTAATTATCCACAATTTCACCCCCTTTCCTCCTCCTCCGTTTAAGAACATGAATCCTAATCTGTCTGTGAAAGCGGCGTCTTCTTGATTACTGGTTACCGGCTCATCCCTGGTAGATTAGGACGTTATCCCCTGACCCCTGACCCCAGTTTCAGTTCTGTTGTGTCTCACGGACGTTGGGCTGACGCTTTATTGCAGAGTTTGTAGGATGCTTGTTGACAGAGCAGGTGGAACAATGCTAGCGTGCTAGCTAGCACTCTCTTGAGTGTGTGTGTGTGTGTGTGGCGATGGCTTAACCTCTGGGTGATTGACTGTGAGTCAATGCGCCACACAACCGCACCCTCTCCTCTCCCGGGGCCAGGTGAGGCGGCTTAAACCAGCCACCGACCACACACACTACACAAGACTAGGCTATAGGTTATAGGTGTGTGTGTGTGCGTGCGTGTGCGTGTGCGTGCGTGTGTGTGCGTGTGTGTGTGCGTGTGCGTGTGTGCGTGTGTGTGTGTGTGTGTTCCAGGGGGAGTGTTTGGAAGGCTCCAGTGTGAGCGGAGCGTTGTGCATCAAGCAAGCCTGGCCAGGCATGGCTCGCACCATCTACGGAGACCACCAGAGATTCGTGGACACCTACTTCAAACCCTACCCTGGTAGGTAGACAGAGAGAGACAGAGACAGAGACAGAGTTAGAGACAGAGACAGAGAGAGAGAGAGAGAGAGAGACAGAGTTAGAGACAGAGACAGAGACAGAGAGAGAGAGAGAGAGAGAGTTAGAGACAGAGACAGAGACAGAGACAGAGTTAGAGACAGAGACAGAGAGAGAGAGTTAGAGACAGAGACAGAGACAGAGAGAGTTAGAGACAGAGACAGACAGAGAGAGTTAGAGACAGAGACAGAGAGAGTTAGAGACAGAGACAGAGAGAGACAGAGAGAGTTAGAGACAGAGTTAGAGACAGAGAGAGACAGAGAGAGACAGAGACAGAGAGAGACAGAGACAGAGAGAGTTAGAGACAGAGAGAGTTAGAGACAGAGACAGAGTTAGAGACAGAGACAGAGAGAGAGAGAGAGAGTTAGAGACAGAGTTAGAGACAAAGACAGAGTTAGAGACAGAGAGAGACAGAGAGAGAGACAGAGTTAGAGACAGACAGAGATGAAGACAGAGAGATAGAGAGAGACACAGACAGGCAGAGGGATAGAGACAGAGACACACAGACAGACAGAGACAGTGTGTGATGGACGTGGGTCTCCTAGGTCACTACTTCACGGGCGACGGGGCTCACCGCTCGGCCGACGGGTTCTACCAGATCACCGGGCGCATGGATGACGTCATCAACATCAGCGGACATCGACTCGGCACAGCGGAGATCGAAGACGCACTGGTGGGAACACGCGCACGCACGCACGCACGCACGCACGCACGCACGCACGCACGCACGCACGCACGCACACACACACATACACATACACACATATTACAGAGACAGGTCATTAGAAGAACAACTTATTAAGGAGCAGGTAGGGGTTAGACAGTACAGAGACGGGTCATTAAGGAGCAGGTAGGGGTTAGACAGTACAGAGACGGGTCATTAAGGAGCAGGTAGGGGTTAGACAGTACAGAGACGGGTCATTAAGGAGCAGGTAGGGGTTAGACGGTACAGAGACAGGTCATAGGGATTGTGCATGTTCATATCTTATTCCCTTTGTGTGTGTGTGTGTGTGTGTGTGTGTGTGTGTGTGTGTGTGTGTGTGTGTGTGTGTGTGTGTGTGTGTGTGTGTGTGTGTCCATGGCAGGACGAACACCCAGCCGTGCCAGAGTCAGCGGTCATTGGTGTGCCACACGGTATTAAAGGAGAAGGTATCCTGTTGTTTGTACTACACACACACACACACACACACACACACACACACACACACACACACACACACACACACACACACACACACACACACACCTGGTGTTGTACTGTCAACATGGGCACACAAGGTGACTCTGCAGGCCTGTGGGCGGAGCTACGAACCATTAACTCCATCGCTCACCGTGACGAGAAACTCAGAAATGTCGTGAATTGCGTTCCAGCGACTAAACTAATATCGACCCGCACAGCTTAAAGGGCGCCAACGATAACATTTTTATGTAGACAAATAATATTCTGAATTATTGTCATCATCATGAATATTTCAAAGCAGTGAGCTTGCTATCATTGTTCATTAGCATATGAATGCACTGCAACCAATCGCGGTGAACCTGGACTTCCTGTGACCCCGGCTCACCTCTGCGTGGCCTTCAGCCTGCATCTCTGCGTTCTCCTGCCACCTTGTGGTCATCACGGAGAACTGCAGTTAGAAAAGAGAAAAAGTTTGCAGTAATATCTACACAAGAATACATAATATATAATACATACAATATGTCATATATCATATGAAATGCATACAATACATAATGCAACATGCAATATGTAATACACAACACAATATTAATATTAATATATTATATTAATATATATACGTAATATACTGTTTATATACATACAGTATATTACGTATATACAGTATAATATACGTATAATATATACATACATTTACAATGCATAATATATAGTACAATGCATAACCTAGAGTTGGTGTTCTGTTGGTTGTGTTTCTCCTTCAGTGCCATTTGCCTTCCTGGTTCTGAAAGAGGGCGTGTCCCAGCAACAGGAAGTCATTGTGGAGGAACTCAGACACCTGGTGGCCACAAAGATTGCCAAATACGCCGTCCCTGACCACTTCCTGGTGACATGAGGCCTCCTGCATTGCCTCGCATACCCTCTCTCTCTCTCTCTCTCTCTCTCTCTCTCTCTCTCTCTCTCTCTCTATCTCTCTCGCTGTATCTGTCTGTCTCTCTCTCTCGCTGTATCTGTCTCTCTCTCTCTCTCTCTCTCTCTCTCGCTGTATCTGTCTGTCTCTCTCTCTCGCTGTATCTGTCTGTCTCTCTCTCTCTCTCTCGCTGTATCTGTCTGTCTCACTCTCGCTGTATCTGTCTGTCTCTCTCGCTCTCGCTCTCTCGCTGTATCTGTCTGTCTCTCTCTCTCTCTCTCTCTGTATCTGTCTGTCTCACTCTCTCTCTCTCTCTCGCTCTATCTGTCTGTCTCTCTCTCTCTCTCTCTCTCTCTCCCTGTATCTGTCTGTTTCTCTGTCCACCTCTCTCTCTCTCTCTCTTGCTCTGTCTCTCTCTTTCTGTCTGTGTCTCTGTCCATCTCTCTCTCTCTCTCTCTTGCTCTGTCTCTCTCTTTCTGTCTGTGTCTCTGTCCATATCTCTCTGTCTCTCTCTCTCTCTCTGTCCCTCTCTTTGTCTGTTTCTCTGTCCATCTGTCTGTCTGTCTGCCTGTCTGCCTGTCTGTCTCTCTCTAGATGTGTCGCTGTATAGATGCGTAGTATCATAGAGCTGTGGGAGGAGCCTAACAGTACGTGGCCTGTGTGTCTTTGGGCGGCCCGCTGGCAGGTGGTGAAGAGGCTGCCGAAGACGCGCTCGGGCAAAATCATGAGACGGATTCTGCGGAAGGTGGTCCTGGAGCAGACGGGGGAGCTGGGCGACGTGTCCACGCTGGAGGACCCCTCCATCGTCATGGAGATCATCCAGGCCCACGGCTGCTACAAGGAGCAGCAGTAACACACCGGGAAGAACTCCTGAGGAGGGAGAGCGAGGGCGGAACTGACAGAGAGGGAGAGAGAGAGAGAGAGAGAGAGAGAGAGAGAGAGAGAAAGAGAGAGAGAGAGAAAGAGACTGAATACTGACATGTTTAAAAAGTACATTTCTTCACTGAGCCGTCGGTTGTGCCTCAGCTGTTGACAGCTCATTCAAATGATCTGTGAGAACTTTTACTTTGAAAACTTTGTTGGTTTCATCTTTGCTATTAGTTGTGAATTCACCCGCTCACAAGGTGTCTGCCGTTGACTGAATCAAGTTATGTAGAAGTGATCGAACTCGTGAATTTGAATTATTAGAAGTTTTTTTGAGAACTTTGATTTTGTTAAGCACAATGAAAGCGGCGACGTCCTGCCGCTGCTCCTCCCTGCGGTCGCCTGATGATGTCACGCCGTGCCGCCGATGTGCAGCTATGTGGATAAGCGTCTGTCAGGCGGTGGTTGTCAACTCGTTAAGCTATGAGCGTGTTCACGTAAATAAAATACATAAATAGAAAAACAACTCAAACAAGAAGCTGACAGAGATCCATGTCGTTCATGTTGACACTCATCAGGCATGATATCTGATAACATAACTCTCATAACATAACTCTTATGTTATGTACAGCACATGTTACCATAGCGATGAAAACAATTTATAAACTCAACCACCGTCGTGACAAAGAAAACCTGAAGTGACCTCGCTAACCCGGGAATCACTCGTCTGGGCCTCAGGTGATGAGTTCATTAGCCATTACAACAACAAATCTACCCTCTCGTGACATCACAAGTGGGAGTGTCCAGCCAGACTAGACGTGTGATGATCAGATCAGCCTCGCAGCCAACCCAGCAGGCTGTGCTGGTCGACTGATCTATCGGACACTCCCAGTCCTCGTACCTCCCACAGCCATACTGAGGTCTTAACACACACACACACACACCATACACACATGAACACACACACACACACATGAACACACACACACACCATACACACATGAACACAAACACACACACACACCATACACACATGAACACACACACACACATGAACACACACACACACCATACACACATGAACACACACACCATACACACATGAACACATGAACATACACACACACACATACCATACACACATGAACACACATACACACATGAACACACACATGAACACACACACACACCATACACACATGAACACACACACACACCATACACACATGAACACACACACACACACACCATACACACATGAACACACACACACACCATACACACATGAACACACACACACACCATACACACACACACACATGAACACACACACATGAACACACACACACCATACACACATGAACACACACACACACCATACACACATGAACACACACACACACCATACACACATGAACACACACACACACACCATACACACATGAACACACACACACACCATACACACATGAACACACACACACCATACACACATGAACACACACACACACCATACACACATGAACACACACACCATACACACATGAACACACACACCATACACACATGAACACACACCATACACACATGAACACACACACACCATACACACCTTTAGGTGCCTTACATGATCTTTCTTATTTGAATGTGGTGATTTTGATTATTTTATGAATATTTATGATGTTTCTTTGACGTAATGATGGTGACGTAATTGACGTAATTGATTGTTCCAATTGACTTTTAATTGAATGATTGATAACTACAGAAAAGTTACATTTCTTACCACAAAACATTTTCTGATTATAAATATATTCATAAATAACAATAAAAGACATTCTCACACCTTCGAGGCCTTCGATGTATTTTCTCCAGCCAACAATACACGCATTGCATCATTTTAGAACATGAAAATAATAATTCATGAAAGTGGTCTGCTGGATGGGCGAAGCCTGAAGACCCACAGCCTCCGTACCACTCCACCAGGAACACAGCGAGGGTCTTCTCTAGTTCATGTGGTTCTATTTTCTACATTAGACATGTCTCTCTTTATTCGCGTGCTTTTTATTTCCTGTAAAATGTCTCTGGTCACTTCTAGGTGGGTCCTGCTTACGCCCATTGTTACAGGAATTGTCTAAACTGGAAAAGCTGGTTGGCTGTCACTCCTTCATTGTTGTGTTGATGTTGCTGTCTGTCCACACGCTCACTCACACCAGTCTGTTGTAGAAGAAGGCTGCACAGTATTCTGCTGTTGGTAAGTGGAGAAGCAGAATCAGTGTTTCTGTATTTCTGAGCTATTCTTGTAGATGAACTGGTAGAGCCATTTTCTTAAAAGCTAATCCTGTAGCAGGGCTGGTAGAGATATTGATCTTAAACTAACCTGTTGCAGTGTTGGTGTTACTGTTGTAGGATATATTAAAGCTAATGTGGTGAAGCAGTGAAGCAGAAGTATTTATCGTAAGCTAGCCTACAGAACAGTGTTGGTTTCTTGTGTGTTGATACTTGAAAACTAATCTTCTAGTAGTATTTAGATATTTCTCAAACTCACCTATTGCAGAGTCCTACAGCTACAGGTTAGTCCTACGCCTCGTACTTCCTTCCTCCTGTGCTAGCCATGCGCCTCGACTCGGTCCCACAACCCCTCCAATCTCCTCCACCCAACGATCTCAACCTACACAGGCCTTGATGTGAGAGGGGGACTGGAGAAAACTGAGACCATTCTGGCCTCCGCCGCCCTCCAGTCTCTCCACTTCCTGGCTCTCACAGAGACCTGGATCACCCCGGAAAATACCGCCGCCCCCGCCGCCCTCTCCACGACCTACTCCTTCACACACACCCCCCGACCCTCTGGGCGAGGTGGGGGAACAGGACTCCTCATCTCTCCAAAGTGGTCATACCAGGTCCTTCCCCTGGAACACCTGACCGGATCTGCACTTGAACTCCATGCTGTATCTGTTACCCTTCCGATCAAGCTCAACATTGCCGTGATCTACCGACCACCGGGTCCTCTTGGCGACTTCTTCGACGAGATGGATGCCCTCCTCAGCTGTTTTCCTGAAGATGGCACCGCACTTGTCGTTCTGGGCGACTTCAACATCCAGCCAGAGACGTTACAATCACCCGAATTCATCAACTTCTTTGCCACATTCGGTCTGGCGCTCACTCCTTCACCTTCCACCCACAGAGCCGGGAACCAACTTGACCTTGTCTTCATAAGGTCCTGCGCCACTTCGACACTCTCTGTTGCGTTGCTTTCTCCCCCTACAATGTCCCACCTTCCTCCCCACGACTCCTCACATCGTCACCTCCCACAGAAACCTGAAAACTCTCTCTCCCGCTACTCTCTCCACAAATGTCCTCCTCCACTCTGACTCTGGAGATGGAATATACAGATGATGTGGACTTGGAGGCACGAGATGGACTGATCCCTATAGCTGCAGAAAAACTGAAAGATGCTCACTTTTCATGGATGAGGTTAAAACAGAGTTTGATGGAGACGTGTCAGATATACAAGAACTGAACGAACAGAGAAATGGAGTGAAAGTATGATTCTCGTAAACACAGGGAAGCATGTCTGCACATCTTCCCCTTCGTTGAGAACGAGAGGGACAATGAACACTGGGAATGATCAGGAATAAGCAGGTTATACAAAAGGCTGAACGGGCGGTTGTGTTTGTGTCCAGGTCTCCGGTCTACGATGAATGAGGAGACAGAGGAGGAGGGTCCTCCCTCTAAACCCCCTCTGTCTGGGGAACATGGCCGCCACAGCAAAGCTGAGAGGTAAGAAGAGCATCTCTAACTGTCTGGGACTGTTTTCCATCTCTTGAGCTCAGCATTGAGACCTTCACTAGTCGAAGTAAAAACTGTGTGTGTGTGTGTGTGTGTGTGTGTGTGTGTGTGTGTGTGTGTGTGTGTGTGTGTGTGTGTGTGTGTGTGTGTGTGTGTGTGTGTGTGTGTGTAAGCCTCCCAGAGCAGCAGAATAGAGCAGACTCCCCTGGACCCAGCTGTGTCTCCATGAAGAGTGACTACTCTATGAATCGTCCTCCTCAATTTAAAGATGGACACCCCCTGAGGAAGAAGAGGTAGGAATTGCAAACAGATAACGAAAACAGACCAGAACATCAGACTCGACTGATACTGATGTCTACAATTTTGATTTCTTTTTTTGGCTACAGGGGAACAGACTCCCCTTTTTTTGGGAGCGTGGTAATTGGTATGAAAACTGAAAATTAATGTTTTAGTTCTGATTGGTCGTGATCAGGAGTATCAACAACATAACTGACGCCAACACGACTCAATTCACCATAATGTCAAGAGGAACTAAATAGTTCTGTGATGTTTATGCTCTTTGTGTGTGTGTGTGTGTGTGTGTGTGTGTGTGTGTGTGTGTGTGCGGTGTGTGTGTGTGTGTGTGTGTGTGTGTGTGTGTGTGTGTGCGGTGTGTGTTCTTCACAGACAACACCAGGAAAGGTCAAAGGTTCAAGCTGAGCTGATCAAGGTGTGTAAATGGACAACAAGACATTTGACTTTAGCTCTGCGTGAACATCTCTTGTGGTGCTAATGGTCTCCATGTTAGACCAGCAGGACCTGAATCGAGAACAGATTCTTCTGATGTTCTGTTAGTTCAGAGTAAAGTTCTCAATTGATGTTTGTTCTGTTCCAGAGGACTGAGGAGGACGCATACGCTTTTCTAGACAAGGAGATGAAGAAGCTCTGGAGCGTCCTCTTCCTAAATCACCCACAATGCTCAGAGAGTCAGAGGGAGGAGGAGGAGGAGGTGGTGGTGATGGATGGTAAGAAAGAGGAGCAAAGGAGGCGCGCCATACAGGGAGTGGGAGACATCGTACAGTTCTGCCTGCTGGAGAGGAACCAGGAGGACCTGGCCGACACCCTGAGGAGCAGTAAGATACTCTTATTCTGAAAACAGAGACTCTTATTTAGTATCTTTACATAAATAAAGATAATGAGGGATTTCTACATTCTGGTTTAATGCAGATATTGATTAAGACCATCGTGTTATATTAGCAAGTCACTTCCCATGGATACACCACAATGACAGCCCATACTGAGCAAGATACAAGACAATTATGTAATCAAGTCAATAAATCTCATGGAGCTGTTGACAATTTAATAGGAATTATTGAAAATGTTCCACTGATCTTACCATCTGCCAACTGATGATTATCTCGTCTTCATTTAGAAACTGTTGCTGCTGAGTGCCAACGTAAAATCAAGTCTCATCTGAAGGAGAAGACCCAGCAAGTGTTTGAGGGAATTGCTAAAGCAGGCCAGCCTACATTTCTGAATGAGATCTTCACAGAGCTCTACGTCACAGAGAGAGGCAGTGGAGACGTCAACAAGGAACATGAGGTCAGACTGATTGAAACAGCTTCCAGGAAACCAGCCAAGGAGGAAACAAAAGGTGAATAATATTAATATTGCAGTTGTACTGTTCCACCCCCAGTGTGGAGCACAGTGGAGTGTGGAGGCTAAAACCAGCTCTAAAGAAGTGTAAGTGTGTGTTTAGTTTGATAAACAGATTCACCACAACACAATACTCTCTCTCTCTCTCTCTCTCTCTCGCATTCAACACGGTGTTTTATGAATCAACCTGTCACACGTACAACAATATAGACAGTTATATATACATATAATATCATCTCATACAATTGATTAAATTAGTCATTTAAAATGATGATGTTATTGGTATGATTAAAAAGCAATCAATATGTTTGTGATCAATTGAAACGGATCGCTTCAGCCAATGAACGGTGTCTTGTTCTCCCATCAGATGCCTGTGAACTCACACTGGACCCAAACACAGTCCTCAGATACCTCTATCTGTCGGAGGCCCTCAGGAGGGTGACGTGGGTCGAGGGGGAGCGGTCGTGTCCTGACCACCCACAGAGGTTTGACGCCTGGAGACAGGTGTTGGGGAGAGAGGGTCTGACCGGCCGCTGTTACTGGGAGGTAGAGTGGGAAGGAGATGTTCTTATAGGACACACATACACACGACACACACATACACGCCACACACACACACACACCACCAGCACACACACAACACGACACCACAGAGGAATCTCAAGGAGAGGACTGAGATGATGACAGCTGGCTTGGAGGGAACAACAAGTCCTGGAGTCTTCATTGTTCTGATGATGGTTACTCTGCCTTCTACAACAATAGTAGAACAGACATAAGTCTCCTCCCCTCCGGCTCTAACAGAGTAGGAGTGTATGTGGACCGGCCTGCTGGCACTCTGTCCTTCTACAGAGTGTCCCCACATGTAGGAGGCTCCTCAGACACACTGACACACATCCACACCTTCCAGCTCACATCCACCCAGGAGGACCTCCTCCCTGGGTTTGGGTTTATGTGGGGATGGTAACTCAGTGACTCTGTGTCGGTTGTAGCAGTAAACACACACACACACACACACACACACACTATAGACAATCCAACATACAAATATATTAAATGTACATTCATTTATGTATGATTATGGATTGATTGATTGATTAATTCATTTTCTTGCTTTACCTTTTGGTTTTTTATATTAATCTCCAATACCAACAATTGATTATTTAGCTTGACTTGACTGGTCTCTATTTACACTATTGAGTAGCATGCTAGTGTTTAGCTTGACTGATCATTCTATTGATAGCTGTAGGTAGATCATAATATCATCGCACACTTTTGGTTAATGTTGTACTTTTCCCAGAAACCTGTTGAGTTTATGGATCAGGGTTGATGGTGCATTAAATATGTTGATTTATCGTTCAAAAGGACAAAACAAAAGTCTATTTTGGAACTATGTGGGCTCCTCAGCAGCACATACATGAGAGTAGTTAAGTTAAATAATGATCTGTTTTGAAATTGTTCAATTAAATAAATGTACATTTCATGTAATATTTGTTTCTTCATCTCACTGGGCAATTGTGATGTGTTTTGTGCTATAACTATGAGAGGGAGTCAGATGGGTTGTTGACCAGCAGTACCGTGCTGGAGGTCGTTGTTTTCAACTACAAATAACTTTTACTACTGCTGGACTATATCGCAAAGTTTTTATTTGACCAAATCGGGAGTACAAAGTCCACTAGTATTGTACTTCACGCGGTTCAGGAAACTGTAAAACCTCTCCATTAAATGTTCCTCTCAAGAACAAAATGCAGAATTGTAAGATATATTGAAGATGAACCCTAACCCTAACCCTAATATTGTCATGAGAGATTATAATAATGAATTACTTTTGGTTTATAATACTAACATATAGGATGATGAAGTATTTTAGTAAATCCAGTCATCATTCCTGCAGGCAAACTTCAGAGGTGGAAAGAGAAAATCCTGTCCTGAAATAGAAGTAAAAGTACTGGTAAAAAAAACTCAAGTGAAAGTAAAAAGTGGGTCATTTAGTTTTTACAATTATTTGTGACTTTTAACAAATAATTTTCAAGCATTTCTACCAAAAGCCGATGAGACATCCGCATGTCAGCATGACCACAGGTGATAAAATGTGGTTGTCCTGTTGAGTTGACCTGTATTCTTCTTGCTCACATTATGGTAGCCCTACAGTAACCTGTAATGATGACTGGACGCTAAAATGTGCTTAAGTTACAATGTGTTTTGTTCATGATTATAGCAGCTTGTGTTGTTCTTTTTACTCGAGTTCACCTTTAGAATAGAATGGTAAACACTTGCGATCTCGTCTGTCACCTTCACTAGCTCTACTCATTCTAGGAACTGAGCGATTATACGAACACCTTCGTACTTGTCCTTCGCTCAGGTGCACATCTTTTTTTTTCAAGTGATTGCAATACTGGGCCCGTTGTGTGGAACTGTTGTCTATTAGCACTGAAAACACTGGAGCCCCTCAGGGATGCGTGTTGAGCCCTCTCCTCTACTCCCTGTACACCCACGACTGCATGGCTATGCACAGCTCCAACGTCTTCATCAAGTTTGCTGACGACACGACAGTGTTGGGTCTGATCGCCGACGACGACGAGACAGCCTACAGGGAGGAGGTTGGATCACTTGCACAGTGGTGCCAAGAAAACAACCTCGCCCTCAACGTCAAAAAGACCAAGGAGCTGATCGTGGACTACAGGAAGCGGAGAGGAGAGCACGCCCCCATCTCCATCGACGGAGCTGCAGTGGAGAGGGTCAGCACATCTCCGAGGACCTCACATGGACCACGCACACCACACACGTGGTGAAAAAGGCCCAACAACGCCTGTATTTCCTCAGGCGACTGAGGAAATTCAACATGTGCCCCCGCATCCTCAGAACATTCTACTCCTGTACCATCGAGAGTGTTCTCACAGGATGCATCACCGTCTGGTACGGGAACTGCACCGCACTGGAGCGTAAAACACTACAGAGGGTGGTGCGGACGGCCCAGTACATCGTTGGAGGTGAGCTTCCCTCCCTCCTGGATATATACACCAGGCGGTGCGTGGCCAAGGCCAAACGGATTATTAAAGACAATAACCACCCCAGCCACGAACTGTACACACTCCTACCGTCAGGCAGGCGATACCGCAGTATCAAATGCCACACGAGCAGATTCAGAGACAGCTTCCACAGTCAGGCCATCAGGCTGCTGAACAAGTTCGGCATCAATGTCTAAATGCTAGTGCTAAGTGTTGGTGCTAGTGCTGTGCTGGTGTTACTGCTAGTGCTGGTCCTGGTGCTAGTGTTACTGCTAGTGCTGGTGCTGGTGTTAGTGCTAGTCCTGGTGCCAACTGCTGGTGCTAGTGTTGTGTCGACTGTCTGGGAAGGTATCCCGTGACATTCTGTGAATGTCAGCATACAGCATATAACAATGTATATTTTAGTACATCGATTTATATGTGTATGGATATTTTACTGTATATTCCATTTCATTTTAGATTTCATTTACGTATTTTATATAGAATTCTATTTATAGTTCTATTTTCTATTTTGTAGTTTTACTCTATGGGTCCTGGTCTAAACATCTACAGGTAACCATCACCTGGAGGTCCTGGTCTAAACATCTACAGATAACCATCACCTGGAGGTCCTGGTCTAAACATCGAGT
>PIJE02000839.1:22500-37500 GCA_002895965.2 Coryphaenoides rupestris
CCTCTAGTCTGAGAGAGCTGGACCTGAGTACCAATGATCTGCAGGATTCAGGAGTGAAGCTGCTCTCTGCTGGACTGGGGAGTCCACACTGTACCCTGGAAACTCTCAGGTCAGCTTTACTCAATGTGCAAAATGAATGGTATGTGACGGTAAACCTGCAAGTTTACGCCCAGCAGACATTTAGCTGGTTATTAAATAGGGAGTGTCTGTCACAAGCCTAAATATAGTTACAGTATTTATGCCACTTATCATATTTAGATCGCTAGTCATAAGCTTGTTGACGACGGGCCGCGTGAGCACGCAGCTATTGCACGCAATTCTGTTTTGTTGACTGGAAACTGGTCCAGTTTAGAGCGGGAAAGTACTTTATATATAGCACACTTTATGTGGAGATAACATTCCTCTCTCTAGGGCGTCCTTGGACGAGCTCACCACCATTACTCCCAGTCATCTCGGGCCTTCATGCAGCTGGCTAGTTCACCAGTACTTTCCACTCCTGCATCTTTCATAAGTGTGTCCTCGTATGTTGGTGTGGGGCACCCTGGCGATCGATGCCCCTGCTTTGGCTCCCATTGGACCAGTTTGATGGCTAGGAGCTCTGTGTCTCTGGCAGTGACCGGCCAGCCTCATTCTCCTGGCTGCTATTTCTTCACTTGCCCTTGGTAACCCCCCATCCAGGTGCTTGTTGGTGACGTGGTTATTCTGGTTGATGCCTTGTACTGTATGCAAAATTCTGGTGTAGCACCCATCCAGGGATTTCTGCAGGGTGGGATTAAGGGTCCAGCATTCACAGCCATACAGGAGACAGACTCCACAGTCGCGAAGAAGAAGCTGAGCTTGATATGTTGGGGGATGTTGGAGTCCCACACACTGGCCATGCCATTCAGAGCCTTCCATGCAAGTACCTTCCTCACTTTAAGGTGCTGCTCAGACAAGTTGACCCATGATCCCAGGTATTTGAAGTCTTTGACTTCCTTCAGAGCATCATCTCCTGTTGTCAGTAGAGGTGTATGATCCGGGAGGATGCTGTAGGTGATTACCTTGGTTTTCTTGGCATTTAGCCTAAGTCCAACCTTGGCACACAGTGTCTCCACGCTGGTCAAGAGATCCTGAGCCCGCTCCACATGGGCAGGTAGCAGGTTGATGTCATCCGCATAGTCCAGGTACGTTAGGACCACAGCAGGGAGTCGTCTAGACCTCCTAGGTGTAATTGTGAGGCAGAGTTCCTGCTCCCGTCCACTGATTGCCTGCCTTATCGCATAGACCAGGACTATAATGAGGAGGAAGGGGGTGAGGGTGTCCCCTTGCAACACCCCCACCAGGATGTCAAACTCCTCACTGTTGCCCTCTGGGGTCATCACCCTGGCTCTTGTGCCTGTGTACATGGTCTCTATAGCCCGGAGTAAATTGGGAGGGACACCGTAAGCCTTGATTAACTGCATCATTATGCCTCTGTGTATCGAGTCAAATGCCTTTTTGAAGTCGATGAATCTCTCTAAGGCCAAGATCTGGGCTACGGTCGATCTCCCCTCTCTGAAGCCATTTTGGTTCTCCCTTAAGTGAGGGTTGATAGTGCACCGTATCTGGTCTAGTATCATGCGGATACATTTACATTTCACATTTAATTTGGGATATACATTACATGAGTTTAGTTAGCTAAGCTAAGTACTTGTTTTGTTTAAAGGCTGAATGGCTGTCGTCTGTCAGAGAGATGCTGTGAAGCTCTGGCCTCAGTTCTCAGCCCCAACTCCTCTAGTCTGAGAGAGCTGGACCTGAGTACCAATGATCTGCAGGATTCAGGAGTGAAGCTGCTCTCTGCTGGACTGGGGAGTCCACACTGTACACTGGAAACTCTCAGGTCAGCTTTACTGAACGTACAAACAGTTAAACCACAAGGTTCCATATCAGATGACAGATTTGCATCCATAAAAGTTGTTGTGTGTGGTGTGTAGGTTGTCTGGCTGTCTGGTCACACAGGAAGGCTGTGCTTCTCTGGCCTCAGCTCTGAGCTCCAACCCCTCCCATCTGAGAGAGCTGGACCTGAGCTACAATCACCCAGGAGACTCAGGAGTGAAGCTGCTCTCTGCTGGACTGGAGGATCCACGCTGGAGACTGGACACTCTCAGGTAAGGAGAGGACAGCTCAGCACTCAGTGACTCCTACAACGTCTCCTACAAAGATTAGATGACTAATCTTTGACTATATAATGCTATATAATGCACTCTAATCTAGAAGTGTATATTGTATGGAAACAAAAGGTGAATAATATTAATATTGCAGTTGTACTGTTCCACCCCCAGTGTGGAGCACAGTGGAGTGTGGAGGCTAAAACCAGCTCTAAAGAAGTGTAAGTGTGTGTTTAGTTTGATAAACAGATTCACCACAACACAATACTCTCTCTCTCTCTCTCTCTCTCTCGCATTCAACACGGTGTTTTATGAATCAACCTGTCACACGTACAACAATATAGACAGTTATATATACATATAATATCATCTCATACAATTGATTAAATTAGTCATTTAAAATGATGATGTTATTGGTATGATTAAAAAGCAATCAATATGTTTGTGATCAATTGAAACGGATCGCTTCAGCCAATGAACGGTGTCTTGTTCTCCCATCAGATGCCTGTGAACTCACACTGGACCCAAACACAGTCCTCAGATACCTCTATCTGTCGGAGGCCCTCAGGAGGGTGACGTGGGTCGAGGGGGAGCGGTCGTGTCCTGACCACCCACAGAGGTTTGACGCCTGGAGACAGGTGTTGGGGAGAGAGGGTCTGACCGGCCGCTGTTACTGGGAGGTAGAGTGGGAAGGAGATGTTCTTATAGGAGTGACCTACAGAGGAATCAGAAGGACGGGAGGTGGCGGTGACAGCTGGCTTGGAGGGACCAACAAGTATTGGGGTCTTCATTGTTCCGACAATTGTTGCACTGCCTGGTACTGCAATATAAAGACTGACGTACGTCTCCCCGTTCGTGACTCTGACAGAGTAGGAGTGTTTGTGGACCGGCCTGCTGGCACTCTGTCCTTCTACAGAGTGTCCCCACATGGAGGAGGCTCCTCAGACACACTGACACTCATCCACACCTTCCAGACCACGTTCACCCAGGAGGACCTCCTCCCTGTGTTCAGGTTTTGGAGGTCTGGTTCCTCGGTGTCTCTGTGTCGGTTGTAAGCGAGCAACACACACACACACACACACACACACACGCTTTTATAGACAATCCAACATACAAATATATTAAATGTACATTCATTTATGTATGATTATGGATTGATTGATTGATTAATTCATTTTCTTGCTTTACCTTTTGGTTTTTTATATTAATCTCCAATACCAACAATTGATTATTTAGCTTGACTGATCATTCTATTGATAGCTGTAGGTAGATCATAATATCATCGCACACTTTTGGTTAATGTTGTACTTTTCCCAGAAACCTGTTGAGTTTATGGATCAGGGTTGATGGTGCATTAAATATGTTGATTTATCGTTCAAAAGGACAAAACAAAAGTCTATTTTGGAACTATGTGGGCTCCTCAGCAGCACATACATGAGAGTAGTTAAGTTAAATAATGATCTGTTTTGAAATTGTTCAATTAAATAAATGTACATTTCATGTAATATTTGTTTCTTCATCTCACTGGGCAATTGTGATGTGTTTTGTGCTATAACTATGAGAGGGAGTCAGATGGGTTGTTGACCAGCAGTACCGTGCTGGAGGTCGTTGTTTTCAACTACAAATAACTTTTACTACTACTGGACTATATCGCAAAGTTTTTATTTGACCAAATCGGGAGTACAAAGTCCACTAGTATTGTACTTCACGCGGTTCAGGAAACTGTAAAACCTCTCCATTAAATGTTCCTCTCAAGAACAAAATGCAGAATTGTAAGATATATTGAAGATGAACCCTAACCCTAACCCTAATATTGTCATGAGAGATTATAATAATGAATTACTTTTGGTTTATAATACTAACATATAGGATGATGAAGTATTTTAGTAAATCCAGTCATCATTCCTGCAGGCAAACTTCAGAGGTGGAAAGAGAAAATCCTGTCCTGAAATAGAAGTAAAAGTACTGGTAAAAAAAACTCAAGTGAAAGTAAAAAGTGGGTCATTTATTTTTTACAATTATTTGTGACTTTTAACAAATAATTTTCAAGCATTTCTACCAAAAGCCGATGAGACATCCGCATGTCAGCATGACCACAGGTGATAAAATGTGGTTGTCCTGTTGAGTTGACCTGTATTCTTCTTGCTCACATTATGGTAGCCCTACAGTAACCTGTAATGATGACTGGACGCAATAAAATGTGTTTGCTGGAGCAGCAGCTTGTGTCTTTATGTTCACCTAGAATAGAATGAACTTGTCACTGTCACCTCACCTGTCTCTCATTAGGACCGGTAAGACACCTGTCCCTCGTTAGGACACCTGTCTCTAATTAGAAAGACACCTGTCCCTCGTTAGGACACCTGTGTCTGATTAGTACTAGTAAGACACCTGTGCCTCGTTAGGACACCAGTCTCTAATTAGTAAGACACCTGTCCCTCGTTAGGACACCTGTCTTTGCTGACGACACGACAGTGTTGGGTCTGATCGCCGACGACGACGAGACAGCCTACAGGGAGGAGGTTGGATCACTTGCACAGTGGTGCCAAGAAAACAACCTCGCCCTCAACGTCAAAAAGACCAAGGAGCTGATCGTGGACTACAGGAAGCGGAGAGGAGAGCACGCCCCCATCTCCATCGACAGTGCTGCAGTGGAGAGGGTCAGCACATCTCCGAGGACCTCACATGGACCACGCACACCACACACGTGGTGAAAAAGGCCCAACAACGCCTGTATTTCCTCAGGCGACTGAGGAAATTCAACATGTGCCCTCGCATCCTCAGAACATTCTACTCCTGTACCATCGAGAGTGTTCTCACAGGATGCATCACCGTCTGGTACGGGAACTGCACCGCACTGGAGCGTAGAACACTACAGAGGGTGGTGCGGACGGCCCAGTACATCGTTGGAGGTGAGCTTCCCTCCCTCCTGGATATATACACCAGGCGGTGCGTGGCCAAGGCCAAACGGATTATTAAAGACAACAACCACCCCAGCCACGAACTGTACACACTCCTACCGTCAGGCAGGCGATACCGCAGTATCAAGTGCCACACGAGCAGATTCAGAGACAGCTTCCACAGTCAGGCCATCAGGCTGCTGAACAAGTTCGGCATCAATGTCTAAATGCTAGCGCTAAGTGTTGGTGCTAGTGCTGTGCTGGTGTTACTGCTAGTGCTGGTCCTGGTGCTAGTGTTACTGCTAGTGCTGGTGCTGGTGTTAGTGCTAGTCCTGGTGCCAACTGCTGGTGCTAGTGTTGTGTCGACTGTCTGGGAAGGTATCCCGTGACATTCTGTGAATGTCAGCATACAGCATATAACAATGTATATTTTAGTACATCGATTTATATGTGTATGGATATTTTACTGTATATTCCATTTCATTTCAGATTTCATTTTCGTATTTTATATAGAATTCTATTTATAGTTCTATTTTGTAGTTTTTCTCTATTTTGTATTCTTTATAATTACTGTCGGCTGTCGGGCGTTTTGTAACAAAAAGTTTTTAACTCACTGTTTATACTCACCTGTAAATTGTGAAGTTACAATAAAAATACTTGACTTGACTTGACTGTCTCTAATTAGTAAGACACCTGTCCCTCGTTAGGACACCTGTATCTAATTAGTAAGACACCTGTCCCTCGTTAGGACACCTGTCTCTAATTAGTAAGACACCTGTTCCTCATTAGGACACCTGTCTCTAATTAGTAAGACACCTGTCCCTCGTTAGGACACCTGTCTCTAATTAGAAAGACACCTGTCCCTTGTTAGGACACCTGTGTCTGATTAGTACTAGTAAGACACCTGTGCCTCATTAGGACACCTGTCTCTAATTAGTAAGACACCTGTGCCTCATTAGGATGCCTGTCTCTAATTAGTAAGACACCTGTCCCTCGTTAGGACACCTGTCTCTAATTAGTAAGACACCTGTGCCTCATTAGGACACCTGTCTCTAATTAGAAAGACACCTGTCCCTCGTTAGGACACCTGTGTCTGATTAGTACTAGTAAGACACCTGTGCCTCATTAGGACACCAGTCTCTAATTAGTAAGACACCTGTCCCTCGTTAGGACACCTGTGTCTGATTAGTACTAGTAAGACACCTGTGCCTCATTAGGACACCAGTCTCTAATTAGAAAGACACCTGTCCCTCGTTAGGACACCTGTCTCTAATTAGTAAGACACCTGTCCCTCGTTAGGACACCTGTCTCTAATTAGTAAGACACCTGTCCCTCGTTAGGACACCTGTCTCTAATTAGTAAGACACCTGTTCCTCGTTAGGACACCTGTCTCTAATTAGTAAGACACCTGTCCCTCGTTAGGACACCTGTCTCTAATTAGAAAGACACCTGTCCCTCGTTAGGACACCTGTGTCTGATTAGTACTAGTAAGACACCTGTGCCTCATTAGGACACCTGTCTCTAATTAGTAAGACACCTGTCCCTCGCTAGGACACCTGTCTCTAATTATTAAGACACCTGTCTCTAATTAGTAAGACACCTGTCCCAGCCATTCCTTTTGTCCATCTTGTGTGGGGGTGACTTGGGTTATGATCATTCACATTGAGTGAATTCACTTCTGAATTCAATTCATTCACTGAGTGAATGATCAATTCTTTTATTGAACAGGTAGGGCTGCTGTAAAGGACGTTAACACGCAAGCTCATCATAAAGACAGAGGATGATAAAAAGTGAGTGAGGTGTATGTCTGTCCTCAGTTGACCTGCAGTCTTCCACAGTGAGGACAGGAGACCACAAGCTCAATCTTTTTTTTTTCACTGCTTTTCTTCAAACTTCAGGACTTTTTTAGTCCACAAGACCATGTTTTCATTCTATTTTCAAACAGTGCATTTTGGAAGCCCTAAGGTACAGTGCTAGTGTGTGTGTGTGTGTGTGTGTGTGTGTGTGTGTGTGTGTGTGTGTGTGTGTCCTGTATAATCTTGTGCACTCTTGTGTTTTGCATTTTTGCAATAACTTAGATCAGTGTTTTTCTTCCACCCACTGACTACATCGCAGGCACGCTCAACCATGGCAAATTATTTGCAGTAACTAAATAATGTTTTTGGACCAATTAAGTGAAATGGGATCATTTCCTACAGCAATCTCTGCACAGTGGTTGAAGATCACTGACTTAGATCATGCTCATCATTGTCTTGTCTCACAGGGCCAGTCTTCCATTCCTTCCAAAGGTCTGGGACACAGAGACTGGGACTTGTCAGGAAGAGGCCTTTATTGACATGCAAGCTCGGCACGTATTTAACTGATTGTAATTAGGCTCTGAAAATACTTTTTAAAGAATGCAAAGAATGGCCTTCTCAGCTGCCATTGGTGCAACGCATGTGTACAACAGGGTGTTCAACGCACCACAATATCCAAGTGATTGATATTCAGTTACATGGGTTGAGGGACTTCTGAGGGATGCATATCCATGTGGGTGACATCTTGTGGATATGGATTTGTCAAAACTCTAAAAGAAAAATCATATCTTTGTCTTTCTCATGTTCTTCTTCTCACGCTGGGGACTGATTACTGCCGCACACACCTCTCAAGCTCCTAGGAGATCAGAAATACCCAGCCTCACGTCTCTGGCCTTCAGGACGAATTCAATGGTGATGAATGAACAGAAGAGGCTGAGAGTTTTGTTGAAGATGTGTGCTGGTTCAGCTCCAGAGAGCCCCCTGTTGGCCACTCTCATGCACAGCAGCTTGAAGCCTGTCTGCTGGTGGCTCACCTTCCCTCCACAAATCCTTGATCCTAGAACACACCTTAACTTTGAATGACCGTATAAAAACTATAGATTGTGTTTGTGTCTGACTGCAGGTCTACGATGAATGAGGAGACAGAGGAGGAGGGTCCTCCCTCTAAACCCCCTCTGTCTGGGGAACATGGCCGCCACAGCAAAGCTGAGAGGTAAGAAGAGCATCTCTAACTGTCTGGGACTGTTTTCCATCTCTTGAGCTCAGCAGTGAGACCTTCACTAGTCGAAGTAAAAACTGTGTGTGTGTGTATGTGTGTGTGTGTATGTGTGTGTGTGTATGTGTGTGTGTGTGTGTGTGTGTG
The DNA here is from genome assembly GCA_002895965.2 of Coryphaenoides rupestris. Taxonomy (NCBI): domain Eukaryota; kingdom Metazoa; phylum Chordata; class Actinopteri; order Gadiformes; family Macrouridae; genus Coryphaenoides; species Coryphaenoides rupestris. Next base: position 30,683 of record PIJE02000839.1, read on the forward strand.
TGTGTGTGTGTGTGTGTGTGTGTGTGTGTGTGTGTGTGTGTGTGTGTGTGTGTGTGTGTGTATGTATGTATGTATGTATGTGTGTGTGTGTGTGTGTGTGTGTGTGTGTGTGTGTGTGTGTGTGTGTGTGTGTGTGTGTGTGTGTGTGTGTGTGTGTGTGTGTGTGTGTGTAAGCCTCCCAGAGCAGCAGAATAGAGCAGACTCCCCTGGACCCAGCTGTGTCTCCATGAAGAGTGACTGGTCTATGAGTCATCCTCCTAACCTTAAAGATGGCCGCCCCTCCAGAGAGGAGAGGTAGGAGTTTCAAAACAGCCGATGAAGATGGAGACCGAGATCAGACTCTTCTGATCAGACAAGTAAAGAGGAACTAAACAGTTCTGTGATGTGTGTGTGTGTTGTGTGTTGTGTGGTGCGTGTGCGTGTGCGTGTGTGTGTGTGTGTGTGTGCGTGTGCGTGTGTGTGTGTGCGTGTGTAAGCCTCCCAGAGCAGCAGAATAGAGCAGACTCCCCTGGACCCAGCTGTGTCTCCATGAAGAGTGACTACTCTATGAATCATCCTCCTCAATTTAAAGATGGACACCCCCTGAGGAAGAAGAGGTAGGAATTGCAAACAGATAACGAAAACAGACCAGAACATCAGACTCGACTGATACTGATGTCTACAATTTTGATTTCTTTTTTTGGCTACAGGGGAACAGACTCCCCTGTAGCCAGCGAGGTCTCCACGGAGAATGACTGTTCTATGCAACGACCGATTAAGTTTGAAGATGAAAAACTGTTGACTCAGAAAAGGTAAGGATTTCTTTTGAGATAATTGGGCCACTTGGTGCGTACTGAAAACCAAGAACAAGAAGATGACCTGCATCGATACCTGGTGCTTTCCTCAGAATTGTCTTATTGTTTTTGGGAGCGTGGTAATTGGTATGAATACTGAAAATTAATGTTTTAGTTCTGATTGGTCGTGATCAGGAGTATCAACAACATAACTGACGCCAACACGACTCAATTCACCATAATGTCATCCAGAAGACACTAGGGTGGGGTTCTATTGTGCGTGTGTTCTCCACAGACAACACCAGAAGTTGCCAATTGTTAAATGGCAATGTGCTCAGTCTGCACAGAAGCATCAAGCAGAGCTGATCAAGGTGTGTAAATGCACAACAAGACATTTGACTTTAGCTCTGTGAACATTAACTAGCATCTCTTATGGTGCTAATAGACTCCATGCTTCCCTCTTTAGACCAGCGGGACATGAGTGTTAGGACAGACGATTCTGATGTCCTCACTAAAGTTCTCCTTGATGTTTGTTCAGTTCCAGAGGACTGAGGAGGACGCACACACGTTTCTAGACAAGGAGCTGAAGAAGCTCAGGAGTGTCCTCTTCCTAAATCACCCACAATGCTCAGAGAGTCAGAGGGAGGAGGAGGAGGAGGAGGAGGAGGAGGTGGTGGATGGTAAAAAAGAGGAGAAGAGGAGGCGCGCAGTAGAGGGAGTGGGAGACATCGTACAGTTCTGCCTGGTGGAGAGCAACCAGGAGGACCTGGCCGATGCACTATGGAGCAGTAAGTATTGTTTTGAAGAGAGATAAGGAAGATATTCTTTTTTATAAACAGAACAGTAAGAGACTCTGATTTTGATATTCTTGTTTTCATTTCTAATTTAGAAACTGTGTGCCAACATAAAATCAAGTCTCATCTGAAGGAGAAGACCCAGCAAGTGTTTGAGGGAATTGCTAAAGCAGGCCAGCCTACATTTCTGAATGAGATCTTCACAGAGCTCTACGTCACAGAGAGAGGCAGTGGAGACGTCAACAAGGAACATGAGGTCAGACTGATTGAAACAGCTTCCAGGAAACCAGCCAAGGAGGAAACACCAATCAAATGTGAAGACATCTTTAAACCCTTACCTGGACAAGATCAAGAAATCAGAACAATAGTGACAACTGGAGTGGCTGGCATTGGTAAAACCATCTTAACACACAAGTTCACTCTGGACTGGGCTGAAGGCAAAGCCAACCAGGACATAGACTTCACATTTCCCTTCACTTTCAGAGAGTTGAATGTACTGAAAGGGAAAAAGTTTAGCTTGGTGGAACTTCTTCATCACTTCTTTATTGAGACCAAAGAAGCAAGAATCTGCAGATACGACCAGTTCCAAGTTGTCTTCATCTTGGATGGTCTGGATGAGTGTAGACTTCCTCTGGACTTCCAGAACAACCAGATCTTGACTGATGTCACAGAGTCCACCTCGGTGGACGTGCTGCTGACAAACCTCATCAGGGGCGACCTGCTCCCCTCCGCTCGCATCTGGATAACCACACGCCCTGCGGCAGCCAATCAGATCCCTGCTGAGTGTGTTGGCATGGTGACAGAGGTGAGAGGGTTCACCGACCCACAGAAGGAGGAGTACTTCAGGAAGAGATTCAAAGATGAGATGCTGGCCAACACAATCATCTCCCATGTGAAGACATCACCAAGCCTCTACATCATGTGTCACATTCCACTCTTCAGTTGGATCACTGCTACAGTTCTGGAGGACCTCTTCAAAAAATCCCAGAGAGAAGGAGAGATGCCCAAGACCCTGACTGCGATGTACATCCACTTCCTGAGGGTTCAGTCCATACAGGGAGACAAGAAGTATCATGGGAGAGCTGAAACAGATCCACACTGGAGCTCAGAGAGCAAGAAGATCATTGAGTCTCTGGGAAAACTGGCTTTTGACCAGCTGGAGAAAGGCAACCTGATCTTCTACGAGTCAGACCTGGCAGAGTGTGGCATCGATATCAGAGCAGCCTCAGTGTACTCAGGAGTGTTCACCCAGATCTTTAAAGAGGAGTGTGGGCTGTACCAGGACAAGGTGTTCTGCTTCGTCCATCTGAGCATCCAGGAGTTTCTGGCTGCCCTTTATGTCTTTCTGTCCTTCATCGACACTGGTGACAATCTGCTCTCACAAGAAAAACCAACCTCCAGGGAAGACATACTCATCCTCTACCAGAGTGCTGTGGACAAGGCCTTACAGAGTGAGAACGGACGCCTGGACCTGTTCCTTCGCTTCCTCCTGGGCCTCTCTCTGGTGACCAATCAGATTCTCCTACGTGGTTTGCTGGGACAGACAGGAATTGGCTCACAGACCAATCAAAAAACAGTGTCTTACATCAAGGAGAGGATAAGTGAAGATCTCCCTCCAGAGAGAAGCATCAATCTGTTCCACTGTCTGAATGAGCTGAACGACCGTTCTCTAGTGGAGGAGATCCAACAGCACCTGACATCAGGAAGTCTCTCCAGAAAGGATCTCTCTCCTGCTCAGTGGTCAGCTCTGGTCTTCATCTTACTGACATCAGAAGAGGATCTGGACGTGTTTGACCTGAAGAAATACTCTGCTTCAGAGGAGGGTCTTCTGAGGCTGCTGCCGGTGGTCAAAGCCTCCAAAACATCTCTGTAAGTGCACTAGCAAACGTACTAAAACCCACAAGTCTCACAAATCTGACTTGAGATTAATTTTATGCAGACCAAGTTTGATGGCAGACCAAAACCTTGGTGAATGGGGCGTTTCCATTTATTTTGCTTCATATTTGTTTTGACCAATTCTGTGGCTGAAGGCAGGGATCTCTAAGCGTGTAATTGACAAGCACGAATGTGGCCAGCAGTAGTAAACTTTAATAAAGTGTCAAAGTAAATCTTCGAATGCCCATCTGAAAATGTCATACAAATTAGTTTTCTTTAACATTCAACATTCTTCATGTAAACTGTCTGAACTGACATATATTCAACCAACAGTTTGAAGAATAACATGTTACATTTCTGTTTATTCTGTGTGAAGGCTGAATGGCTGTTGTCTGTCAGAGAGATGCTGTGAAGCTCTGGCCTCAGTTCTCAGCTCCAACTCCTCTAGTCTGAGAGAGCTGGACCTGAGTACCAATGATCTGCAGGATTCAGGAGTGAAGCTGCTCTCTGCTGGACTGGGGAGTCCACACTGTACCCTGGAAACTCTCAGGTCAGCTTTACTGAACGTACAAACAGTTAAACCACACGGTTCCATATCAGATGACAGATTTGCATCCATATAAGTTGTTGTGTGTGTGTGTAGGTTGTCTGGCTGTCTGGTCACACAGGAAGGCTGTGCTTCTCTGGCCTCAGCTCTGAGCTCCAACCCCTCCCATCTGAGAGAGCTGGACCTGAGCTACAATCACCCAGGAGACTCAGGAGTGAAGCTGCTCTCTGCTGGACTGGAGGATCCACGCTGGAGACTGGACACTCTCAGGTAGGGAGAGGACAGCTCAGCAGGCAATCAGAGACTCAGAGGCTAGATGAAGTGGTAACTAAAGTTGTGTAGAAAGTGATGATTATGAAGGCAGGTTATGAATAGGAATGTGTCCGTGTCTAAGACAACATCCTCTCTCTCTATTTGTTACCCCCCAGTGTGGAGCACAGTGGAGTGTGGAGGCTGAACCCAGCTCTCAGGAAGTGTAAGTGTCTGTTCAGTTTGATTCATCACAGCACACCATAACCTTCTGGGAATGAAGATGATGGTTGATGGTCTTCATCAAACTGTTGCATAATGCATAATTAAACTAATCCCTCTAGAAGAATCAATATGTCAGTACTGTATGACATTTGCATCCTAGTGAATGTGTAAATGCAGCATGAAGTCATTTTTACACCTTAAACCCTTTAGTGATGAATAATTAATCTCTGGTTTCAACCCCTAAATGGTGTCTTGTTCTCCCATCAGATGCCTGTGATCTCACACTGGACCCAAACACAGTCCACAGAGGACTCTCTCTGTCTGAGGACAACAGAAAGTTGATGTGGGATAAAAACCAGCAGTCTTATCCTGATCACCCAGAGAGATTTGACTACTGGTCCCAGGTGTTGTGTAGAGAGGGTCTGACTGGCCGCTGTTACTGGGAGGTAGAGGGAGAAGGAGGTGTTGCTATAGGAGTGACATACAGAGGAATCACAAGGAGAGGAAAGGGTGATGACAGCAGGCTTGGAGGGACCGACACGTCCTGGTGTCTCGATTGTTTCAATGACGGTTACGCTGCCTGGTACAACAACATCAAAACAGCCGTACGTCTCCCCTCTGACTCTGACAGAGTAGGAGTGTTTGTGGACCGGCCTGCTGGCACTCTGTCCTTCTACAGCGTGTCCTCAGACACACTGACACACATCCACACCTTCCAGACCACGTTCACCCAGGACCTCTACCCTGGGTTTAGGATATGGAGGTCTGGTTCCTCAGTGTCTCTGTGCCAGTTGTAGTGAATGACACACAGACACACACACAGACACACACAGACACACACACAGACACACACACACAGACACACACACACACACACAGACACAGACACACAGACACAGACACACACAGACACACAGACACAGACACACACAGACACACAGACACACAGACACACAACACACACACACACAGACACACAGACACACAGACACAGACACACAGACACCACAGACACAGACACAGACACAGACAGCACACACACACACACACACACACACACACACAGACACACACACAGACACACACACAGACACACACACAGACACACACTACAGCTAAAACGATCCGTTGCTTATTCATTCTAATAATAATACATTTTATTGATACTGCACTGTTCTTATGGTTTGATTTACCTCGGAAGTTGGAAGTCGGAACTGGGAATGACGTCACACCCGAGTTGCCCGCGTTCCAGTTAACAAGTCGTAAAACCAAGATGGACGCCTTGTTTTACCAGTCCATCAATCACCTGGCCCATAATAATCTGGCCTGTGAAGCCCTTTGAGACTGTATTGTGATTTAGGTGAAATACAAATAAAATAAAATTGAATTGAATTGATATCACATTAAATATTTAAATCTTACAAATGAAGAGACAGAGAGGTGAGGAGTTAGATGTGAAAAGCGATTTTGTCTTCAGTAATCAGTAAATATCATTTGTATCTTAATTGTTCAAACTATTGGTAAATTCTGTGTCAAAATGTTTCTGTATCAAACACGTGATTATTCGAGCGCAAACATCATTGGCGCTATACAGTATATTATGTTGATATGGATTTGTATGATTTAAGTTGTGACTGGAAACTAACGTGTTCATGTTGCACATATTGCCCATTAAATGTGTTGAGGCCTTTACTCTTCAAATACAAAAACTAATAAATGTATTTACTTTTGTACGGCATCATGAGATTGTTGTAATGGTTCTTCTCTCATTGGAGTTTTTTTGAAACAGAAATATATTGTTTGTGCTTTAACTAAGTATGGCCACTAGATGCTAGTGTTCCTCATTTTTTCATCTGAGCAAAGATTGTTACGCTCTAATCTAATGCATTGATCAATGACAGGACAAAAATACATAATAAACAATTAAATTAATAAAATCGGCAACATAGCATGAGTTTGTGTTTGCTGTTGGCCAGAGACGGATACCGACAAAGAGAAGACAACGCTATCGTTTGAGTTATCAGCCCTCGGAAATGAATAAAATCGACCACGTTAATAAGTATAAGACAAAATAATAATAATAATAATAATGGTCCTTCTGGTGGGCAGTTCAGCAGTTAGAAAGAGGAACCATCTGCACAGAGAGTGACACACAGCTCTGTGAGGAAACACAATGTAAAACCAGTAAAACCAGTCTCCTTGCCAATGTTTCTGTTAACAGTAAAACCAAACCCACACTAACCGGATACTGAACAATACAAGATGTCAACCCGCTTGGAATGAATGTCCCTCATATAGACCCTCGTCTGTCCTTTCTGTTGTGACACAGCGAGGAGAATAGAGACTACCAGTACT
>PIJE02000839.1:41879-49379 GCA_002895965.2 Coryphaenoides rupestris
TATGTTTTGATTAGAACCTATACTCTATGTTTTGATTAGAACCTATAATATATGTTTTGATTAGAACCTATACTATATGTTTTGATTAGAACCTATACTATATGTTTTGATTAGAACCTATACTATATGTTTTGATTAGAACCTATACTCTATGTTTTGATTAGAACCTATATATGTTTTGATTAGAACCTATACTATATGTTTTGATTAGAACCTATACTCTATGTTTTGATTAGAACCTATACTCTATGTTTTGATTAGAACCTATACTATATGTTTTGATTAGAACCTATACTCTATGTTTTGATTAGAACCTATACTATATGTTTTGATTAGAACCTATACTATATGTTTTGATTAGAACCTATACTCTATGTTTTGATTAGAACCTATACTATATGTTTTGATTAGAACCTATACTATATGTTTTGATTAGAACCTATACTCTATGTTTTGATTAGAACCTATACTATATGTTTTGATTAGAACCTATACTATATGTTTTGATTAGAACCTATACTGTTATGTAGAGCAGACAACCCACAATATTAACTCCACATACGTAATTTATACATCAAAACGTGTTACGGTCACAGAAATGTAACTATGGAAACAAACAGACTTATACTTTTGGAGTTATGAGCCTCGGAGTGACAGGAGTGCCGACCAACTGCAGCCTCAAATGTTCAAAAAGTCAGTTTTTTCAGCTACAAACCTCATTCTAATGTATAACTGTTGTACATCTTTCATACATTATAGTTAGTAATACACATTCAAATGTATAACTGTTGTACATCTTTCATACGTTATAGTTAGTAATACACATTCTAATGTATAACTGTTGTACATCTTTCATACGTTATAGTTAGTAATACACATTCAAATGTATAACTGTTGTACATCTTTCATACATTATAGTTAGTAATACACATTCAAATGTATAACTGTTGTACATCTTTCATACATTATAGTTAGTAATACACATTCAAATGTATAACTGTTGTACATCTTTCATACATTATAGTTAGTAATACACATTCAAATGTATAACTGTTCTACATCTTTCATACATTATAGTTAGTAATACACATTCAAATGTATAACTGTTGTACATCTTTCATACATTATAGTTAGTAATACACATTCAAATGTATAACTGTTCTACATCTTTCATACATTATAGTTAGTAATACACATTCAAATGTATAACTGTTCTACATCTTTCATACATTATAGTTAGTAATACACATTCAAATCCCATTTAAAATATGCAAGATATGACACTTTGTTTCAAGCAGTCTTCATATTCACTCACCTTCCATCAGTGTGAACTGTGGATGCGCGGCTGGTATATTGTAGTGTGACCCTGTTTGGTATCTCGGCAGCAGATCACTACAGAAATAACAAACCATCATTATTACAATGAGCACTTTTTGTCTTGTGGTAGCCGAGGCTACAATATGCTGCAGATGTTGTGCAACTTTGTTCACGGTGCTGTTTGGTTTAGACTCGTTAGAGAGCAGTCTTGATGGGATGTCTTTATAGGCTACATGTAACTTGTGATCATATATGTGTATTTGTATGTATTTGTGTGTATTTGTATGTGAACACAGCCCTCTCACAACTTCAAGCTTTATTACATTACCTACAGCGGTTTAGTTTCACATTGAAACGGTAGTATTACAGGCTAGGTGAGCCAATACAAACTTGTAGTTCCAGTGGTGTGTGGTGTGTGTGTGTGTGTGTGTGTGTGACTCGTATCTATTGTAGGCACGTTACTGCAGATACACAACACTTGTGTTTTGGAACTTTGTCCAAAACTTCACCTTGTATTTGATCGTGTTGTGACTACGTAGGTCTTAGGTCCAGCGCAATACACACCCATGTTAAAGTGTCTGAGGAGCTGAAAAATCAATTAAGTTTGAACTGTAATTGTGCAAAAAGTATGAATGTTATGACCATTTTGAAATCATGTGTGAATTCATCCAAGTGTCCTGAACGTTTTAATGTCACGGGAGTGAGCAGGAGGACCCAATCGCAAGACTCAGGACTCGGGGTTATGCAGTGCGGAGTGATCTTTATTTATGATAGAGGAATACGGGAGTGACGTCAGCGGGGCGGGTGGCGAGCGCGGCAGGGAGAGACGGGGAGAGACGGGGAGAGACAGGTAGGGAGAGACGGGGAGAGACAGGTAGGGAGAGACGGGGAGAGACGGGTAGGGAGAGACGGGGAGAGACGGGGAGAGACGGGTAGGGAGAGACGGGGAGAGACAGGTAGGGAGAGACGGGGAGAGACAGGTAGGGAGAGACGGGGAGAGACAGGTAGGGAGAGACGGGCAGGGAGAGACGGGGAGAGACGGGTAGAAACGGGCAGGGAGAGACGGGGAGAGACGGGTAGAGAGACGGGCAGGGAGAGACGGGGAGAGACGGGTAGGGAGAGACGGGGAGAGACGGGGAGAGACGGGTAGGGAGAGACGGGGAGAGACAGGCAGGGAGAGACGGGGAGAGACAGGTAGGGAGAGACGGGGAGAGACAGGTAGGCGGGTACATCAGCTGGCTGGTGACAGGTGCAAGTCCACACGGGGATACACTGACTAGAATAACATCATCTAACAATGACAAGACAATGGTCCGACACCTGTGGGTGGACAGCCGGGGCTTTTATGCCGTGAAGAATCATCCAGGGGCGGCACCGGCGCCCGGGAGCCCCGCTAATCATCCAGGGGCGGCACCGGCGCCCAGGAGCCCCGCTAATCATCCAGGGGCGGCCCTGGCGCCCGGGAGCCCCGCTAATCATCCAGGGGCGGCCCTGGCGCCCGGGAGCCCCGCTAATCATTTAATGTTTGAATGGATGGAATATTTCGGAAAGTATGAAGGGTATCAATAAGAAAAGTCATAGCAATCGATTCCTAATTGAGCTGAATCTTTTAAACTTTGAACGGAGTTTCTACGTTAAACTGTGGGAGGAGATACACGCCAAAAAAGCCGGTGGAATAATAATAAGAAGAAAAATAATAACATATGTTGTGAATGCTGAGAAGCATTCACAACAATTATTTATGTATTATTATTATTGTTGTTGTCGTTCTCATTATTGTTATTATTTGCTGTTATTGTCTTTATCATTGTAATTATTCATTATTTTCACTATCAGCAAGGAAGAGGGCCAAATCTGGTTGTGCTGCCATGAGGAAGTCACTTTAATGTATTCTGTCAGACTTGTTGAACCAGGAATTATGAGAAGATTTCCGCAAAGTGAACTTCACCGGTTCCCCTTCAGACATATTTGAAGCCCTTAAAGACATGCTGTGTGGATTGGGAAGCATGTCCACATCCAGTATCTTCCCCTTCATTGAGAATGAGAGGGACAATGAACACCGGGAATGATCAGGAATAAGCAGGTTATATAAACGGGCGCTTGTGTTTGTGTCCAGGTCTCCGGTCTATGATGACTAAGGAGACAGAGGAGGGGGGTCCTACCTTTAAAACCCCTCTGTCTGGGGAACATGGCCGCCACCGCAAACCTGCTAGGTAAGAAGAGCATCTCTAACTGTCTGGGACTGTTTTCCATCTCCTGAGCATCACTAGTCTGAGTAAAAGCTGTGTCTCTCTGTGTGTGTGTGTGTGTGTGTGTGTGTGTGTGTGTGTGTGTGTGTGTGGGTGGGTGTGTGTGTGTGTGTGTGTGTTTGTGTGTTGAAGTCCAGAGCAGCAGGGGAGTGCCGACTGCTTAGTCTCATCTGAGATGGACTGGTTCATGAAGACATTAGGATTTTTATTTCAAATAAACTAAGAATCTTTCAGAGAAGTACAAAGAATACAGCATGAAGCCAAACATCTATAAATCCTTGTTCTTGTTTTTCTAGAAGGAGGAGCGCGAGAGCAGACTTCCTTTTATCCAACTGTGTCCCCATGAAACGTGACCACTCCATGGAAAAGATTGTTAGGTTGTCACGTGGAAATCAGTCTATTGGGCAAAGGTAAGCATCGGTCAGATGATAAATTACAGCAGCCAAACATCCACATGCATTTACCTCACCCACACCCTCTGTCTGTACCCACATCAGTGACAAATGAATGCACAACTAGCATGATCTTTCCAGCTCATAGATCCAATTACTGTATATCCAGCGTTGAGCTGTAAATATGACCACTTTATGCTCTGGACAGTTCTGATTGTATCCCAATAATGTAATAACTTACTCTAGCCACCAGCTTCTCATTCTTCTTTTTCGTTTTTAACGGTGTTGTTGTTGTTGTTGTTGTTGAATAAATGTTGTATTGTCTTCTATGTATTTCTTTAGCCTTTGGGTGTGTGCATGCGCCTAGCCAGTAATGGAGCTGGATGGACCTCCCATACTACTCACTGGACCTCCCATACTACTCACTGGACCTCCCATACTACTCACTGGACCACCCATACTACTCACTGGACCACCCAGCCACATTTGATCAGCAAAAATAATAAAGCAATGATTTACTGTTGACGTGTTATGTGTGTTTAATTTGTCTTCTGATTAAAACGGAACTGTTGAAACAAGTTGGAGGGAGTGGTTGCTATGGTGCTGATGTAACGTTAGTGCCACGCCACAACAATGACTAAACAAAGATCTTTTAGGTTTTATTTTAGCCCACAAATAGCCCACCTATTTTTGTACCGGCCAACCCCCAATATACAATTTCGGCCTACGCCACTGGTGGTACGTGTGCCTTTGAGAGACAATGGAAATCACACATAATGTCCATTTGGATCTTAGACAAAAAGCATCTTGAAGAGTCCAGCAGGACAGAGCAAACTCTGTTCTCCTTTTGGAGCAAGTCGGAGGTTTCAAAGTAACGATTTACTACTAACCTACTACCCTGGTTTGATTTTAAAACTTTACAGTCACAGTGTCGAAGGACACACACACACACACACACAAACACACACACAAACACAGTCCACAGAGGACTCTCTCTGTCTGAGGACAACAGAAAGGTGATGCTGATTGATTAGAGAAGCAGCAGTCTTATCCTGATGACCCAGAGAGATTTGACTCCCAGTGTAGAGAGAGTCTGACTGGCTGCTGTTACTGGGAGGTAGAGTGGGAAGGAAGGGTTGGTATAGGAGTGACATACAGAGGAATCACAAGCAGAGAAGCAGGTTCTGACAGATGGTTTGGAAGGAACAACAAGTCCTGGAGTCTTCAGTGCCATCGTGGTTGTTATGGAGCCTGGTACCATGATAGATACGACCATCCGACCGTCTCCCCCCTCCAGCTCCAACAGAGTAGGAGTGTTTGTGGACCGGCCTGCTGGCACTATATATCATATTCTATATATAGAATATTCTATATATAGAATATTATATAGGCTATATAGAATATGATATATAGAATATTATCCTAACGAAGAATGATGGAGAGTCTAAAGACTTTTGTTTTATTTGTTACATTTATTTCACAGGTCACTGATTTCACAGGTTACAAGACTAAACTAACTCAATTTTCAATTTATATTTCAATGTAAAGATCTTTATTGGCTTGGGAAACGTACATTGACATTGCCAAAGCGAGTGGTAAACAAAAAGTATATTTATAAAGAACTAAATATATACAGGTCAGTAAGTCAACTTAAATTTTTTTAGAATTATATATATATATATACTGTATATATATAAATACAAATAATAAAAAATGCAAAAAGATATAAAAAATACTAAAATACATAAATTAAATTAAATAAAAAAGAGAGAATGGAAAACAAAACTAAAATAACTCAAAACGTGTTAACAAGCCCCGCCCACTTCATTATGATTGGCCACCCCCGCAGATTGACAGGTGAAACATTCCAATAGATGCACACGGGAACGGCTGCACACAGAACAATACAGAATACGAATAACATGTCTTAACGTCCAGGGTCGCCACATTATTTATTATTATTATTATTATTATTATTATTATTATTATTATCATTATTACACTTTTTTCCCTAAATATTCAGACTTTATTTATGCAGCCCAGCCTGCAACACCTCCACACTCCGGCCAGCAGGGGTCGCTACTGCAGCCCCAGCCTGCAACACCTCCACACTCCGGCCAGCAGGGGTCGCTGCTGCAGCCTCACCCCGCAACACCTCCACACTCCGGCCAGCAGGGGTCGCTGCTGCATCCCCACCCCGCAACACCTCCACACTCCGGCCAGCAGGGGTCGCTGCTGCAGCCTCACCTCGCAACACCTCCACACTCCGGCCAGCAGGGGTCGCTGCTGCATCCCCATCCCACAACACCTCCACACTCCGGCCAGCAGGGGTCGCTGCTGCATCCCCATCCCACAACACCTCCACACTCCGGCCAGCAGGGGTCGCTGCTGCGGCCTCACCCCGCAACACCTCCACACTCCGGCCAGCAGGGGTCGCTGCTGCGGCCTCACCTCGCAACACCTCCACACTCCGGCCAGCAGGGGTCGCTGCTGCAGCCTCACCCCGCAACACCTCCACACTCCGGCCAGCAGGGGTCGCTGCTGCAGCCTCTAACAGTCAGGATCTCCAACGAGCTGCAAGCGCTACCAGTCTGCTGTGTAATTAGATCTATATTGATCTATACATGATCTAGATCTCTACATTATCTAGATCGATATCTGTATAGATCTCTACATTATCTACATTATCTAGATCTGTTGTATCTCTGGTTTGGTGATGAATGAGGTGGAGGGTCTGCGGCTCCGGAGGCTCCACCGCCCGCAGGTCATCACGGAGGAGCCGCTGGCGCCCCGCAGCTCGACGGCCAGGGGAGGGAAAACACATCAATATACACATCAATATAGCATACTAAATACTCCATATATATACTATATATACATCGATACTAATATATCACAATATAGCATAACATAGCATCAATAATATCATAATGAACCTTCACCTGCAAGGCCCACCCGCTGTGATCACGCTGCTTCATCGTGTTGAGAATTAATAACTACAACCAGACCCATCCAGTCCTCATGTCTCAGGCAGCGATTATATTATGTATCCTAATTATTATTAACCCAATGTTGTGATTCAGTAACCAAATGTTAGGATATTCATAAACCAATGTTAGGATTCATAACCAATGGTTAGTGATTCACTAAACCAATGTGTGATTCATAACCCAAAACCTCTGGTACTAGTGTGTATATATTATTATAGTATGTAATGTTGATCACATCAACGTTTACACTGGTCAGAATATAAGATCATAAATATAGGCCCAATGATTATAACATTTCAAATGTGAAAGCTAAGGTCTAAAATGACCAACTATCATCAAGAGTCATTACAGTGAATAAGTACATCTTCTGATTTCACACTTTTTACTTTAGCGATGTTATTTGAGACTATTGGAACACAAATGTGACAAATGGTTTAACAATATCTGAATATCCGTCCAACACCAGAAGGTTTCTGTGTGAACACCAGGAGAACGACACACAGGAGAACGACACACAGAAAGTACCTGTAGGATGTATATATAATATAATAT
>PIJE02000839.1:51879-70486 GCA_002895965.2 Coryphaenoides rupestris
GTGTGTGTGTGTGTGTGTGTGTGTGTGTGTGTGTGTGTGTGTGTGTGTGTGTGTGTGTGTGTGTGTGTGTGTGTGTGTGTGTGTGTGTGTGTGTGTGTGTGTGTGTGTGTGTGTGTGTGTGTGTGTGTGTGTGTTGATGCTCGGCGTGTGTGTGAATGCGCGTGTGTGTGTGTGTGTGTGTGTTGATGCTCGCCGTGTGTGTGTGTGTGTGCAGGGTGCTGGAGTACGATATGGACACCCGGGAGGTTACCGTGGTGATGGAGAACCTCCGTTTCCCCAACGGCATTCAGCTCCTCCCCGACGAGGAGTCGGTCCTCGTGGCCGAGACCACCATGGCTAGGATACGCAGGTCTGTCTGCCCGTCTGTCTGTCGGGCTGTCTAACTGCCTGGCTGCCTGTATGGCTAGATATCTGTCTGTCTGTCTGGCTGCCTGTCTGGCTGACTATATGCCTAAATGTCTCTCTGTCTGTCTGTCTGTCTAGATATCTGTCTGTCTGTCTGTCTGTCTCGATGGCTGGCTGTCTGTCTGTCTTTCTAGATGTCTGTCTGTCTGTGTTGATGGCTGGCTATCTAGATGTCTCTGTCTCGATGTCTGTCTGTCTAGATGTCTGTCTGCCTGTCTGCTTGTCTGCCTGTCTGCCTGCCTGTCTGTCTGTCTGTCTGTCTGTCTAGATGCCTGTCTGCCTGTCTGCCTGTCTGCCTGCCTGTCTGTCTGTCTGTCTGTCTGTCTAATCTCGTCCCGTGTGTCTGCCAGGGTGCACGTGTCGGGTCTGAACAAGGGGGGCATGGACATGTTTGTGGAGAACCTGCCCGGCTTCCCGGACAACATCCGGCCCAGCTCCACGGGGGGCTACTGGGTTGCCATGGCGAGCATCAGACCCAACCCGGGCTTCTCCATGATGGACTTCCTGGCCCAGAGACCCTGGGTCAAGAAGCTGGTCTTCAAGGTGGGTCCTCTAACCCCTCCTCCCCTCTCGCTGTCCAACTCCTCCCCCTCTCTCTCTAACCCCTCCCCTCTCTCTAACCAACTCCTCCCCTGTCTCCTTTAATCCCTCCCCCTCTGTCCCCTCTCTCTGTCCAACTCCTCCCCTCTCTCTAACCCACCATAACTAACGCTTACCCTCTCTCGCTCCCTCTCTCTCTCTCTCTCTCTCTCTCTATCTCTCTCTCTCTCCCTCTTCTTCTTCCGCCTCAGATCTTCAGCCGGGAGGTGCTGATGAAAATGGCGCCGCCCTACAGCCTGGTGGTGGAGCTGCGCGAGGGGGGCGTGTGCGCGCGCAGCCTCCACGACCCCCAGGGGCTGGTGGCCGCCTACGTCAGCGAGGCCCACGAGCACGACGGACACCTCTACCTCGGATCCTTCCGCTCGCCCTACATCAGCAGACTGCAGCTCCACAGGCCCTGAGGAGGAGGAGGAGGAGGAGGAGGATGAGGAAGGAGGAGGAGGGGCGAGGAGGAGGGCGAGGAGGAGGAGGAGGAGGAGGAGGAGGAGGGAGGTAGGGGGAGGAGCATGGATACGCTCGCACACTGAACACACACACAAACTGTGTGTGTGTGTGTGTGTGTGTGTGTGTGTGTGTGGTGTGTGTGTGTGTGTGTGTGTGTGTGTCTTTAATTTGAGGTGTTTGAACGTGCCAAATGATTTCTTCTGATTTTTTTTATCCTTTGTTTGATTATTTGCACTTTAATTTATTGGTATTGCACGCGTTGTCCACAATCTTCCTCGACTTCCTTTGCTTGTCTATTAAAAGTATTTAAAAGAGGCTCATTGAGGCTCATTGAGGCTCATTGAGGCTCATTGAGGCTCATTGAGGCGCCTTTCCGGGTACCTGACCAACACACGCGTACACAAAACCCTATCAACCAATCAGAGTCACGTCCTGGTGACCAAGCCTAGCGTTTCCTTTCTCGCAACTGTTCCCTCGCCAGGCGCTTCATTTGAAACAACGTTAGCAAGTAGCTACACAGCACACCACTTTCATCTTCCTCCTCATCTTCCTCCCCATCCTCTACTTAAACTCCTACCGGTTGCTAGTTTTAAAGTTACTTTTAAGTGAACTAAGTCATATTTTCAACACATTGAAAGTATCGGTCCATATACGTTGGAGGGATGTCAGAAGTTCCAACACAAGCGCAGCACTTTTTATGTTTGACATTTTGTGTTCACACTGTGTGGCTCTTTAAAGCGATGTGTACATCTAGCGTTCACAGCGGGCTTTGCTTTGTGCCGTCTTCGCAGCCCTGTGGAATAATAATAAAACCATTGTTTTAAACGAGTTGCCGTTTGTCTGTGTTTTTTTATGTACGTATTCCACAGAACCGACCCTGTGGATGTCTAATCGGTTGTATCAAGTCAGCATATTATGGCCGTTAACCATCCATAGGGCCTCCCCCTATAGGGCCTCCCCCTATGGATGGTTAACGGCCATAATATGCACCTCCTGGTCATCTCGTCTTTGGCACCAAAGGGTGAGGGAGGTGGAGCTGTATGTAGTACCTCTTATGTCCAGAAAGGGCGCCATCTTGCAGTACAGCCCTTTCACGTCGAGACGGTGATCATAATTATGATTATTTAACTTTTAACATTTCATCATGTTGTGTTACAGAACCTCAATCTTTAGCTCTTATCTCACAGAAGAGTCATAGCCTGGGACATTAAAGAGGCAGAAGATTATCAACGTATTGTTAATTATTTACATTTAGTACAAGAACATGAATTACCTTGTTTATGTATAGTCTAGTTTATGTATAGTCTAGTTTATGTATAGTTTAGCCAATTAGCCAATAACACATCACATGTACAAAGACAGAGGTGGAGAGAGTGAGGGATGGAGAGAGAGAGAGAGATGGAGAGAAATGTAAAGAACGACGGAGAGAGATGGAGGTGGAAAGAGAGAGATGGAAAGATGTAGATGTAGAGGGAGATGTCTGTCTGTCTGTCTGTCTGTCTGTCTGTCTGTCTCTTCCGGAGCCTTCTCTTAATCCACTGGGTGTGTTATATAATGTTATAAATAGTGTACTGTAGACTATTACTCATGCAGATTTAATGACAGTTTAATTGCAAGTGCAAGTATGGCCAGCGGTAGGAAAGAGTAGACTCACAAGTAAAACTCCAAATGTACTTTGGTGAAGTTGGACCCCCTTTGTAAATAGACAATATCAGATGATCACATTGTCAAAAACATAAACCTATTGATTACTGGGTGCTGTTATGTTTGAAAAGTATAAATGATGAATTTAGAGTTTAGAGATTGAAATGTTGAGGTAGCATAATGGGGAAAGTCTGCATGATGGTCTTATTAATATTACCATCACACTATAGAACTCGCTCATCGTAGAACAGGAAGTCTGACTCTTCAGCTTCCTGTGGGGATGCTCTTAATGGGTAGACTGAGAAACCATTGATTAGATTGTAAATCATAGATTATAAATCACAACAATCCAATTATGGCTGGCAGCTTCTCAGCTTTGGAAAAAAATTCAAAATTCCTCTCTGGGTGTTTCAATCTTAAGTGGAAAATATGAATGAGTAAAAATTGATATATTTTGTATGAGAATCTGGACACTTAAAGACCTTTTTAAGAGATCATCAAATCCTCCAGGCTGTATGAGCCATAGCTGTTAACAAGATAAAGTCTCTTCTTTGTCATTAACTTTGTCATAGTCCCCACGATGCAGGTAAACCACGTCTCACCCCTGGGTCCCCACGATGCAGGTAAACCACGTCTCACCCCTGGGTCCCCACGATGCAGGTAAACCACGTCTCACCCCTGGGTCCCCACGATGCAGGTAAACCACGTCTCACTCCTGGGTCCCCACGATGCAGTAAACCACGTCTCACCCCTGGTCCCACGATGCAGGTAAACCACGTCTCACCCCTGGGGTCCCCACGATGCAGGTAAACCACGTCTCACTCCTGGGTCCCCACGATGCAGGTAAACCACGTCTCACCCCTGGGTCCCCACGATGCAGGTAAACCACGTCTCACCCCTGGGTCCCCACGATGCAGGTAAACCACGTCTCACCCCTGGGTCCCCACGATGCAGGTAAACCACGTCTCACTCCTGGGTCCCCACGATGCAGGTAAACCACGTCTCACTCCTAGGTCCCCACGATGCAGGTAAACCACGTCTCACCCCTGGGTCCCCACGATGCAGGTAAACCACGTCTCACTCCTGGGTCCCCACGATGCAGGTAAACCACGTCTCACCCCTGGGTCCCCACGATGCAGGTAAACCACGTCTCACCCCTGGGTCCCCACGATGCAGGTAAACCACGTCTCACCCCTGGGTCCCCACGATGCAGGTAAACCACGTCTCACTCCTGGGTCCCCACGATGCAGGTAAACCACGTCTCACTCCTAGGTCCCCACGATGCAGGGTAAACACGTCTCACCCCTGGGTCCCCACGATGCAGGTAAACCACGTCTCACCCCTGGGTCCCCACGATGCAGGTAAACCACGTCTCACCCCTGGGTCCCCACGATGCAGGTAAACCACGTCTCACCCCTGGGTCCCCACGATGCAGGTAAACCACGTCTCACCCCTGGGTCCCCACGA
The DNA here is from genome assembly GCA_002895965.2 of Coryphaenoides rupestris. Lineage (NCBI taxonomy): Eukaryota > Metazoa > Chordata > Actinopteri > Gadiformes > Macrouridae > Coryphaenoides > Coryphaenoides rupestris. The sequence goes on from PIJE02000839.1 coordinate 56,440, forward strand.
TGCAGGTAAACCACGTCTCACTCCTAGGTCCCCACGATGCAAGTCAACCATGTCTCATGCCTACATAATGCCGTATGTAAAACCTAATTTATACCTCCATTTAGACGAATCACTTTAACTCTCTCTCTCTCTTTTCTCTCTCTCTCCCTCTCCCTCTCTCTCTCTCTCTCCCTCTCTCTCTCCCTCTCTCTCATCACCTGGTTCCACCCTCTTGGCTTGGTAGTAATGACAATATTGACTGATGTGTTCTTCATTCTGGGGACAACAATCTGGGCTCAGAGACGAGGGGAGAATAGAAGAGGGACCTTGAATGAAAAAAACCACGCAGGCCTCCGCTGGTCTGCATGGTTGCTAGGTAACCCCTCCATCACGGCTCTGAGAGACGGGCCGCTCCACGCAGGACCATGTGATGTGTTCTGAATACACAACACCTCCACACCTCCGCTGGGCCCCGGGGAACCAGACTGATGGAGCCGTTGGTATGGTAGCCTGACTGGACCTACTGGGTCTAGGGTACTGAATCAGTACAGGATCTACTGGGTCTAGGGTGCAGTATCAGTCCTGGATCTACTGGGTCTAGGGTGCAGTATCAGTCCTGGATCTACTGGGTCTAGGGTGCAGTATCAGTCCTGGATCTACTGGGTCTAGGGTGCAGTATCAGTCCTGGATCTACTGGGTCTAGGGTGCAGCATCATTACTATATCTACTAGATGTGTGTGTGTGTGTGTGTGTGTGTGTGTGTGTGTGTGTGTGTGTGTGTGTGTGTGTGTGTGTGTGTGTGTGTGTGTGTGTACCGGACATATCAGATTAATTTGACTCAAACCAGAGACGACTTAACGTGACTTTACAATCTTGACAATCTAAATGGACAGTAAACGCATCTTTCCCTGGCCGTGTCCGGACTGTTTCAGCAGTCACAACGATCCTACCGTCTGACTCTGAGCTGATCTGTGAGTCTTCAGTCGGAGATAACAGTCAGTCAGTCAGTCAGTCAGTCAGTCAGTCCTGCAGTGTGTGACTGGGTGAAGTTGGTCAGATTATCTCATCCTTCAGGGGACATAGCATTCAGAATACATGATCAACACTCAAACATATATTTGTGGCAGGAGCTACTGACACAGCTTTTAATTGATTAAATCTATTGTTTTGAATTGAACACTTCCTTATAGTTGTGTCTATAGGTATGCAGTAGACCGTTTAGAGTCTTGAAAGTAAAATACAAAATATGAAATATATCTGTTTATATATCTATTTATATATCTGTTTATATATCTGTTTATATATCTATTTATATATCTGTTTATATATCTATTTATATACTGTATATCACAACATTGTCTCGTTCATCGTTCATACAAACTACAGCTGCAATAGGCTGTACTGATATGAACTGTGTTTGCAATCTGTCTGTAAAATATATAGAAACATTAAAAACCTTAACAGCACACACACCTGCAGCTCCTCCAGCTGTCTGCTATCATCACACACACACACACACACACACACACACACACACACACACACACACACACACACACACACACACACACACACACACACACACACACAGAGCCCCTGGCTGACACTAATTAGAGAGGAAATGTTCTGAGGATAAGTAAACGTCACACATCAGGACTAAGTTATGAGGATTTTCTCTCTCTCTCCCCTCGCTCACTGTGTGTGTGTGTGTGTGTGTGTGTGTGTGTGTATGTGTGTGTGTGTGTGTGTGTGTATGTCTCTTCATCCCACAACTCTTTTCTTCTTTCCACCTCACATATTTAATTTTCTCTCTTATAATTTATAATTTATTGCTTAATCATCCATGTCCCCCCCCCCCTCTCTCTCTCTCTCTCTTGCTCTCGCTCTCCCCTCCCTCTCTCTCCCGCCCCTTATATCTCTCTGATATTTGCTCAACATCAAGGCATTGCTAAGTAATGAAAACTTAAATGTAAAGTTCAGTTATGTAAAATATCTTTGCGTGCGTGCGTGCGTGCGTGCGTGTGTGTGTGTGCGTGCGTGCGTGCGTGCGTGCGTGTGTGTGTGTATATATGTGTGGATGCGTGCGTGTGTGTGTGTGTGTGTGTGTGTGTTCATAACTAGGATATCCTAGTTATGAATTCACATTCAAAACCAATGTCCAAAGTTGAATTATTGATAGAATAATTTCTTTCTGGTGTCAATCTTAGCCAAGATAATAAGTAGTTGCCTTTTATTAAAAGTCAGGAGGATGGACCCTGCAGGAACGTTCTCAGTACTTTAATACTTATCACTATCATTTATCACTATCATTTATCACTATCATTTATCACTATCATTTATCACTATCATTTATCACTATCATTCTGTCCACTGTTCAGCATGAGGAGCAACATGAGTATCAACTCATTTGGAATGAAACGTTTCAGAAAGCAGACAGCGTGTAGACGTGTTTAATAGCTGAATGAACACAACGAAGCACCTTCAACAGAGACCTGCCTGGCAACCAGAACCCAATGAGCCCAGACTCAGACCCAGACCCAGACTCAGACCCAGAACCAGAACCAGAATTAGAACCAGTCCAGACCCAGACCAGAACCTAGAACAATCCAGAACCAGAACCTAGGCAACAGTGCTGCACGGTAGGAGATGTCTGCTGGGACGTCGAGGGGAGAAGAGGCTGTGAGGAGCCTTGAGCCCACCGGCCTGGTGACCCGTGTGTTACAGTACGGAAGCTCTTATGGGACAGTTAGATGTTAGATGGTTGAATAGAATAGAATATGAAAACCAAAAAAACAAGCAAAATGTATTTAGAAAAGGGATGTCCTCCAGTAACATGCTGTGTTGTGTCCATTTAGTTTGTCTTTTTTTTCTTTCTTTTTTTTTTTTACAAATAAGAATGTCAAGAATTGACAAAAATACACTTGGAGGTATCAGAATGAAAAGTGATTGAATGTTGTGTGTTGCACTTTTATCTGTTGAAGAAACAGCCCTTTGTAGACCAATCTATAAATACAGCTGCCAAATATATCATCAAAATATACATCTACTCCTGGGTTCAGTGTCTATGTGTGGTGTACCTGATTGTATGTGGCGCCCACCGCGTGGTCAAACCTCTTCTTACACGAGCAGTGGTGGGCAGTGCTGACCTTTCAAAGGAAGAGCGCTTTAATTGAGTGCCGGTATCCATGTTAATGCGATGCCCTACTGAGGGGCTTGGTTTGCCCTCGTTTGATTGGTTCGATGCGGCGGCGTCGTCGTGGCCAACGAGGGCCTCTAGTTGGTCTGTCCAGTCACGCTACAGAAGTAGTTCAGAGTTTAGTATCAGCTTCACCACACTCTTCCTGAACACTTCAGAAATAACTCTTGGTCTAACTCTTTGACTCTTTTTAAAAGTGTGTGTTTTAGCTAAATATAATATGATAATATCTTATATGATGTTTTAGTTTTAGCATAAACGGCGTTCATTGGTGCTAAAACATAGCTTTTAGCTCTCGGCCCTTCGTAGTTTTGCCGGTGATTTGAACAAACGACGTAAATGTCCTCACGGCTCTTCTGATTGGTCAGGTCCTAACGGCGTGCTTCCTGATTGGTCAGACAGTCCGTTATCGGAAAAACCAAATGAGCTCTGATCATTAACAAATAAAACGTATCAATAATTAATAAAAACCAAAGAACAAGCACAACCATCCTCTTCTGTGATTGGTTGAGTTTAACGAATTAGATTCAAGGTTTTTTGAGCCCCACCCATTAGGTAGCATAGGTGTTAAATACACACACACACACACACGCGCGCACGTGCACACACACGCACACACACACACACACACACACACACACACACACACACACATACACACACCTTTCATTGACTGTAAATCATTGTCTCTGTGCTGACAACGTTAGGCTCTGGATGGAAACACTGAGGAACACACAGGAGAAAAGCAGGAATACCCAATAAAAACAACTTTCAACTTTTTGTTATACCATAGTTCAAACATAGTCTGCTTTTTGGATTTGATCCAGTTGATCAGGTCCGATCCGGTTCCCAACACGACCGGTTCCAGAGCACTGTCAGTATTCCCAGCATCCAGAGAGGTAGGAGGAACTAGTATGAACCAGTATGGACCAGTTGTCCTCCAAGTCCACGATGGATCAATAATAGTGTTAATATCAGGAGTCCATAATCCATAGATGTTGAGAGGGGTCCAGGACCTTCAGACAAAGTCTTCCATGGTGGGGGGGCGGAGCCTACAGGTGGTGGTTCTTGGAGAGGTAAGCGATGAGGGCCACGGCCACGCCCACATAGATCCCGGTTCCGATGGTGATTGACAGCACGGCCAGGAAGAGAGCCCGCCGGGAACTGGAGCTGGCGGAGTGGAGATCTCCTTTAGACACCGCCTTGTTGGTCTGGAGGAGAAGGAGAGAGAGGAGGAGAGAGAGGAGGAGAGAGGAGGAGAGAGAGGAGGAGGAGGAGGAGAGAGGAGAGAGACGAGGAGGAGGAGAGAGAGGAGGTGGAGGAGGAGGAGAGAGGAGGAGAGAGAGGAGGAGGAGGGAGAGAGAGGAGGAGAGAGAGGAGGAGGAGGAGGAGAGAGGAGAGAGACGAGAGGAGGAGAGAGAGGAGGTGTTAGGAGGAGGGGGGAGAGAGGAGGAGGAGAGATGAGAGGAGGAGAGAGAGGAGGAGGAGGAGAGAGGAGGTGGAGGGGGAGGAGAGAGGAGAGAGGAGGGGGGATAATTATCTTAAAATTAGTCATGAAACATTGGACTCAGGTGTGTGTGTGTTGTGGTGTGTGGTGGTGTGTGTGTGTATGAATGCATTTGTTAATGTCTCTTTCCCTCCCTCTCTCGCCCCTCTCTCTCTCTAGCTCTCTCTCTCTCCTGTGTGATGAGAACGTTACGTAAATCTATTCTGTAAGCAATATGATCGCTTGTATTCACACACTAATGACTGTCGTCGGATTGTCAGCATGGTCGCATATTAATTAGCATTGTTTGTTATAAAAACATAATTACTACTGACAGATACTCAAAGATAATGGAGAGAGAGAGAGAGAGAGAGAGAAAGAAAGTTCTATGATGATACAATTCTATTTATTTCTTTTAAATAAACATAACAGTTCTATTGAATTGAGTCAATAAAGTTCATTAGAAATCCAGTTTACTAATGCATATATACGTATTTGCCGTGTTCTATATTGTGATCGGTAGTATCACTGAGACTATTATGAAACTGTAAGCATATCATTATTTCCACATCCTCATATAAGCCCCTCCAATAATCCAATATGCTAATTATATGCTAATGAAGGGTAGGGGGCGGGGCAGAGATGTGGGATAGGGGATGGGGGCTTCCTCAACATGCATATTCATATCCCCTGGCTCCGCCCATTCCCAGGGAGAAGGAATATGGAGAGAGATGACATTTCTTTTCTGAGTCGCTTATTCTTGCTTGACACACATGATTAATAAGATGAATGTGCTTCGGCAGGCAGAGAGGATCATTTATTATCCTCATTAATTCTCAGTATTGTTAAGGATCAGACAGAAACACCTCCTCAGCCCAGCCAGCGCACAGCAGCAGCAGCAGCAGCGCTGAGATATTAGTAGTTTTAGACCCGAGTAACAATCAATAACAACAACCCTTCCTACACAGGAGGAGAAGAGGAGAGGAGAGGAGAGGAGAGGAGAGAAGAGAAGAGAGGAGAGGAGAGGAGAGGGGAGGGGAGGGGAGGGGAGAGGAGAGGAGAGATGGAGGAGAACAGATGTAGTGGTGGGAGGAGGAGGAGGAGGAAGAGGAGGAGGAGGAGGAAGGAGAGGAGATGTAGAGATGCAGGAGATACACTAGCCGGTGGGTGGTCTCTGAGTTCCGGATGGTTCCGTACGCAGACCCCTGTTGCAGCACGTGGAGCCACAGTGTTGTTATGTAAAGCTCTTAACCGTGTTGGGATCGCACCGCACGCCATCAGTCCTCCTTCAACTGATGGACAGTTGTTAAGGATGCGGTTGTCATGGAAACCGGAAAAAGGGTGGGGTTAGGGGTGGGGTTAGGGGTGGGGCGAGCGTGGGTTTGCCTGCCGCAGGTTGTGGTCTGCAGTGGACTGGCTGAGTCTAGATTCAGATTCAGCGCATGTCCAGTCTGGTTCCCCCCTCGCGTGGAGAGGAGCCAGCGTGGGTTTAGCCTCAGAGACTTCAAAATGTAATAATCCAGACGTCTATGAAGTCTAATCGATTTACATCTGGACAATCTGCAGCTGCTTGCAAACATCTGGACCGGCTCGTACTGTAGTACTGTAATGAGCAGATCTCCTGACACCACCAAGCAAGAAGAGGCAGCGACGGCGAGGAGAGGAAGACGGAGGAGAGAGGAGAGGAGGAGAGAGGAGAGAGGAGGAGAGGAAGAGAGGAGGAGAGAGGAGAGAGTGGAGGAGAGGAGAGGGAGAGAGGAGTAATGGGAGGGAGAGGCTAGGGCACATGATGGAGGAGAGAGGGAGAGAGGGAGGGAGGGAAGAAGAGAGGGAGAAGGGAGAGGATGAGAGGCAGAGGGTGGACAGCAGGAGAGGAGAAGCAGGAGAGGAGAGGAGAGGAGGAGAGAGGAGACAGGAGGAGAAGCAGGGTTGACAGCAGGGAGGAGAGGCAGGAGAGGAGAGGAGAGGAGGAGAGAGGAGACAGGAGGAGAAGCAGGGTTGACAGCAGGGAGGAGAGGCAGGAGAGGAGAGGAGAGGAGGAGAGAGGAGACAGGAGGAGAAGCAGGGTTGACAGCAGGGAGGAGAGGCAGGAGAGGAGAGGAGAGGAGGAGAGAGGAGACAGGAGGAGAAACAGGGTTGACAGCAGGGAGGAGAGGCAGGAGAGGAGAGGAGGAAGTGTTCCAGACTGCTGATCTATTCCCGGAGCTGTTCTCCAGAACGTGGTCGTGTGGGAGGACGTTCTGCTGTTCTCCCACATGCATACTGCTGCTCTTACTGCACCACGATGGCATCCTCATCCTTCCACTGTCATCCACACCGAGATCTAGCTAGCCTCTCTCTCTCTCTCTCTCTCTCTCTCTCTCTCTCTCTCTCTCTCTCTCTCTCTCTCTCTCTCTATAATATATATATATATACTGTACCTCTAATGTCGCACTCTCCTCTATCTCTATGCATCTCTCTGCATCTTTCTCTGTACTTCAATATCTCTTATGTCTCTCACTCCCCTATATAATGCTTATGTCTCTTTCTCTCTCTCTCTCTCTCTCTCTCTCTCTCTCTCTCTCTCTCTCTCTCTCTCTCTCTCTCTCTCTCTCTCTCTCTCTCTCGTTGCGGTGCATAACGATAAGATTAGCTCCCCTCTATCATATAATAACGATCTCTTTGATTAATTAATGATCATTGAACGCTCTCTCCCCTCCGTCTTTGAATTTGTCGTTGACGTGATGCGAACACTCTCCAGTTGTAACCATGGGAACCCTACCCTACCCTCCGTCCTGCGTCAGGCTGAGGGTGAGGTTTGGGGGGTGGGGGTGCCTACCTGGAGGGTGAGGTTTGGGGGGTGGGGGTGCCTACCTGGAGGGTGAGGTTTGGGGGGTGGGGGTGCCTACCTGGAGGGTGAGGTTTGGGGGGGGGGTGCCTACCTGGAGGGTGAGGTTTGGGGGGTGGGGGTGCCTACCTGGAGGGTGAGGTTTGGGGGGTGGGGGTGCCTACCTGGAGGGTGAGGTTTGGGGGGTGGGGGTGCCTACCTGGAGGGTGAGGTTTGGGGGGTGGGGGTGCCTACCTGGAGGGTGAGGTTTGGGGGGTGGGGGTGCCTACCTGGAGGGTGAGGTTTGGGGGGTGGGGGTGCCTACCTGGAGGGTGAGGTTTGGGGGGTGGGGGTGCCTACCTGGAGGGTGAGGTTTGGGGGGTGGGGGTGCCTACCTGGAGGGTGAGGTTTGGGGGGTGGGGGTGCCTACCTGGAGGGTGAGGTTTGGGGGGTGGGGGTGCCTACCTGGAGGGTGAGGTTTGGGGGGTGGGGGTGCCTACCTGGAGGGTGAGGTTTGGGGGGTGGGGGTGCCTACCTGGAGGGTGAGGTTTGGGGGGTGGGGGTGCCTACCTGGAGGGTGAGGTTTGGGGGGTGGGGGTGCCTACCTGGAGGGTGAGGTTTGGGGGGTGGGGGTGCCTACCTGGAGGGTGAGGTTTGGGGGGTGGGGGTGCCTACCTGGAGGGTGAGGTTTGGGGGGTGGGGGTGCCTACCTGGAGGGTGAGGTTTGGGGGGTGGGGGTGCCTACCTGGAGGGTGAGGTTTGGGGGGTGGGGGTGCCTACCTACCTGGTGGGCCAGGTAGAAGGCTGCGATGCCCAGCGGCCAGAAGCAGCAGATCATGGAGAAGATGCTGAGGCCCAGGTGCTCTCTGGGGGGCGCCAGCAGGAAGGCGTCCTCGCTCTCCGACTCGCTGGAGTAGTAGCTCTGCAAGCACACGCACACACACACACACACATACATGGTCACCGCGACGACCGGTCACCATGGCAACCAGACTAGAAACACCGCGGCGACCACGCGTGGACCACGACAACCGGACACGATGCTTTTACAACCGGTCACCGTGGCAACCGGAAACATCACTGTTGCTATTGGCCAGTCTAACAACCGCATGACAAACACCACGGCAACCACATAACACCACAACCACACACAGCACCATGACAACCAGGCTCAACTATTTACTTCTATCTCTGTCTCTCTCTCTCTCTCTCTCCCTCGCTTCCTCTCTCTCTCTCTCTGCCTCTCTCTCTCACTGCCTCCCCCATCTCTCTCTGTCCCTGGTGTGATGTAGCTAGCTTTAGCAGCAGGATTAAAGGGGTCTTTCTGGTGTAAAGTGGCGCTGTGCTGTGCTGGGCTAATCTTTCAGCCAGCGATTGGCTTTTAGGTGGCATGATGTTTCAGTCGCCCTAAGCTGCTTTGCCATGAGCCTGCTTCCTCTACTGTCCTTTCCTATCCTAACCTCCGCTCTCCTTTCCTATCCTAACCTCTGATCTCCTTTCCTATCCTCTCCTCTGATCTCTTCCCCTGCCTCTCATCTCCTCTCCTCTCATCTCCTCTCCTCTCATCTCCTCCTCTCATTTCCTCTCCTAACCTCTCCTATACTCCATCCTCTCCTCCAGAATGTCTTTTGCTGACCAATCAGATCCTCACCTCCAGCTCCTGGAAGTCTTCGTCATCTTCGTCGCCGTCGCCTTCGTCGTCGACGTCGTACGACAGCGTCTGGATCTTGCCGTCGTCCACGGCAACCTCCAGGAACCTCCCGTCGGCGAACAGCATCGTCTCCCTGGCCGAGGATGAGGAGGAGGACGAGGAGGAGAAGAGGAAGGGGTCGGCCAAGCCCTCGATGAAGGTGGTCTCGCAGGAGTCCACCACCACGCCGTCCGCCACCCAGGCCCGGAGCGGGGGGGCGTAGCGAGGGTCCAGGGAGTGGGGGAGGGTCCCGGGGTTCAGGGTCTGGGGGGGAGGGGCCCCGTTGAGCTGAGGAGGAGGAGGAGGAGGAGGAGGAGGAGGAGGAGGTGGGGCTCCGGCGGGGGGGTGGTAGTGGGGGGCGGAATAGACCAGCGGCCGCGGATCCTGAGTGTTTATCAGGCCGTTGTTGTGCTTGCAGGAGGCCTCACCACCTCCTCCGCCACCTCCTCCGTCTCCTCCTCCTCCTCCTCCCCCCTGTGTCCGGGGGGAGGAGGAGGAGGAGGAGGAGGAGAGCCTGTGGTGGGGGGCAGACTGTCTGCTGTCCATGGTTCTGGCTCCGAGATGGGGGGGCTTGCGGGGACCGGAGGGGGCCCCTCAGCGGGGTCTCGGGGCGGACATCAGGCACCAGGCGGGAGCCCCTGTATGGGGAGACCAGACAGTACACACACACACACTTCAGTACACACCTCAGAGCCTCATAAACACACCAGGTAAACACACCAGGTAAACACACCAGGTAAACACACCAGGTAAACACACCAGGTAAACACACCAGGTAAACACACCAGGTAAACATACCAGGTAAACACACCAGGTAAACATACCAGGTAAACACACCAGGTAAACATACCAGGTAAACACACCAGGTAAACATACCAGGTAAACACACCAGGTAAACACACCAGGTAAACACACCAGGTAAACATACCAGGTAAACACACCAGGTAAACATACCAGGTAAACACACCAGGTAAACACACCAGGTAAACACACCAGGTAAACACACCAGGTAAACATACCAGGTAAACACACCAGGTAAACACACCAGGTAAACATACCAGGTAAACACACCAGGTAAACATACCAGGTAAACACACCAGGTAAACACACCAGGTAAACATACCAGGTAAACACACCAGGTAAACACTGTTTATACTGTTGTAAAATCCACATCGACAGTACTGACACTAAACACTGACACACACACAGACACACACACAGACACACACACACACACACACACACACACACACACACACACACACACACACACACACACACACACACACACACACACACACACACACACACACACACACACACACACAGACACACACACACAGACACACACACACACACACACACACACACACACACACACACACACACACACACACACACAGACACACACACACACACACACACACACACACACACACACACACACAGGCAAAACACTGCGACCCTCCGTCTACTGAAGGAGACCACCCGACGAGGCAGCAGCAACGTCAATGTCACACACACGCACGCACACACACACACACACACACGCACGTACGCACGCACGCACACACACACACACACACACACACACGTTCACCTCTGATGTCATCATTATGGTGCAGTCCGGTCCGACGGTCGTGGGACTGGGACCCACCGGGGGTTCTCACGGTACCAGGGGGGTCGGACCGGAGGGTCTAACGCGGCGGTACCGGACGAGAGGACCGGAGAGGGTCGAGGGTCTTACCTTCCAAGGTGAAAGAGAGCCGGGGGTCCAGTCCAGGGCAGGCGGGAGACATCGGCGTCCACAACCGAACCCTGACTCCTCTCTCACAGTCGAGCAGGAGGACCACCCGGGGGTCAGCATCCACCATCCACTGCTAATGCTCCGGAAACACCGGACAGGAATACCGTCCCCTGGACCCCCGCGTTGGGGAGGGGGGAGGGGGTCTCCTCCTCCTCCGTCCTCTGTGGGGTGGGGGTCTCCTCCTCGACCCCCGCGTTGGGGAGGGGGGAGGGGGTCTCCTCCTCCTCCGTCCTCTGTGGGGTGGGGGTCTCCTCCTCCTCCGTCCTCTGTGGGGTGGGGGTCTCCTCCTTCTCCTCCGTCCTCTGTGGGGTGGGCTTCTCCTCCTCCTTCGTCCTCTGTAGGGTGGGCTTCTCCTCCTCCTCCTCCTCCTCCTCCTCCTACGTCCTCTGTGGGCTGGGCTTCTCCTCGTCCTCCTACGTCCTCTGTGGGGTGGTGGGCTTCTCCTCCTCCTCCTCCGTCCTCTGTGGGTTGGTGGGGCTCAGCGGGTGGTGGTGGGGGTCAGCGGGGTGGTGGTGGGGGTCAGCGGTGGGTACCCTACATGTTGTCACCCGGGGTGGTGGTGGTGGTGCTGCTGGGGGGCCGCAGGGTCCTACAGCTCCTGGTCCAAATAATAATAATAATAATAATAATAATAATAATAATAATAATAATAACAATAATAATGTAAAACTAAAGTCTGTCCATCTTCTTGTCTCTCTGCTTGTCTATCTATCTATCTATCTATCTATCTGATGTCCATTTGAGGTCAACAGCGACCTCTGGTGTTCAGGACGGAGTATCGCAGGTTCCCACTGCAGCATTGCAGCACTCATTACAAAGTTGCACGATGCAGCATCACTCCTATAATACTACATCCAGCCTATGCATGCCAACGTATATATGCACAAGAATACCAAATACTAATGTGTACAACTTATTGTGAGAGTCAATGAGAGTCTAAATGAAGCTACATTTGTGGAAATTGTCGCAAAATTACCAATTGAATATCCAGTATCTTGTCAAAAATGCAGATATTGCCTCTCACTAGGATAGTTACTACTATAGATACTCCTCTCCAAAACAGTGGGCAACGTGTAACTTCTTCTAACGTCTTAATATTTGGACCAAACTTGTTTGCACAATGCGGGTTGTGGGTATAATATAATATCATATCATATCATATCATATCATAGAATAGAATAGAACTTTATTTATCCTGAAGGAAATTCTTGTGCCAGGTTACATAGTGATACAGTACAATACAACAATATGGAAAACAACAGCATCATATAATATCATATAATATCATATAATATCATATAACAATAACAATAACAGTAATGTATTATTATTATTATTACTATTATTATTATTGTTGTTATTATTATGATTATGATTATTATTATTAGTAGTAGTATTAGTATTATTATTGTTGTTGATGTTATTATTATTATTATTATGATGATGATGATTATTATTATTATATTATTATTATTGTTGTTGATGTTATTATTATGATGATGATGATTATTATTATATTATTATTATTATTGTTGTTATGATGATGATGATGATGATGATTATTATATATTATTATTATTATTGTTGTTATGATGATGATGATGATGATGATGATAATAATAATTATTATTATTATTATTGTTGTTGATGTTATTATTATGATGATGATGATTATTATTATATTATTATTATTATTGTTGTTATGATGATGATGATGATGATGATGATTATTAGTAGTTTAATTGTCAAGACAATTCACGATGAGAGATCCCCCAACATCGCTGTAAAGGAGATCTGTCATTATGCTAGCGTTGCTTTTTTCCACAGAACCAAAAGCATAAAGCTTTTACATAGCATGTCAGCGTGAGGTCAGCGGTTTGTATGATGTATAACAGGCACGTCATGCATATTACATGTATCATATATAGGGATGGGTACCGAAACCCGGTACCACTATGGCACCGGTTCCCGTACGACCGGTACCTACCGTACCGAATCAAAACGCATATTTCGGTGCCACGACCGAAGGGAGCGCCGGCGCTCCCATTACTCGATTTTTTCAAACTACCGCAACTCCTAGACCGTTTGTGCGATCGAAGAACTTCCAATGGTTTCTGAAAGCAGAGAAGCTGCTTTCTAACCATATTAGGGGTATTACGGTAAACCAGAAGGGGTTGCACGGAAGAGTTGTAGGAGGAGTGGCAGGAGGAGACTGAGGATTCAAGCTTGTTTACATCGTGTTTAGCGGGTTTTGATCGTGTTTAGCGGGTTCTGATCGTGTTTAGCGGGTTCTGATCGTGTTTAGCGGGTTCTGATCGTGTTTAGCGGGTTCTGATCGTGTTTAGCGGGTTCTGATCGTGTTTAGCGGGTTCTGATCGTGTTTTGATCGTGTTTAGCGGGTTCTGATCGTGTTTAGCGGGTTTTGATCGTGTTTAGCGGGTTTTGATCGTGTTTAGCGGGTTCTGATCGTGTTTAGCGGGTTTTGATCGTGTTTAGCGGGTTCTGATCGTGTTTAGCGGGTTCTGATCGTGTTTAGCGGGTTCTGATCGTGTTTAGCGGGTTTTGATCGTGTTTAGCGGGTTCTGATCGTGTTTAGCGGGTTCTGATCGTGTTTAGCGGGTTTTGATCGTGTTTAGCGGGTTCTGATCGTGTTTAGCGGGTTTTGATCGTGTTTAGCGGGTTTTCATCGATTATTAGATTATTAGTAGTAGTACTGTAACTTATTTATTGTTAAATTGTTATTTGTTGATATTGTTAATTTAATATTTATTAGTAATGTTTAACAGTGTTTTGTATTTAATTGTAATTCTAATTTAAACAGTGTTACTTTAAGAGTTAATATATTGTTCAATGGTTTTGCCTTAGCAATAAAAAAAAGACATTCTTTAACGTTATTGTTTGCTCTTTATTTTAAAGAAGGTATCGGTTCAGGCACCGTTTAGGAACCGGTACCGTTTTAAAAGTATCGTTTTGGCACCGGTATCGGAAAAATCTAAACGATACCCAACCCTAGTCACAATACATCAAATGCATCGATGATGTCGTCCCGATAGCACACTGTACCACTACGTGGGAATATGAAC
>PIJE02000839.1:70833-138333 GCA_002895965.2 Coryphaenoides rupestris
GATGGTTTTTTTCAAAGGGTCAGTTAGCCATTTTGCTGGCAGGTGGATGTGCGTGTGCTGTCATGCATGACATGAGAATGCCCCACCCACCCTCCACCGGGCCACGCCCACACACATACACCCACCTGTGGCCAAGGGCGTGAGCACCACCACCCCCCCAACACCAGCCCCAACATAACCAGCACCACCAACACCTCCACCATTGGGCCGGTCATCTCAATGCAAAGTCATGCAGCCAGGCCCAGCATCTCAGAAAGTGTACTACAGAGGGGATCTCTGGATGAAGGCGTCTGTACTCTGGACTAGTGTGTCCATGGGGGGTCATGGATGGAACTTGGCTTGGTGATTCACGTGGACATAATCTGCTGTTCTGTAGCTGCATATGTACAGTACATCTCCCTCTCTCCCTCACTTCTTTCACTTTCTCTCTCCCTCTTTCTCTCTAACTTTCTCTCCTCTCCACGTCTCCATCCATGTCCCTCTATCCGCTCTCACTCTGTTTCTCTCCTCTTTATCTCTTAAATGTCGCTCTATTGTATTTCTTTTATTTATTGGTTTATTCGACAGGGACAGTCTACTGCTTCTTAGCTGTGCCAGAGTTAGCTATAATCTAATTTGCATCGATGCTCGCTGATGCATCTTCTTCAAGATTCAAGTAGTTTAATTGTCAAGACAATTCACGATGAGAGATCCCCCAACATCGCTGTAAAGGAGATCTGTCATTATGCTAGCGTTGCTTTTTTCCACAGAACCAAAAGCATAAAGCTTTTACATAGCATGTCAGCGTGAGGTCAGCGGTTTGTATGATGTATAACAGGCACGTCATGCATATTACATGTATCATATATAGGGATGGGTACCGAAACCCGGTACCACTATGGCACCGGTTCCCGTACGACCGGTACCTACCGTACCGAATCAAAACGCATATTTCGGTGCCACGACCGAAGGGAGCGCCGGCGCTCCCATTACTCGATTTTTTCAAACTACCGCAACTCCTAGACCGTTTGTGCGATCGAAGAACTTCCAATGGTTTCTGAAAGCAGAGAAGCTGCTTTCTAACCATATTAGGGGTATTACGGTAAACCAGAAGGGGTTGCACGGAAGAGTTGTGGAGGAGTGGCAGGAGGAGACTGAGGATTCAAGCTTGTTTACATCGTGTTTAGCGGGTTCTGATCGTGTTTAGCGGGTTCTGATCGTGTTTAGCGGGTTTTCATCGTGTTTAGCGGGTTCTGATCGTGTTTAGCGGGTTTTCATCGTGTTTAGCGGGTTCTGATCGTGTTTAGAGGGTTCTGATCGTGTTTTGATCGTGTTTAGAGGGTTCTGATCGTGTTTAGCGGGTTTTGATCGTGTTTAGCGGGTTTTGATCGTGTTTAGCGGGTTTTCATCGTGTTTAGCGGGTTTTGATCGTGTTTAGCAGGTTCTGATCGTGTTTAGCGGGTTCTGATCGTGTTTAGCGGGTTTTGATCGTGTTTAGCGGGTTTTCATCGTGTTTAGCGGGTTTTGATCGTGTTTAGCGGGTTCTGATCGTGTTTTGATCGTGTTTAGCGGGTTCTGATCGTGTTTAGCGGGTTTTGATCGTGTTTAGCGGGTTTTCATCGTGTTTAGCGGGTTCTGATCGTGTTTTGATCGTGTTTAGCGGGTTCTGATCGTGTTTAGCGGGTTTTGATCGTGTTTAGCGGGTTTTCATCGATTATTAGATTATTAGTAGTAGTACTGTAACTTATTTATTGTTAAATTGTTATTTGTTGATATTGTTAATTTAATATTTATTAGTAATGTTTAACAGTGTTTTGTATTTAATTGTAATTCTAATTTAAACAGTGTTACTTTAAGAGTTAATATATTGTTCAATGGTTTTGCCTTGGCAATAAAAAAAAGACATTCTTTAACGTTATTGTTTGCTCTTTATTTTAAAGAAGGTATCGGTTCAGGCACCATTTAGGAACCGGTACCGTTTTAAAAGTATCGTTTTGGCACCGGTATCGGAAAAATCAAAACGATACCCAACCCTAATCATATATAACATGTTATGCAACATGTATATCACTGTATAGCCCTCTCGCCTCTTTGTAACAGTTATGCCTTTCTCTCTCTACTGTATATCTGTCTCTCTATAACTCTTATGTCTCTCTCTCTACTGTATATCTGTCTCCTCTTTGTAACTCTTATGTCTCTCTATCCCCTCTATGTAACTTCTATGTCTCTCTCCTCTTAATCTCCTATATAACTCTCCTGTATCGCTCTCTCTCTCCCCTCTATACCTCTGTGTAACTCCTATGTCTCTCTCTCTCTCTCTCTCTCTCTCTCTCTCTCTCTCTCTCCTGTATACCTCTGTGTAACTCCTATGTCTCTTTACCAGGCAGCATGGTGGGCGAGAGGCGTAACGGGAACCTGCTGGTGCAGCTGGGCCCGCGGCTGCAGGCCTTCCCCGAGGAGCTGCTGCGCCAGCGCCACACGCACCAGGGCCACACCGAGTACCTGGTGCGCTGGGCCCTGGTCACTCTCGACGACGGCTCCGCCTCCGGCTCGGGGGCGGGGGGCGGGGCCGGCGGGGCGTCGGGGGACGGGGCCGACGGGAGCTCGGGGGGCGTGGCCGGCGGGGGCGGGATGGGCGGCGTCTCCGGCTCGGCGGAGGGCAAGACGGAGAGCATCCTGATGTGGATGTCCATGGAGGACGTGTGCGCCAGCTGCCCCTCTCTGCTGGGCAAGCGCAAGGCGGACGGCCCCGCCCACCACCACCACCACCACCACCACCAGCGCAGCCCCCCCCAGCAGCAGCAGCAGCAGGAGGAGGAGGAGCATGAGGAGGAGGAGGAGGGGCGGTTCCCCGGCGGCGGGGGGGTTGGGGGGGTCGGGACCTTCGACGAGGTGGAGCTGTCAGACATGAAGGGCGACGTGGTGAACCTGGTGCGGCGCGCCCGCAAGCAGATGACCCGGGGCAGCAGCGACTTCTCCATCAGCGTGACACACACGGTGCACGTGCTGAGCGCCTACGCGGGCATCGGGGCGCTGGTGGGTGTCTTCAGGGAGACGGGTGCCCTGGACCTGCTGATGGAGCTGCTGTGCAACCGGGAGAGCCAGACCAGACGCAGCGCGGGCAAAATGCTGAGGGCCCTGGCCTCCCACGACGCAGGTGAGGGGGGGGGGGGGGTGTGGGGGGGGTGTGTGTGTGTGTGGTGTGTGTGTGTGTGTGTGTGTGTGTGTGTGTGTGTGTGTGTGTGTGTGTGTGTGTGTGTGTGTGTGTGTGTGTGTGTGTGTGTGGTGTGTGTGTGTGTGTGTGTGTGTGAGAAGTTTCTCTCCATTCCTCATAAGGTAAGATAGAACTTTATTAATCCCGAAGAAAATTCTTGTGCCAGGTTGCATAGCAATACAATAAAACAATAGAGAAATACACAGAATAATACAAATAAATTAACAGATTTACAAATGTACAGTCATGCGCTCCAGTCTCCCTCCACGGTTCACTTTCTCTTTCTGGAAACCCCTTTCCTCACTTCCTGGTCGGCAGCTCGCTCTGCTCCAATGACTGCCAGGGTATTTTGGTCACATGACGCAGAGAATGCACTGGATGCCTCCGCAGTGTTTTCTTTTCCAATGTGTGTGTGTGTGTGTGTGGTGTGTGTGTGTGTGTGTGTGTGTCGTGTTGTGTGTGTGTTGTGTGTGTGGTTTGTCGTGTGTGGTGGGTGTTGGTGTGTGTGTGGTGTGTGTTGGGGTGGGTGGTGTGTGTGTTGTGTGTGTGTGTAGGGAGCCGGGCCTAACGTGTTTGTCTGCTCCCCTCAGGCCAGCAGGACGGTATCGAGCAGCGCACATGGACTTGGGACAAGCCGCTACACGCTGCCTGGAGAGCTGTTCGCCGAGGACGCACCTTCCTCCGAGGAGCACGGCATCTCCTTCTGAGGGGGGCAGTCCACCTGCCCCACGGTGGGGAGGCAGCTCCTGGGGCGGACTTTAGTCTCCCTTTCCCTTTCGTTCCCTTCCTCACCTCCTTCCTCCCTTCCTTCCATCCCTTCCTCCCTTCTATGTGATGTTTACCTCTCGCTCTCTCCTATGTGATGTTTACCTCTCCCTTTCTCTCTCCTATATGATGTTTACCTCTCTCTCTCTCTCTCCTATATGATGTTTACCTCTCCCTCTCTCTCTCCTATATGATGTTTACCTCTCTCTCTCTCTCCTATATGATGTTTACCTCTCCCTCTCTCTCTCCTATATGATGTTTACCTCTCTCTCTCTCTCCTATATGATGTTTACCTCTCTCTCTCTCTCCTATATGATGTTTACCTCTCTCTCTCTCTCCTATATGATGTTTACCTCTCCCTCTCTCTCTCCTATATGATGTTTACCTCTCTCTCTCTCTCTCTCCTATATGATGTTTACCTCTCTCTCTCTCTCCTATATGATGTTTACCCTCTCTCTCTCTCTCCTATATGATGTTTACCTCTCCCTCTCTCTCTCCTATATGATGTTTACCTCTCTCTCTCTCTCCTATATGATGTTTACCTCTCTCTCTCTCTCTCCTATATGATGTTTACCTCTCCCTCTCTCTCTCCTATATGATGTTTACCTCTCTCTCTCTCCTATATGATGTTTACCTCTCTCTCTCTCTCTCCTATATGATGTTTACCTCTCCCTCTCTCTCTCCTATATGATGTTTACCTCTCTCTCTCTCTCTCTCCTATATGATGTTTACCTCTCTCTCTCCTATATGATGTTTACCTCTCTCTCTCCTATGTGATGTTTACCTCTCTCTCTCTCTCTCTCCCTCTCTCTCTCATATGATGTTTACCTCTCTCTCTCTCCCTCTCTGTCTCCTATGTGATGTTTACCTCTCTCTCTCTCTCCTATGTGATGTTTACCTCTCTCTCTCTCTCCTATATGATGTTTACCTCTCTCTCTCTCTCCTATATGATGTTTACCTCTCCCTCTCTCTCTCCTATATGATGTTTATCTCTCTCTCTATCTCTCTCTCTCTCTCTCTCTCTCTCTCTCTCTCTCTCTCTCTCTCTCTCTCTCTCGTGTGTCTCCCTCCACTAGATACCAGGGAAGCTTCTCTTCTCTTTGGTCAAGCGCTACCTGTGCGTCACATCTCTGATGGACAAGCTCAACACGGCGGGGGTGGAGTCTAGCTCTGACAGACAGGAGGCGGGCCCCTCCTCCGCCTCCTCCCCCGGCAGCTCCCTGCCCACCGAGTACCCGCGGCTCCAGCGGCAGTTTGACTTCTCCATGGCGATGGCCAACCTGATCTCTGAGCTGGTGCGGGTCATGGGCTGGGACCGCCCCCGCCCCTCCCCCGACGGCTCCACCATCGGGGGCGGAGCCCAGGCCGGCAGCGGCGGCGACGAGGAGCAGGGGGAGGAGCTTCCGCGCCCCATCCTCCGTTCCATCTTCCAGCCCCGTTTCTCCTCCATCGCCGTGAGCGGCCCGACGCCGGCCACGCCCACGGCCGCTACGGCGACCGTCGCCACAGCGGTAGCCACCACCTCCGCCGTCGCCGCCGCCCCGCCCAAGAAGAAGAGTGAGTTCAAGTCACGCAGTAACTTCGGCAGCCGCTCGGCCTACGTGGACTACGTCCAGGCCAACCTGACCAGCGGCATGCAGGTGCGCATGCTGCAGGACTACGACGAGGTCAGCGCCGGAGATGAGGGAGAGTTCAGGTACAGCAACGACGGCTCTCCACCTGTACAGGTGAGCACACCTACCACTTAACTAACCTGCTGCTTAGTTAGATCCTGCCGCTTAGTTAGCACCTGCTCATTAGTTAGCACCTGCTGCTTAGTTAGCACCTGCTCGTTAGTTAGCACCTACTGCTTAGTTAGCACCTGCTGCTTAGTTAGCACCTGCTCGTTAGTTAGCACCTGCTGCTTAGTTAGCACCTGCTGCTTAGTTAGCACCTGCTCGTTAGTTAGCACCTGCTGCTTAGTTAGCTCATGTTGGTTAGTTGCCACCTTAGGGAGTTAGTTACTTCGTGAGTTAGTTACTTCGTGAGTTAGTTACTTAGTGAGTTAGTTACTTAGTTTGTGAGTTAATTAGTGAGTTAGTTCGTGAGTTAGTTGGCAGTCTATCCTGTAACTGTTCCAGAACATTTCCTGCATGGAGGTCAGGTGCAAACGGGTGTCGAAGTCCCAGAATATCTTCCCCGCATTCATTCATTCCCCACCTCAGGACCGAGCAGCGGTAACCAAGGGTGATGTCTGTCTGAACTTGAGACTCCTTCACGTGGTGCAGCGTGATGGCTGCATTAGCGCCGTCTGCTGGACAGTGTCCCCATGACCGTCTATTCCGGCATCGCTATACGTTCCAGAACGTACAGTAGCTGCCTCCTGTGTCAATAGTGGAAATTATAAGCGGTGCCTGAAAGGTTATCCCAGTAAGTTGGACCTCGACAGAGGCTTTAGCTCGCTCCGGCTAACCGCCCCCCCACCTGCCTGGGTCTCATTGTAACGGTTGTCACCCAACTCCAGACACACAAGCGTCCTGATTCGTGTTACGGTGTTGTGGTACTGATACGGCTAGCGGCTCGCGGCGGCAGTGTTGCTGTAGTGCGGACCTGTTGCAGCGGGTGTACGGTCGCGTGCTTCTGACCGTCGCTGTCATTCAGAGTAGTTCACAGAAGGAAATTGTTAACTACTCTCCCCATAAAATAACGTCATAGAAATAAAGTTACGAGAGAAATATAGTTTTTTATGTTTTATTTTTATTGACTTTTCAGCTTTATCACTTCAGTTCATAACGACAATTGTCATTAAAGACACTGAATTCTTTTGCTGTTACAATGACACATCAGTACTGTGTAGGCCAACATTTTAAAATGCACAAAACATTTAAAATTGACCAAAATTTGTACAGTTATCTACAGTTATTTGTGCAGTTATCTAAGCTAAGTATGGGAGATATATATATATATATATATATATACAGTATTTTTGCATTTTTCCCATGTGAAATAATAAAAGCACAAATATGTAGATGCAAATGTGCAACTATTATGTAACTAGTTTCTGAGTCGATGCTGTAATATTGCACATGACTGCGCGGTGGCGGCCATGGTGTCGTCTCTGCTGCCCCAGGTTTACTGGAGCTCGCTGTCCCGGACCTACTGGGTCCACTGGCACATGGTGGAGATCCTGGGCGAGGGGCCCACCGGCTCCGCGGAGAAGGAGGGCCCCCCGGAGGCCAGCTCAGCCCTCACAGAGGCCCTGAAGCTGACCGCCGGTGAGGAACACACACTGCTGCTGATTCTGATTTTTCTCGTGACATTACTGGTAGCATCCCCCGTGCTAGCGGATGTCTTCTGTGTTTTGGACAGTGAGACAAACCTTCCTGTCCAAGCCCCCGGGAGGACTCTACTCCCTGCCTTACATGTCCGAGGAGCCGCAGGTGGAGGAGCAGGCGTGTCTCACCCGCGCCGAGTGGTGGGAGGTGCTCTTCTTCATCAGGAAACTGGAACCCAAGCAGCAGATAGAGGCCAACAGAATCATACAACAGTGCCTCGGTGTCCAGGTAAATTCACCTGGCGGACAGGCACACTCCCCTGGAGAACGGGCACACTCACTCACCTGGTGAACGGGCACACTCACTCACCTGGTGAACGGGCACACTCACTCACCTGGTGAACGGGCACACTCACTCACCTGGTGAACGGGCACACTCACTCACCTGGTGAACGGGCACGCACACTCACTCACCTGGTGAACGGGCACACTCACCTGGCGAACAGACACACTCACCTGGTGAACGGGCACACTCACTCACCTGGTGAACGGGCACACTCACTCACCTGGTGAACGGGCACATCGGACGGGCCCCACTCACCTGGGGAACGGGCACATCAGCCTGCAACAATCGTAACAGCACTGCTGTGAACAGGTACACTCACCTGGTGAACGGGCACACTCACTCACCTGGTGAACAGGTACACTCACTCACCTGGTGAACAGGGCACACTCACTCACCTGATGTGAACGGCACACTACCTGGTGAACGGGCACACTCACTCACCTGGTGAACGGGCACAATCAGCTGATGAACAGGTACACTCACCTGGTGAGCGGGCACACTCACCTGATGAACAGGCATACTCACGGGCCTGGTAAACGGGCATACTCACTCACCTGGTGATCGAGCATACTCACTCACCTGGTGAACGAGCATTCTCACTCACCTGGTGAACAGGTACACTCACCTGGTGAACGAGCATACTCACTCACCTGGTGAACAGGTACACTCACCTGGTGAACGAGCATACTCACTCACCTGGTGACCAGGTAGACTCACCTGGTGAACAGGTAGACTCATTACTCATACCTTGGTAGGACTCCCCAGGTGAGACTCACCAGGTGTTTTGTGTACATGCTTCCCTCAAGTGTCTTTGTTCTATTTCTCTCGTTAGCTGGATATCGACGAGGCCGTGGAGTTGGAATACGACGAGGCGCCGCTGGTCGACCTGACGCCACCGGCCGGCGTGGCCAAGAAGCTGCTGCACTTCCTGAACCAGAACCTGGCGGGCTCCTGCCTGCCGGACCTGCTGTCCTCGCACACCTTCGCCAAGCTGTACCTGCGGCGCGGCAGAGCAGACCTGGAGGACGACGAGCTACTGGGTGAGCGACAACACTACACTCATTAAAGGACTCCTATTATCCCACCAGGTGTGAGCGTGATTAGCCATTCGGTGGACAATCCCCCTTGTGATGTCACGTGGGGCCATTCCAACCGGTTTTTTGAAACTGCTTGGAATGGCTAATCACACGCACACCTGGTGGTATAATAGGAGTCCTTTAAGGATATTGTAACAGACGCCAGCTGTCCATCCCTCCGTCCTCCCGCCACCTCCTAAAGTGTCTCTGTCCGTCTGTGCTCCTCAGCGGACGTCTCTCTGGGCGCCGCCAGTAGGAGGGCCGGCCTGTCCTCCTCGTCCTCCTCCTCCTCCATCCTGGCCTCTGTGTCCAAGAAGCCCAAGAAGGAGGTCGTCGTCGTAGAGGAGAGGGGGGAGGAGGAGGAGGAGGAGGAAGAGGACCTGCGCTGCAGCAGCCCCGACACGGAGAGCGAGCTGCCCTCGGAGGAGGAGGCGCGGGGCTCCGAGGATGTGGACGAGAAGATGAAGGGTAGGTGACGGACGAGCACGCACACACTCAAACTGACTCCGCCCCCCCTTCCCCTTCTGTGCATTGCCATGGCGACCCTCTGTAGTCCAGTGTGTATAACAGTGGTCCGCCCCGTGTGTGTGTGTGTGTGTGTGCGTGTGCGCGCGCTCCAGTGTTTGAGAGCGCCCGGTTCCAGGGGAAGAAGTCCACCCTGGAGACCATGGGGGAGGTGGTGGCCTTCCTGCGGACCACCACCTCCGACCCGGGGCAGCAGGTCGCCGGCATGAGGTTCATCAGCAGGACCCTGGAGGAGGACTCAGCCCAGAAGAAGACCACCCTGGACGCTCGCTCCGACTTGACCCAGTCCATCCGGTAGGTCCAGAACACCTCAGGTCTTCTCCTGATCTTCTCTCTCTCTCTCTATCTGTCTGTCTCTCATTCTCTCTCTCTGTCTGTCAGTTTGTCTGTCTCTCATTCTCTGTCTCGGTCTGTTTCTCATTCTATCTGTCTCTCTCATTCTCTCTCTCGGTCTGTCTCATTCTCTCTCTCGGTCTGTCTCGGTCTCTCTCTCATTCTCTGTCTGTCTCTCATTCTATCTCTGTCTGTCTCATTTTCTCTCTGTCTGTCTATCTCCCTCCCTCCCTCCCTCCCCCCCTCCCTCCCCCGGTAGGGACCGTGTGGTGTTCCTCCTGGTGGAGCTGCTGGGGGCCCCGGCCAGGGAGGTGGTGGTCTCCGCCCTGCGCCTCGTACGCCACCTCCTGCTGAGGTACGAGTGGCGCGTCGCCTTCGCCACGGAGGGAGGGGTCCGCGCCGTGCTCTCCTGCATGCACCAGCTCTCCAGCAACACGCAGGTCCAGCAGCTCGGACTGGCGGTGAGTCCACCACCATTGGTGTTCATCTGTATTGATTGTTGATACTGCTGGTGTTTATTGGTGTTCATCTGTATTGATTGTTGATACTGCTGGTGTTTATTGGTATTCATCTGTATTGATTGTTGATACTGCTGGTGTTTATTGGTATTCATCTGTATTGATTGTTGATACTGCTGGTGATTATTGGTATTCATCTGTATTGATTGTTGATACTGCTGGTGTTTATTGGTGTTCATCTGTATTGATTGTTGATACTGCTGGTGATTATTGGTATTCATCTGTATTGATTGTTGATACTGCTGGTGTTTATTGGTATTCATCTGTATTGATTGTTGATACTGCTGGTGTTTATTGGTGTTCATCTGTATTGATTGTTGATACTGCTGGTGTTTATTGGTGTTCATCTGTATTGATTGTTGATACTGCTGGTGTTTATTGGTGTTCATCTGTATTGATTGTTGATACTGCTGGTGTTTATTGGTGTTCATCTGTATTGATTGTTGATACTGCTGGTGTTTATTGGTATTCATCTGTATTGATTGTTGATACTGCTGGTGTTTATTGGTGTTCATCTGTATTGATTGTTGATACTGCTGGTGATTATTGGTATTCATCTGTATTGATTGTTGATACTGCTGGTGTTTATTGGTATTCATCTGTATTGATTGTTGATACTGCTGGTGTTTATTGGTGTTCATCTGTATTGATTGTTGATACTGCTGGTGTTTATTGGTGTTCATCTGTATTGATTGTTGATACTGCTGGTGTTTATTGGTATTCATCTGTATTGATTGTTGATACTGCTGGTGATTATGGTGTTCATCTGTATTGATTGTTGATACTGCTGGTGTTTATTGGTATTCATCTGTATTGATTGTTGATACTGCTGGTGATTATTGGTGTTCATCTGTATTGATTGTTGATACTGCTGGTGTTTATTGGTATTCATCTGTATTGATTGTTGATACTGCTGGTGATTATTGGTGTTCATCTGTATTGATTGTTGATACTGCTGGTGTTTATTGGTGTTCATCTGTATTGATTGTTGATACTGCTGGTGTTTATTGGTGTTCATCTGTATTGATTGTTGATACTGCTGGTGTTTATTGGTGTTCATCTGTATTGATTGTTGATAACATGCTGGTGTTATTGGTGTTCCATCTGTTGATTGTATGATACTGCTGGTGTTTATTGGTGTTCACTCTGTATTGATGTTGGATTACTGCTGGTGTTTATTGGTATTCATCTGTATTGATTGTTGATACTGCTGGTGTTTATTGGTATTCATCTGTATTGATTGTTGATACTGCTGGTGTTTATTGGTGTTCATCTGTATTGATTGTTGATACTGCTGGTGTTTATTGGTATTCATCTGTATTGATTGTTGATACTGCTGGTGTTTATTGGTGTTCATCTGTATTGATTGTTGATACTGCTGGTGTTTATTGGTATTCATCTGTATTGATTGTTGATACTGCTGGTGTTTATTGGTGTTCATCTGTATTGATTGTTGATACTGCTGGTGTTTATTGGTATTCATCTGTATTGATTGTTGATACTGCTGGTGTTTATTGGTATTCATCTGTATTGATTGTTGATACTGCTGGTGTTTATTGGTATTCATCTGTATTGATTGTTGATACTGCTGGTGTTTATTGGTATTCATCTGTATTGATTGTTGATACTGCTGGTGTTTATTGGTATTCATCTGTATTGATTGTTGATACTGCTGGTGTTTATTGGTGTTCATCTGTATTGATTGTTGATACTGCTGGTGTTTATTGGTATTCATCTGTATTGATTGTTGATACTGCTGGTGTTTATTGGTGTTCATCTGTATTGATTGTTGATACTGCTGGTGTTTATTGGTGTTCATCTGTATTGATTGTTGATACTGCTGGTGTTTATTGGTGTTCATCTGTATTGATTGTTGATACTGCTGGTGTTTATTGGTGTTCATCTGTATTGATTGTTGATACTGCTGGTGTTTATTGGTATTCATCTGTATTGATTGTTGATACTGCTGGTGTTTATTGGTGTTCATCTGTATTGATTGTTGATACTGCTGGTGTTTATTGGTATTCATCTGTATTGATTGTTGATACTGCTGGTGTTTATTGGTGTTCATCTGTATTGATTGTTGATACTGCTGGTGTTTATTGGTGTTCATCTGTATTGATTGTTGATACTGCTGGTGTTTATTGGTGTTCATCTGTATTGATTGTTGATACTGCTGGTGTTTATTGGTATTCATCTGTATTGATTGTTGATACTGCTGGTGTTTATTGGTGTTCATCTGTATTGATTGTTGATACTGCTGGTGTTTATTGGTATTCATCTGTATTGATTGTTGATACTGCTGGTGTTTATTGGTATTCATCTGTATTGATTGTTGATACTGCTGGTGTTTATTGGTATTCATCTGTATTGATTGTTGATACTGCTGGTGTTTATTGGTGTTCATCTGTATTGATTGTTGATACTGCTGGTGTTTATTGGTGTTCATCTGTATTGATTGTTGATACTGCTGGTGTTTATTGGTATTCATCTGTATTGATTGTTGATACTGCTGGTGTTTATTGGTGTTCATCTGTATTGATTGTTGATACTGCTGGTGTTTATTGGTGTTCATCTGTATTGATTGTTGATACTGCTGGTGTTTATTGGTATTCATCTGTATTGATTGTTGATACTGCTGGTGTTTATTGGTATTCATCTGTATTGATTGTTGATACTGCTGGTGTTTATTGGTATTCATCTGTATTGATTGTTGATACTGCTGGTGTTTATTGGTATTCATCTGTATTGATTGTTGATACTGCTGGTGTTTATTGGTATTCATCTGTATTGATTGTTGATACTGCTGGTGTTTATTGGTGTTCATCTGTATTGATTGTTGATACTGCTGGTGTTTATTGGTGTTCATCTGTATTGATTGTTGATACTGCTGGTGTTTATTGGTGTTCATCTGTATTGATTGTTGATACTGCTGGTGTTTATTGGTATTCATCTGTATTGATTGTTGATACTGCTGGTGTTTATTGGTATTCATCTGTATTGATTGTTGATACTGCTGGTGTTTATTGGTATTCATCTGTATTGATTGTTGATACTGCTGGTGTTTATTGGTATTCATCTGTATTGATTGTTGATACTGCTGGTGTTTATTGGTATTCATCTGTATTGATTGTTGATACTGCTGGTGTTTATTGGTATTCATCTGTATTGATTGTTGATACTGCTGGTGTTTATTGGTATTCATCTGTATTGATTGTTGATACTGCTGGTGTTTATTGGTATTCATCTGTATTGATTGTTGATACTGCCGGTGTTTATTGGTATTCATCTGTATTGATTGTTGATACTGCTGGTGTTTATTGGTATTCATCTGTATTGATTGTTGATACTGCCGGTGTTTATTGGTATTCATCTGTATTGATTGTTGATACTGCTGGTGTTTATTGGTATTCATCTGTATTGATTGTTGATACTGCTGGTGTTTATTGGTATTCATCTGTATTGATTGTTGATACTGCTGGTGTTTATTGGTATTCATCTGTATTGATTGTTGATACTGCTGGTGTTTATTGGTATTCATCTGTATTGATTGTTGATACTGCTGGTGTTTATTGGTATTCATCTGTATTGATTGTTGATACTGCTGGTGTTTATTGGTGTTCATCTGTATTGATTGTTGATACTGCTGGTGTTTATTGGTATTCATCTGTATTGATTGTTGATACTGCTGGTGTTTATTGGTGTTCATCTGTATTGATTGTTGATGCAGGTGTATTATGTTTCACTCCAGCATTGAACTGCCCGATAGATAGTTTTTTCCTGTATTGATTGTTGATACTGCTGGTGTTTATTGGTGTTCATCTGTATTGATTGTTGATACTGCCGGTGTTTATTGGTATTCATCTGTATTGATTGTTGATACTGCTGGTGTTTATTGGTATTCATCTGTATTGATTGTTGATACTGCTGGTGTTTATTGGTATTCATCTGTATTGATTGTTGATACTGCTGGTGTTTATTGGTATTCATCTGTATTGATTGTTGATACTGCTGGTGTTTATTGGTATTCATCTGTATTGATTGTTGATACTGCCGGTGTTTATTGGTATTCATCTGTATTGATTGTTGATACTGCTGGTGTTTATTGGTATTCATCTGTATTGATTGTTGATACTGCTGGTGTTTATTGGTATTCATCTGTATTGATTGTTGATACTGCTGGTGTTTATTGGTGTTCATCTGTATTGATTGTTGATACTGCTGGTGTTTATTGGTATTCATCTGTATTGATTGTTGATACTGCTGGTGTTTATTGGTGTTCATCTGTATTGATTGTTGATACTGCTGGTGTTTATTGGTATTCATCTGTATTGATTGTTGATACTGCTGGTGTTTATTGGTATTCATCTGTATTGATTGTTGATACTGCTGGTGTTTATTGGTATTCATCTGTATTGATTGTTGATACTGCTGGTGTTTATTGGTATTCATCTGTATTGATTGTTGATACTGCTGCTGTGTGCCAGGCTCTCAAGGTGATTACGGGGGCCAGTAAGCACGACCTGCTGTGTGTGAGCAGCAGTCTGCCGCTGTCTGAGTCCGGCACCCAGATGATGTTGGAGATATTCTCCAGCATCGGGTCCGCGGCGCCGGAGGGAACCAGCAGTCTGCTGGGAGCCATCCCAGCCGCCATAGACCTCATACTGCAGACCAAGGGGTGGGCACACACACACACACACACACACACACACACACACACACACACACACACACACACTTCACACACTCTGTCTGTCTGTCTGTCTGTCTGTCTGTCTGTCTGTCTGTCTGTCTGTCTGTCTGTCTGTCTGACCAACCTGTCTCTGTCTGTCTGTCCTACCAGTCTCTGTCTGACCAACCAGTCTGTCTGTCTGTCTGTCTGACTGACCTACCAGTCTCTGTCTGACCAACCAGTCTGTCTGTCTGTCTGACTGACCTACCAGTCTGTCTGTCTGACCTACCTGTCTGTCTGACCTACCAGTCTGTCTGTCTGACCTACCTGTCTGTCTGTCTGACCTACCTGTCTGCATGTCTGTCCCTGTTGACCCCGTGCTACCTGTGCAGGTGCATGGTGTCCGTGAGGAACGGCCTGCTGGTGGTCATCATGCTCATCTCCAACCACAAGCGTTTGGCGGAGCAGCTGCTGGCCTGCGGACTGACCGCCGTGCTGGAGAAGTGTCTGAAGGCGCCGCACTCCGAGTCCCTGCTGGCCGTCATCGCCCTCAACCACATCTTCATGGTGCACAAGTTGGAGAGCAGAGGTACTCCCGGCCACTGGGGGCGCTGTGGGGTTATTCCTAATCTATTCATTTGTGTATTCAGGTGTTTATTGAGGTGTTTACTTTTCTGGGGTTCTACATGCATTTATTTTTTATTTATTCCCATCATGTTGGGTTATGATAAGAGTATCTACAATTGATGATGATGGATTATTATTTATTTCTAATGGCAATTGCAACAATCAATTATAATGACTTAGTCGGGTCGTAGTATGAGATGCTGTAGTTAGCATCATGTAGAATAAGAGATTAGTAATCAAGAGTGCAAAGTAGCTATAGGAATTAGAAAAGGCAGATGTAACTAATAATGCTGTTTAATAGAAGGCTCTGGCTGTAATGGAGTGTGTGTGTGTGTGTGTGCAGACCTGAAGGAGGACTTGGGCTTCAAGGACACGGAGCTGGAGATGCTCGCCATGACTCTGACGGAGGTGAGCACGCCAACCAGAGAGCTCATCCTGTCCCTGGAGCAGCTGCTGAGTGACGACGTGTCTTCGTTGGAGCAGCGCAACCAGGTAACACCACCCCACAACCAATTAACCAGGTAACACCACCCCACAACCAATTAACCAGGCTCAAGTGTCTTTGTTCTATTTCTCTCGTTAGCTGGATATCGACGAGGCCGTGGAGTTGGAATACGACGAGGCGCCGCTGGTCGACCTGACGCCACCGGCCGGCGTGGCCAAGAAGCTGCTGCACTTCCTGAACCAGAACCTGGCGGGCTCCTGCCTGCCGGACCTGCTGTCCTCGCACACCTTCGCCAAGCTGTACCTGCGGCGCGGCAGAGCAGACCTGGAGGACGACGAGCTACTGGGTGAGCGACAACACTACACTCATTAAAGGACTCCTATTATCCCACCAGGTGTGAGCGTGATTAGCCATTCGGTGGACAATCCCCCTTGTGATGTCACGTGGGGCCATTCCAACCGGTTTTTGAAACTGCTTGGAATGGCTAATCACACGCACACCTGGTGGTATAATAGGAGTCCTTTAAGGATATTGTAACAGACGCCAGCTGTCCATCCCTCCGTCCTCCCGCCACCTCCTAAAGTGTCTCTGTCCGTCTGTGCTCCTCAGCGGACGTCTCTCTGGGCGCCGCCAGTAGGAGGGCCGGCCTGTCCTCCTCGTCCTCCTCCTCCTCCATCCTGGCCTCTGTGTCCAAGAAGCCCAAGAAGGAGGTCGTCGTCGTAGAGGAGAGGGGGGAGGAGGAGGAGGAGGAGGAAGAGGACCTGCGCTGCAGCAGCCCCGACACGGAGAGCGAGCTGCCCTCGGAGGAGGAGGCGCGGGGCTCCGAGGATGTGGACGAGAAGATGAAGGGTAGGTGACGGACGAGCACGCACACACTCAAACTGACTGTGTCTTCTCTTCACATTCCGTGATTCCGATGGATCATTTTGTCATCACCCTAACTTGAGCATTGACTTGTCTTGATTACATGACGTAAGTGCTACTTGTTGGTTTTTTTTACATGACTTGCACAGCCCCTCAAGTAGATGTACTTGCTTTGAAGTCCGAACATTCTAGATCACCTCAAATGGTAGCATCGGTGGTATTTCAAGTCCATAAGTGCTTGTATTTGGGGTTGTCTAGGTGGTGGACAATCTACTGGGAGATGATATACATTTGTAAAAGTGGCTAGTTTCACATTTCAGTCTGTTGGAGTTCAGAGAGATTTCAACTTTATAGACTCTCATATTCGCAGGCATGGACAGTACTATGAAGCTGGGGAATTGCTCTCAGTTGAAAGTACACACTGTTCACACATTAGATTAAGTTTCATGTTTTTTTGTGTAGCAGTTATATTTACATTTCATCGATAAGTAAATGCATCACTCAGTATTGTTCTATAGCGAGCATCAAATGCAAATTGATCCATCTTTGTAATGAGGAATCGTTCATCACGGTCAGATTAGTTGCATTGTGTTTAACCACCCCGCCTTCCCTTCAAAAACATCTAATATGCAAAGAAATAAAAAGGGATGGGCCAATTCAGAGCTTGCCCTCTCTCTCTCTCTCTCTCTCTCTCTCTCTCTCTCTGTCTCTCTCTCTCTCTCTCTCTCTCTCTCTCTCTTATATAGTATTGTATATTATTTGTTATAGTGTTTTCTCTGTGTCCGATTACCATTGTGTTCAGAGTTTTATTTATATTGTACTGTCTCGAGTGCACGTTCTCTCACTAGGGCAATGTTTCCTTGTATAGTTATTAATTTTTCCTCCATCTCTGTCCTGCTCTATCTCCTCTTTCACACCCTATAGCATACAGCCCACGCACTCACTCTGTGAGGGCAGAGAGATAAGCATGGGCAAAGGTGTTTGTCAGTGCTGAATTGTTCTACCTTTGGTAGATCTGGAATTTGTGGGGGACACGCCTCGGTCGCTCCAGGTGGTGAGTGCGATTGAGTCTACTGACATGTTCTTGTTGCTCTTTGGTGGTTCGCACCCAGTCACTTGTGTCCTGTGTTTTTCATAGATGGAGGGCAAGCGCCACCTCCTGCTGAGGTACGAGTGGCGCGTCGCCTTCGCCACGGAGGGAGGGGTCCGCGCCGTGCTCTCCTGCATGCACCAGCTCTCCAGCAACACGCAGGTCCAGCAGCTCGGACTGGCGGTGAGTCCACCACCATTGGTGTTCATCTGTATTGATTGTTGATACTGCTGGTGTTTATTGGTATTCATCTGTATTGATTGTTGATACTGCTGGTGTTTATTGGTATTCATCTGTATTGATTGTTGATACTGCTGGTGTTTATTGGTGTTCATCTGTATTGATTGTTGATACTGCTGGTGTTTATTGGTATTCATCTGTATTGATTGTTGATACTGCTGGTGTTTATTGGTATTCATCTGTATTGATTGTTGATACTGCTGGTGTTTATTGGTGTTCATCTGTATTGATTGTTGATACTGCTGGTGTTTATTGGTGTTCATCTGTATTGATTGTTGATACTGCTGGTGTTTATTGGTGTTCATCTGTATTGATTGTTGATACTGCTGGTGTTTATTGGTGTTCATCTGTATTGATTGTTGATACTGCTGGTGTTTATTGGTGTTCATCTGTATTGATTGTTGATACTGCTGGTGTTTATTGGTATTCATCTGTATTGATTGTTGATACTGCTGGTGTTTATTGGTGTTCATCTGTATTGATTGTTGATACTGCTGGTGTTTATTGGTATTCATCTGTATTGATTGTTGATACTGCTGGTGTTTATTGGTGTTCATCTGTATTGATTGTTGATACTGCTGGTGTTTATTGGTATTCATCTGTATTGATTGTTGATACTGCTGGTGTTTATTGGTGTTCATCTGTATTGATTGTTGATACTGCTGGTGTTTATTGGTGTTCATCTGTATTGATTGTTGATACTGCTGGTGTTTATTGGTATTCATCTGTATTGATTGTTGATACTGCTGGTGTTTATTGGTGTTCATCTGTATTGATTGTTGATACTGCTGGTGTTTATTGGTGTTCATCTGTATTGATTGTTGATACTGCTGGTGTTTATTGGTATTCATCTGTATTGATTGTTGATACTGCTGGTGTTTATTGGTATTCATCTGTATTGATTGTTGATACTGCTGGTGTTTATTGGTGTTCATCTGTATTGATTGTTGATACTGCTGGTGTTTATTGGTGTTCATCTGTATTGATTGTTGATACTGCTGGTGTTTATTGGTATTCATCTGTATTGATTGTTGATACTGCTGGTGTTTATTGGTGTTCATCTGTATTGATTGTTGATACTGCTGGTGTTTATTGGTATTCATCTGTATTGATTGTTGATACTGCTGGTGTTTATTGGTGTTCATCTGTATTGATTGTTGATACTGCTGGTGTTTATTGGTATTCATCTGTATTGATTGTTGATACTGCTGGTGTTTATTGGTGTTCATCTGTATTGATTGTTGATACTGCTGGTGTTTATTGGTATTCATCTGTATTGATTGTTGATACTGCTGGTGTTTATTGGTGTTCATCTGTATTGATTGTTGATACTGCTGGTGTTTATTGGTGTTCATCTGTATTGATTGTTGATACTGCTGGTGTTTATTGGTATTCATCTGTATTGATTGTTGATACTGCTGGTGTTTATTGGTGTTCATCTGTATTGATTGTTGATACTGCTGGTGTTTATTGGTGTTCATCTGTATTGATTGTTGATACTGCTGGTGTTTATTGGTGTTCATCTGTATTGATTGTTGATACTGCTGGTGTTTATTGGTGTTCATCTGTATTGATTGTTGATACTGCTGGTGTTTATTGGTGTTCATCTGTATTGATTGTTGATACTGCTGGTGTTTATTGGTGTTCATCTGTATTGATTGTTGATACTGCTGGTGTTTATTGGTATTCATCTGTATTGATTGTTGATACTGCTGGTGTTTATTGGTATTCATCTGTATTGATTGTTGATACTGCTGGTGTTTATTGGTATTCATCTGTATTGATTGTTGATACTGCTGGTGTTTATTGGTATTCATCTGTATTGATTGTTGATACTGCTGGTGTTTATTGGTGTTCATCTGTATTGATTGTTGATACTGCTGGTGTTTATTGGTATTCATCTGTATTGATTGTTGATACTGCTGGTGTTTATTGGTGTTCATCTGTATTGATTGTTGATACTGCTGGTGTTTATTGGTATTCATCTGTATTGATTGTTGATACTGCTGGTGTTTATTGGTGTTCATCTGTATTGATTGTTGATACTGCTGGTGTTTATTGGTATTCATCTGTATTGATTGTTGATACTGCTGGTGTTTATTGGTATTCATCTGTATTGATTGTTGATACTGCCGGTGTTTATTGGTATTCATCTGTATTGATTGTTGATACTGCTGGTGTTTATTGGTATTCATCTGTATTGATTGTTGATACTGCTGGTGTTTATTGGTATTCATCTGTATTGATTGTTGATACTGCTGGTGTTTATTGGTATTCATCTGTATTGATTGTTGATACTGCTGGTGTTTATTGGTATTCATCTGTATTGATTGTTGATACTGCTGGTGTTTATTGGTATTCATCTGTATTGATTGTTGATACTGCTGGTGTTTATTGGTATTCATCTGTATTGATTGTTGATACTGCTGGTGTTTATTGGTGTTCATCTGTATTGATTGTTGATACTGCTGGTGTTTATTGGTATTCATCTGTATTGATTAGGGTTGGGTATCGTTTAGATTTATCCGATACCGGTGCCAAACCGATACTTTTAAAACGATACCGGTGCCAAAACGGTGCCAGAACCGATACCTTCTTTAAAAAGAGCAAACAACAACCAGTGTTAATTTCGTTAACGAAATGTTTGACGAAAAATATGCGTTAACGACCTTTTTCCCATGACTAAGACGTGACGTTGACGTGACGAAAACGGATCTTTGAAAATAAAAACTAAATCTATTTTTACTTTCGTTGACAAGACGAGACGAGACGAAAATGTTAGTGGTGGACGAACGGACATTCAAAATTGAATTAATTATTAAAGAGTTTGATTCCAAAACGCGATAAGCGCCATTAACAAAAAAAAGAATCGTTTCTGCAAAACGCGACAACCGGCTAGTTTCTCTGCATTATATTATTATATTATTATATTATTATATTATTATATTATTCCCTTTCTTTCCAAACTGTGATAAACGCCACGACAGATTTTCAGCAGACTCAGATATATCCGCTCGGCCAATCACAGCGCGCCATTCCCGTGACTTAACTAGCCTAGTGACAGCTGTCAAAGTCACAGCGCGCCATTCCCGTGACGTCACTAGCCTAGTGACAGCTGTCAAAGTCCTGTCAGAGACAACACACACATATCGTAAGAGATTTTAAGCGAAATTATTCATTGAATGAAATAATGAATAACTTTGATGGAACAGAGGAGCCGGTGGTTGTTTCTACAGTGGGAAAAAACAAACCATCAAAAGATCATCATAGACGGGAGAATGTGAAGAAAATGCGACATTCCTGGCGGTGGTCGCTAGACCTTATTAAGACGCAGAAGCGCCTGGTCCTGTTCAACTTTAGTTGAATGAGCGTAGAAACACTGGACGTTTTGATCAAGATCACCAGCAATGAGCTGATCAGCGTGACTACAGTCCGTCTTCTTGGTGTGTGTGTTGCCGGCGATTTCTTACACACACACACACACACACAAGACGGACTGTAGTCACACTTATCACTCATTGCTGGTGATCTTGATCAAAACGTCCAGTCTTTCTACGCTCATTCAAGTAAAGTTGAACAGGACCAGGCGCTTCTGCGTCTTATAACAGTTAATAAGGTCCAGCGAGGGGGGGGGGCAGGCGCGCATTGTCGGGTTTTTATCAATCAGATGAATGCATCAAATCTTCGCGCAGTATGTCGATCTATGCAATCACTAGAAGGATACCCGGTCTGAAATGCGGTGGATATTTAAAATGGCATTTTAACTACTGGCACCGAAATGAGGCACCGAAATATGCGTTTTGATTCGGTACGGTTAGTACGGTTGGGAATGGTTCATAGTGGTCCGGTTATTGGTGTTCATCTGTATTGATTGTTGATACTGCCGGTGTTTATTGGTATTCATCTGTATTGATTGTTGATACTGCTGGTGTTTATTGGTGTTCATCTGTATTGATTGTTGATACTGCTGGTGTTTATTGGTATTCATCTGTATTGATTGTTGATACTGCTGGTGTTTATTGGTATTCATCTGTATTGATTGTTGATACTGCTGGTGTTTATTGGTATTCATCTGTATTGATTGTTGATACTGCTGGTGTTTATTGGTATTCATCTGTATTGATTGTTGATACTGCTGGTGTTTATTGGTGTTCATCTGTATTGATTGTTGATACTGCCGGTGTTTATTGGTATTCATCTGTATTGATTGTTGATACTGCTGGTGTTTATTGGTATTCATCTGTATTGATTGTTGATACTGCTGGTGTTTATTGGTATTCATCTGTATTGATTGTTGATACTGCTGGTGTTTATTGGTTCATCTGTATTGATTGTTGATACTGCTGGTGTTTATTGGTGTTCATCTGTATTGATTGTTGATACTGCTGGTGTTTATTGGTGTTCATCTGTATTGATTGTTGATACTGCTGGTGTTTATTGGTATTCATCTGTATTGATTGTTGATACTGCTGGTGTTTATTGGTATTCATCTGTATTGATTGTTGATACTGCTGGTGTTTATTGGTGTTCATCTGTATTGATTGTTGATACTGCTGGTGTTTATTGGTATTCATCTGTATTGATTGTTGATACTGCTGGTGTTTATTGGTGTTCATCTGTATTGATTGTTGATACTGCTGGTGTTTATTGGTATTCATCTGTATTGATTGTTGATACTGCTGGTGTTTATTGGTATTCATCTGTATTGATTGTTGATACTGCTGGTGTTTATTGGTGTTCATCTGTATTGATTGTTGATACTGCTGGTGTTTATTGGTATTCATCTGTATTGATTGTTGATACTGCTGGTGTTTATTGGTGTTCATCTGTATTGATTGTTGATACTGCTGGTGTTTATTGGTATTCATCTGTATTGATTGTTGATACTGCTGGTGTTTATTGGTGTTCATCTGTATTGATTGTTGATACTGCTGGTGTTTATTGGTATTCATCTGTATTGATTGTTGATACTGCTGGTGTTTATTGGTATTCATCTGTATTGATTGTTGATACTGCTGGTGTTTATTGGTATTCATCTGTATTGATTGTTGATACTGCTGCTGTGTGCCAGGCTCTCAAGGTGATTACGGGGGCCAGTAAGCACGACCTGCTGTGTGTGAGCAGCAGTCTGCCGCTGTCTGAGTCCGGCACCCAGATGATGTTGGAGATATTCTCCAGCATCGGGTCCGCGGCGCCGGAGGGAACCAGCAGTCTGCTGGGAGCCATCCCAGCCGCCATAGACCTCATACTGCAGACCAAGGGGTGGGCACACACACACACACACACACACACACACACACACACACACACACACACACACAATCACCACACACTGTCTGTCTGTCTGTCTGTCTGTCTGTCTGTCTGTCTGTCTGTCTGTCTGTCTGTCTGTCTGTCTGTCTGTCTGACCAACCTGTCTCTGTCTGTCTGTCCTACCAGTCTCTGTCTGACCAACCAGTCTGTCTGTCTGTCTGTCTGACTGACCTACCAGTCTCTGTCTGACCAACCAGTCTGTCTGTCTGTCTGACTGACCTACCAGTCTGTCTGT
Source organism: Coryphaenoides rupestris (assembly GCA_002895965.2). Classification (NCBI taxonomy): domain Eukaryota; kingdom Metazoa; phylum Chordata; class Actinopteri; order Gadiformes; family Macrouridae; genus Coryphaenoides; species Coryphaenoides rupestris. Next base: position 94,329 of record PIJE02000839.1, read on the forward strand.
CTGACCTACCTGTCTGTCTGACCTACCAGTCTGTCTGTCTGACCTACCTGTCTGTCTGTCTGACCTACCTGTCTGCATGTCTGTCCCTGTTGACCCCGTGCTACCTGTGCAGGTGCATGGTGTCCGTGAGGAACGGCCTGCTGGTGGTCATCATGCTCATCTCCAACCACAAGCGTTTGGCGGAGCAGCTGCTGGCCTGCGGACTGACCGCCGTGCTGGAGAAGTGTCTGAAGGCGCCGCACTCCGAGTCCCTGCTGGCCGTCATCGCCCTCAACCACATCTTCATGGTGCACAAGTTGGAGAGCAGAGGTACTCCCGGCCACTGGGGGCGCTGTGGGGTTATTCCTAATCTATTCATTTGTGTATTCAGGTGTTTATTGAGGTGTTTACTTTTCTGGGGTTCTACATGCATTTATTTTTTATTTATTCCCATCATGTTGGGTTATGATAAGAGTATCTACAATTGATGATGATGGATTATTATTTATTTCTAATGGCAATTGCAACAATCAATTATAATGACTTAGTCGGGTCGTAGTATGAGATGCTGTAGTTAGCATCATGTAGAATAAGAGATTAGTAATCAAGAGTGCAAAGTAGCTATAGGAATTAGAAAAGGCAGATGTAACTAATAATGCTGTTTAATAGAAGGCTCTGGCTGTAATGGAGTGTGTGTGTGTGTGTGTGCAGACCTGAAGGAGGACTTGGGCTTCAAGGACACGGAGCTGGAGATGCTCGCCATGACTCTGACGGAGGTGAGCACGCCAACCAGAGAGCTCATCCTGTCCCTGGAGCAGCTGCTGAGTGACGACGTGTCTTCGTTGGAGCAGCGCAACCAGGTAACACCACCCCACAACCAATTAACCAGGTAACACCACCCCACAACCAATTAACCAGGTAACACCACCCCACAACCAATTAACCAGGTAACACCACCCCACAACCAATTAACCAGGTAACACCACCCCACAACCAATTAACCAGGTAACACCACCCCACAACCAATTAACCAGGTAACACCACCCCACAACCAATTAACCAGGTAACACCACCCCACAACCAATTAACCAGGTAACACCACCCCACAACCAATTAACCAGGTAACACCACCCCACAACCAATTAACCAGGTAACACCACCCCACAACCAATTAACCAGGTAACACCACCCCACAACCAATTAACCAGGTAACACCACCCCACAACCAATTAACCAGGTAACACCACCCCACAACCAATTAACCAGGTAACACCACCCCACAACCAATTAACCAGGTAACACCACCCCTCAACCAATTAACCAGGTAACACCACCCCACAACCAATTAACCAGGTAACATACCCCACAACCAATTAACCAGATAACATACCCCACAACCAATTAACCAGGTAACACCACCCCTCAACCAATTAACCAGGTAACACCACCCCACAACCAATTAACCAGGTAACATACCCCACAACCAATTAACCAGGTAACACCACCCCTCAACCAATTAACCAGGTAACACCACCCCACAACCAATTAACCAGGTAACATACCCCACAACCAATTAACCAGGTAACACACCCCTCAACCAATTAACCAGGTAACACCACCCCACAACCAATTAACCAGGTAACACCACCCCACAACCAATTAACCAGGTAACACACCCCACAACCAATTAACCAGGTAACACCACCCCACAACCAATTAACCAGGTAACACCACCCCACAACCAATTAACCAGGTAACACACCCCTCAACCAATTAACCAGGTAACACACCCCTCAACCAATTAACCAGGTAACACCACCCCACAACCAATTAACCAGGTAACATACCCCACAACCAATTAACCAGGTAACACCACCCCACAACCAATTAACCAGGTAACACCACCCCACAACCAATTAACCAGGTAACACCACCCCACAACCAATTAACCAGGTAACATACCCCACAACCAATTAACCAGATAACATACCCCACAACCAATTAACCAGGTAACACCACCCCTCAACCAATTAACCAGGTAACACCACCCCACAACCAATTAACCAGGTAACACCACCCCTCAACCAATTAACCAGGTAACACCACCCCTCAACCAATTAACCAGGTAACACCACCCCTCAACCAATTAACCAGGTAACACCACCCCACAACCAATTAACCAGATAACATACCCCACAACCAATTAACCAGGTAACACCACCCCTCAACCAATTAACCAGGTAACACCACCCCACAACCAATTAACCAGGTAACACCACCCCACAACCAATTAACCAGGTAACACCACCCCACAACCAATTAACCAGGTAACACCACCCCACAACCAATTAACCAGGTAACACACCCCACAACCAATTAACCAGGTAACACCACCCCACAACCAATTAACCAGGTAACACCACCCCACAACCAATTAACCAGGTAACACCACCCCACAACCAATTAACCAGATAACATACCCCACAACCAATTAACCAGGTAACACCAGGTAACTAACCAGGCAACAGTTAATCAATAGGTATCTGATGACTTGTGCCATCTCTCTGTGATCTGATTGGACGTGATCTCAGGTGACCCGGAGTCGAGACACCTACCAGGTCCTGGTTCGTCAGTTGGACCAGTTCCGGCCCGACCGTGACGTGCAGCTTTCCATCTTAAGGTAGCAGCCAGCTTCTCCTGGTTCTCTGTGTCGTTGGTCTCTGCTTGTCATGGGTGGTGTGTGTACAGTACATGCATGGCTCTGTACTGTGTATGGTTGTATATAAAAGTTGTTGGTTGTTGGTTGGCTATAATATTAGCTTTTTTTGCCGATGTAAACAATTTGAGTATATTGCTTTTGCGTTTTGCATGAAGGAAACGTCGATACTTAATTGGCCGATTTGTAGCGCGCCTATTTGGAACCGTTACACACCCTTTGAAAAGATGTCCATCAAAGGTGTGTGTGTGTGTGTGTGTGTGTGTGTGTGTGTGTGTGTGTGTGTTGGTGTCTGTGTTGTGTGTGTGTGTGTTGTGTGTGTCGTGTGTGTGTGTGTTGTGTGTTGTGTGTGTGTGTGTGTGTGTGTGTGTGTGTGTGTGTGTGTGTTGTGCGTGCGTGTGTGTGCACAGGATATTGAACAAGTTCCTGGACGACCACCAGGAGGACATCCTGCCCTGGCACGAGAGCATCGAGCCCTGCCTCACCTCCATCAGCGCCTTCATCAACGAACGCGTCTCACTGTGTAAACGACCAATGCATGCACCACCTTCCATGACCCCCCCACCCCCCCCCCCCCCCCCCCCCCTCCTCCTTGACTTTGTATTGGACATGGTAATGCACGGTGCAAAGGATCATGGGATGGCCTGCGGGCGGGACAATGGTCGATCTTTGGTTGACCCGGATGCATGTTGGATGTGTTGTTGTTGTCGGAACAGGAAAAGCAAAGATGATATGATCCACAAAATTAGTGCGGGCATTTCCTTTACAGACAGGAAGTCCCTGGGTTGAATGAGCGGTGGTGTGGGTCTCTTTATGACTCCCATCAGCAAGGAAAAACATGTAACCCTTTTAGCTGTATCAAGAATAAAATACACTTTTTGGAGGTAGACTTTATTTGATCATGCGTGATTGGTAATTGTTGTTGATGGAGGGCTAGTTCATGGTGAGTCCGTCTCACGGCTGTCTAAAAGTATATACTGAGTCCCAGACGGTGGCGGTCGAGGGCAGCAGGCACAAGGTGCACTAACTGCACCGCTGTCTCTCCACAGGTGGTCCAGCAGTTCATCCGCTTCTTGTACCGCCTGGCGTCGCTCAACAAGGACTACGCCGTGGTCATGTGTCGCCTGGGCACCAAGGAGGTGCTGGCCAAGGCCCTCGACAAGCACGGCACCAACCTGCCCATGCTGCCCGAGCTCCGGGACGTGGTGGGCGACTGCGAGAAGTACGCCAGCCTCTACAAGAAGATGACCACCAGCATCCTGGCCGGCTGCATCCAGGTACCGCCCCGGGGGACACCCCGTCACCCAGGACACGCACAGCCACGCTTCTGATTGTCAATGTTTAACCCCTGAGGTGCCTCTTTCCTCTCAGATGGTCCTGGGTCAAATCGAGGAGCACAGGCGCAGCCATCAGCCAATCAACATCCCTTTCTTCGACGTGTTCCTGAGGAACCTGTGCCAAGGTATGGAGATCTTGGTAACCACATGTTCCTTGAGGAACCTGTGCCAATGTATGGAGATGTTGGTAACCACATGTTCCTTGAGGAACTTGTGCCAAGGTATGGAGATTGGTTGGATGCATTTAGTTGGAGATGTTGATTGTGAATCTCCCTGTGGCAGGTTCCAGCGTGGAGCTCAAGGAGGACAAGTGCTGGGAGAAGGTGGTGGTCTCGTCCAATCACCACCGAGCGAACAAGCTCACCGACAAAAACCCCAAAACCTACTGGGAGTCGAATGGCTGCACGGGTTCCCACTTTATCAACATCTACGTCCACAAGGGGGTGGTGATCAGGTACGTTCACATTGTTCCTTTTCCGGTGCACCTGCTGCTGTACACTCTCACACTCATGATGAGCCAAGCTTCGTCTCTCAAACGTCTCTCCCCTTCTGCGTTGTCAAGGCAACTGGCGGTGCAGGTGGCCAGCGAGGACTCCAGCTACATGCCCGCCCGCATCCTGGTGCTGGGAGGCGACGACCCCAACAACATCAACACAGAACTCAACACTGTGGGTCTTGCCGAGGAGCGGTTCATTAGTTAACTCCATGAAAGAGTGAGTCGTTTGTGATGACGGCTAAGTTGTGTTTCTCTCTCTCCCTCTGCTTGTACAGGTGAATGTCCCTCCGTCGTCCCGGCGCGTGGTTCTGCTGGAGAACATGACCCGGTTTTGGCCCATCATCCAGATCCGCATCAAGAGGTGCCAACAGGTCAGAGCAACTTCCTGTCCATAACTTCCTGTTTGTTGCTTCCTGTATGTTCCTAACTTCCTGTTTTTCTTTTTTATTCTAGTTGACTTTTTTTTTTAATCTTTATATCTTGTTATCTTGTATCTGACTTATTGTTATTCTATTAGGTTTATACACTTTTTTTAATCTGATCTGTTATTTTTGAGCAACCTCTGGCACATGAATTTCCTTCGAGAGTGAGAAAGTTCTGTCTTACCTTATCTGTTAACATGTTGGTAGCAACCGACCAAGAGATGTTCCAGGGCACTGCTTGTCTTATTAGCTCATTTAATGAGACACAAATAAGACAGAAGTGCTAATAAACAGTATATATATTACTGCCGCTAATGTTCATGTGCTGAGCAGCCATCTTGGATCTTGAGGTCGAAGTTTGTGAGGTTCTTCGGACGTTCCCATTCAATTGATCCGGTTGAAATTTCTGACTGGGAACTTGGGGAAATTCCGACTTCCCCAGTTTAAATGAAATGTCCCCCCCCCCCCCCCCCCCCCCCCCAGGGCGGCATCGACACCCGGGTGCACGGCTTCGAGGTGCTTGGTCCCAAGCCCACCTTCTGGCCTGTGTTCAAGGAGCAGCTGTGCTGTCGGACCTTCCTGTTCTACAGCACCAAGGCCCACACCTGGTGCCTGGACGTCCTACAGGACCGCAGTCTGCTGCTGCAGCTCTTCCACAGGTAACACCCCTCACCTGGGACACACCCCTCACCTGGGACACACCCCTCACCTGGGACACACCCCTCACCTGGGACACACCCCCCTCACCTGGGACACACCCCTCACCTGGGATACACCCCTCACCTGGGACACACCCCTCACCTGGGACACACCCCTCACCTGGGACACACCCCCCTCACCTGGGACAACACCCCCCTCACCTGGGAACACACCCCTCACCTGGGACACCACCCCTCACCTGGGACACACCCCCCTCACCTGGGACACACCCCCCTCACCCCACTGAAGGCTTTTGTCCCCGCAGGCTGAACAGCGCTCTGAAACACGAGCAGCTGTTTGCGGACCGCTTCCTGCCGGACGTGGAGGCGGCGGAGGCTCTGGGCGGCACCTGCTGGGAGGCCCTCATCATCCCCATCGTCCACAGCATCACCCTGCCAGGTGGGCCCTTCACACCTGGACACGCCTCCTTTTTATGTCCTTTTTTCACTCTCTCACTGTTCTGTGTTCTCTCTCGCTCAGTTCAATTCAAATGCACATTTACATGTGCAGCCAAAGAAAAACTATTGGATTAAAATGTGAACTTTCTTTGCATTCTACCGATCGAAACGTGTATTCACAGTGAAAAAACTCATATCTCTTTTGTCTCTCCCTCCCTCTCTTTCTCCCCCTTCCCCTCTCCCTTCCCCCTTCCCTCTCTCTCCCCTCTCTCTCCATCCCTCTCTCCCTTCCTTCTCTCTCTCTCCCCTCTCTCCCTTCCCCTCTTCCTCCTCTCCCTCCTTCCCTCTCTCCTTCCCTCCCTTCCCCTCTCTCCCCTTCCCTCCCCTCTCTCCCCATCCCCTCACCCTCTCTCCCCATCCCTCCCTCTCTCCCCATCCCTTACCCTCTCTCTCCATCCTTTACCCTATCTCTCTCTCTGTCCCTTCTCTTTCTCCCTTCTCCTCATCCCTCTCCTTTCCCCTCTGCTCCTCCCTTACTCTCTCTCTCTCTCTCTCTCTCTCTCTCTCTCTGTCCCTTCTCTTTCTTTCCTCCTCCTCCCCCTCTCCCCTCCTCCGCTCCAGACGAGTCGTCGGTGAGCCCCCTCTCCTGGCTGCTCGGGGCGTACCTGGACAACGCCCCGTCGGCCCGCTGCCGCCACAAGAGCCGCGCCGCCGTCTTCAACTCGCGCGTGCGGCGCCTCACGCACCTGCTGGTGCACGTGGACACCAGCCATGTGGAGGAGCTCAAGCCGCCCGTCAAGTCCAGTGAGTCCGCCCCCACTCTAGTCGCGTCACCGTGGCGACCGTGTGACCGTAGCCTCGCCGACGACACGACGCACAACGCGGGGCTCGTCTCTCGCTTGCGCGTGCGGCTCAGTTTGCCAATGTGTTATGGAAATGGTAAATTGTAAATGTATTACATTTATACATGGCTTTTATCCAGAGCGCTTTACAGTTGCCTCACATTCATCCATTCATACACTGACGGCGGTGCCAACCATGCAAGGTAACAACCAACACGTCAGGAGCAGGTAGGGTTAGGTGGTGTCTTGCTCAGGGACACCTCCACACTTAGCTAGGAGGAGCAGGTAGGGTTAGGTGGTGTCTTGCTCAGGGACACCTCCACACTTAGCTAGGAGGAGCAGGTAGGGTTAGGTGGTGTCTTGCTCAGGGACACCTCCACACTTAGCTAGGAGGAGCAGGTAGGGTTAGGTGGTGTCTTGCTCAGGGACACCTCAACACTTAGCTAGGAGGAGCAGGTAGGGTTAGGTGGTGTCTTGCTCAGGGACACCTCCACACTTAGCTAGGAGGAGCAAGTAGGGTTAGGTGGTGTCTTGCTCAGGGACACCTCCACACTTAACTAGGAGGAGCAACGCAGCAGGTGTGAGGCTGAGTGCACAATCACAATGCCTTTCTAATTAAATTAAACGTATCCACTGGTGACGTCTCATGAGGTGATTGTCAACACAATAGGTTGATGGATCTCTCGACCGACATGCCCCTGGTCGGTCTAACCTGATAATAGATTTCCACCGGTAGGTAGGTGTGTCTGTGTGTGTGTCTGTGTGTGTGTGGCGGTCTTCTCATGTTTAAAGTCGTGTATTTTGCTTTCAGAAGCTTTCAACCGAAGCAAAGATCTCAAGAGTAAGTAGATCAGTTCAGACGTTCTGTTCTGCATCTCAGTTTGGCGTCCATGTCTGTAGCACGGCATGTTATACACACACACACACATCTTGCAGATATCATGAAAACGCTTCATTTGGCTGTTTATTGTGTATTTATTTGTTGTTGTTGTTGTTGTTTTTGGGCTGCGGTTGCCATGTCAATGACTCCTCCCAGCTTCATTTGAATCATTTCAATGTTCTGTCATAAACATCATTTATTTATTTATTTATTTAGTTTAACCCCATTTATTTTCAGACCGCAAAGGAGACGCACATCAACGTTGCTTCATGACCCCTGACCCCATAACGGCTTTGACCTTTGACACCCCCCCCCACCGCCCTCTCCAAGACGATGATGACCTTCCGTCCAGAAGCCCTGACCTCCTCCCGTGTGTGTGTGTCTCTTCTTCTAGACGGCAAAGACAGTAAAAACAAAGACCCGGCGGCCGCCTCCTCATCCTCTGCCTCCTCGTCCTCCTCCCCCCGGATCTACGGGCGGATGAAGAGCAGCAGCATCGCGGGCATCGCCCTCTGTTGGCAGGGGGTGGTGGAGCAGCAGGTAACCAGCAGCAGGGCTGTATATATGTGTGTGTGTGTGTGTATGTATGTTGTGTTAATATTATATATATAATATATATATATATATATGATATATATTATATATATATATATTATTACTTAAAGGTGCACCTTTAAGTATCATCTAGGGCAGGGGTCGGGAACCTTTGGCTCTTTCGATGACGTCATATGGCTCCCAGACAATTTTGACGGGAGCGCCGGCGCTCCCAAAACACTCGTCTATTTCAAACTACCGTAACTCCTCGAGCGTTTGCGCGATCGAGGAAATTCCAACGGTTTCTGAAAGCAGAGGAGCTTTCCAACCATATAGGGGTATTACGGTAAACTCGACGGGGTTGCGCAGAAGAGTTGCGCAAAAACGTTGTAGGTTGAGTTGTGAAGCCGGAGGAGACAGAGGATCCAGGCTTGTTTACATCGTGTTTTAGTATTATTTAGAATGTTTTAAAAATGTATGTCTTTGTGAGCCATGAGGGGCGGTGGTTTAGCGCTGCTCGCCGCAGTGACAGGGCGGAGCGAGCGGCAAGGAATGCCTGGAATGTGACGACAGATACCTCCTCAATTCCTTCTGGTGAACCCAGAAAAGCCACAAACAGTAGGCATTGTGACAACAACAGGACTATTTGTTAGTCTTACTTAAAAATGCATCACATACAAGTTGCCAATTAAATTTTATTAAATACTAATAATGGCTCTCAAAGAATATACATTTGCGAGATATTTTGGCTATTTATGCGCTCTCCCCAGCCAAAAAGGTTCCCGACCCCTGATCTAGGGTGTCCCTGTGGTGCCCTCTAGTGGCAGGAGGTGTAACTGTTCAGATATTTATTTGTTACAGTGAAGGTGTTTTTATTTGGTAGTTCTTATTTGAGAATTGGCTAATCATATACCGCTAGTGGCCTCCTCTCCAATAATACAACAATACAATCTAACATAAGCATCACATCTAGATATTTATTTGTTACAGTGAAGGTGTTTTTATTTGAGTCTCTTGATATTGATAAATTGAAGCTAATCATATAGTCTATAGTCTCTAGAGGTTACGGTGTTTGGTCCCCGGGTTCGAACCCTAACGTTGACTAAATAGTCAATTGTTTTCAAGGCTTGGAACCGTGGAAGCTGATTGGTTGTCGTGTCTCACAGGTGAAGGTGTTCCTGGAGTCCAGCTGCAGCCTGCCGGACTTCGTGGAGCGATACCGCGGGCTCTACGTGCGCCTGAAGCACGCCATGGAGGAGCTGTTCGGCCAGCAGACGGCGTTCGCCCTCGCGCTGCGCAACGGCTTCTCCGCCGCGCTGCTGCAGCTGTCCATCCTCAGAGCCATGCCACACTGACACACGAACCACACACTAGCAAGCGAGCACCTTTTCCTAGTTAACACAACGAGTCACTAACCGGGTTGCACCGATATTGCTTATGGTACCCTCAGGTTAGCTTCTGAAAGCAAAATACACGACTTTAAACATGAGAAGACCGCCACACACACACAGACACACACACAGACACACCTACCTACCGGTGGAAATCTATTATCAGGTTAGACCGACCAGGGGCATGTCGGTCGAGAGATCCATCAACCTATTGTGTTGACAATCACCTCATGAGACGTCACCAGTGGATACGTTTAATTTAATTAGAAAGGCATTGTGATTGTGCACTCAGCCTCACACCTGCTGCGTTGCTCCTCCTAGTTAAGTGTGGAGGTGTCCCTGAGCAAGACACCACCTAACCCTACCTGCTCCTCCTAGCTAAGTGTGGAGGTGTCCCTGAGCAAGACACCACCTAACCCTGCCTGCTCGCACCGCCGTCAGTGTATGAATGGTGAATGTGAGGCATATGGCTCGCGAGCCATATATGGCTCTTTCGATGACGGCATATGGCTCCCAGACAATTTTGACGGGAGCGCCGGCGCTCCCAAAACACTCGTCTATTTCAAACTACCGTAACTCCTCGAGCGTTTGCGCGATCGAGGAAATTCCAACGGTTTCTGAAAGCAGAGGAGCTTTCCAACCATATAGGGGTATTACGGTAAACTCGACGGGGTTGCGCAGAAGAGTTGCGCAAAAAAGTTGTAGGATGAGTTGAGAAGCCGGAGGAGACAGAGAGGATCCAGGCTTGTTTACATCGTGTTTTAGTATTATTTAGAATGTTTTAAAAATGTATGTCTTTGTGAGCCATGAGGGGGCGTGGTTAGCGCTGTCGCGCAGTGACAGGGGGAGCGGAGCGGCAGGAATGCCTGGAATGTGACGCAGATCCTCTCAATTCCTTCTGTGAACCCAGGAAAAGCCACAACAGTGGCATTGTGACAACACAGGACTTTGTTAGTCTTACTTAAAAAATGCACACATAAAGTTGCATTAAATTTTATTAAATACTATATGGCTCTCAAGGAATTACATTTCGAAATATTTGGCTTTTATGGCTCTCCCAGCCAAAAAGGTTCCCGACCCCTGATCTAGGGTGTCCCTGTGGTGCCCTCTAGTGGCAGGAGGTGTAACTGTTCAGATATTTATTTGTTACAGTGAAGGTGTTTTTATTTGAGTCTCTTGATATTGATAAATTGAAGCTAATCATATAGTCTATAGTCTCTAGAGGTTACGGTGTTTGGTCCCCGGGTTCGAACCCTAACGTTGACTAAATAGTCAATTGTTTTCAAGGCTTGGAACCGTGGAAGCTGATTGGTTGTCGTGTCTCACAGGTGAAGGTGTTCCTGGAGTCCAGCTGCAGCCTGCCGGACTTCGTGGAGCGATACCGCGGGCTCTACGTGCGCCTGAAGCACGCCATGGAGGAGCTGTTCGGCCAGCAGACGGCGTTCGCCCTCGCGCTGCGCAACGGCTTCTCCGCCGCGCTGCTGCAGCTGTCCATCCTCAGAGCCATGCACGTGAGTCCAGCGGCTGGTACAAACGTAGCTAGAGCTCACCATGCTAAGGCCCGTTGTTAGCGAGCTCATCATCGCGCTAACACGAACGGGTAGCTCCGATGAGGTGAGCTCTTACCGTGCTAGTGCTAATGCTAATGGTTAACTCTGGTGTGCACGTGAGTAGTTACCTCTCGTCAAGGCTAGTGCTAACGGGTGGCTCCGGTGTGCGAGTGAGCAGATCGCTCTGGCCACGCCAGTGCTAATGCTAACGAGAAGCTCCGGCGTGCGAGTGAGCTGTTGGCTCTTGCCGTCGCCGGTGCTAACGCTAACGGGTATGTCCGGTAAGCAGCTGGCTCTCTACGCGCTAACGCTAACGGCTAGCCCCGGTGTGCAGGTGAGCGAGCGCTTCGCCCAGTACATCGACCAGATGATCCAGGAGAGCGGGGGGGCATGTGGCCGCGCCGAGAGCCTGGAGCGCCTGCAGCAGTTCCTGGAGCCCATGCTGTTCCTGTCGGGCCTGGAGATGGCCAGCACCTTCGAACACTTCTACAGGTGCGTGCTGCTGCACCTGTAGCTCACCTGGGGATGCTAACCTGTGCCCATGGCCTCTAAAGGGCTCCTATTACACCACCAGGTGCGAGTGGGATGAGCCATTCCAAGCCGTTTCAGAATCTCCTGGTCTGTGACCTCACAAATGGGAGTGTCCACCCAGATGTACGCTGGATAGATCAGCCTACCCAGTGGACTGTAGCAACTTAAATTGGTTGACTTTAAGATGTATATTAATACATAATACACTTTTTGACATTTTCAAGATATTCAGTAGGTGTGAAAGGAATACGTCCTTCTGTGATACAGTATGTTATGGTTATCCTGTTGTCCGTACGTTTTATAACGTGGCGTTACATTACGTTAACGCCGGCGCCCCCCTCTGCCGGTGGCAGGTACTACCTGGGCGACCGCCTGCTGAGTCGGGGCAACGTGTGGCTGGAGGGTCTGGTGATGGAGCACATCGGCAGCTGCTTCCCCAGCCGCTTCCCCGAGCAGATGCTGAAGAACCTGGCCGAGTCGGCCGAGCTGCGGCAGGAGTTCCACCTGTACCGCCTGCAGCAGCTGGACCACCAGCTGCAGGACCAGACCGCGCTGGACCAGTCCAGGGTCAGAACCAGACCAGAGACGAGACTAGACTAGACTAGACAAGCGACTCAAACTCAACCAGACAAGAGAATAGACTAGCCACGGACCAGACCAGACTAGACGAGACCCAGCAATAGACTAGATCAGACTACAACTAGACCACTCTAGAGAATAGACTAGAGACCAGACTAGACTAGATTAAACCGGACTAGAGACGAGACTAGACCTGGTCCAACAACACACACTAACCAGATGATGTTCTTCTGTATCTTAACTTTAATACTTGTATAATGCAGGGCCTTTAACTTAGCTACGCCCCCAGCATCCTTGTGTCTCCATGGTAACGGTCTGTGGCCTCCCCCCTCCCCCTCCCCCCTGTGCAGATGATGGAGGAGGAGGAGGAGGAGGAGGAGGAGGAGCCAGCGGAGCCGGAGGAGGAGGAGACTGACGTCCACATCCTGGTCCTGTCCCCACGCTGCTGGGCGGTATCCTCACCCTGTTACCTCGACAACCCTGCCACCCACCTCCCCCCCGCCCTCTGCTCCTACCTCACCCAGTTCAGCACCTTCTACACCCACAGTAAGCTCCACCCACCTTCTACACCCACAATAAGCTCCACCCACCACCTCCACCCAACTTCTACACACACAGTAAGCTCCACCCACCACCTACACACACAGTAAGCTCCACCCACCACCTCCACCCACCTACACACACAAAGCACCACCTCCACCCACCTCCACCTTCTACACACACAGTAAGCACCACCTCCACCCACCTCCACCTTCTACACACACAGTAAGCACCACCCACCTTCTACACCCACAGTAAGCTCCACCCTCCTCCACCTTCGACACACAGTAAGCTCCACCCACCACCTCCTCCACCTTCGACACACACAGTAAGCACCACCCTCCACCTTGTGTGTGTGTGTGTGTGTCTCATGTCGTGTGTGTGTGTCTCATACTGTGTGTGTGTGTGTGTGTGTGTGTGTGTGTGTGTGTGTGTGTGTGTGTGTGTGTGTGTGTGTGTGTAGCCCAGGTGATGTACGGGGTGGTCCAGAGCCGGCAGCCGCGGCGTCTCCAGTGGACGTGGCTCGGTCACGCGGAGCTGAGCTTCAACAGCTGGACGCTGCACGTCTCCACGCTGCAGATGTTCATCCTGCTGCACTTCAACCAGGAGGAGGTACGTACACACACACACACACACACACAGACAGTTCAGGGCTCAGGAAAGAAGGAATTGGTCGTTCTTTTGTCCAGGAAATGTTTTAAAGTGTGTGTGTTCCAGGAGCTGAGTGTGGAGGCCTTGCATCAGGTGACCGGTCTCCCCCCGTCGGTGGTCGCCCACTCCCTGGCTCCCCTCACCGCAGACGGAGGGCTGCTGATCCCCAGCCATCCCAGCGACCTCACCCAGGGTGAGCACAAGCCTCGCACACATCTCACACACGTCTCACACACGCCTCACATGGCCAGCACACGCTACAGGCTACGTGTGCGTGTCGAGCCGTCCGTTCTGATGGGTTCCCTGTGTCGGGTGTCAGGTGTTCTCCGGATGAACGCGGGGGCGACGGTCAGCGTCTCCCCGGGGGGCGGGGCCTCCTGCAGCCTCCTGCCCAGGCAGGTGTACCTGAGTGTAGACGAGGACGCGGCCGGCGCCCTGGAGAGGAAGAGGAACTTCATCTACTGCACCGTCGTCAGCATCATGAAGCATCACAAGGAGGTCCACATCGACAACCTGGTCTACAAGGTGAGACCGGATCGGACCAGACTCCCACCACACCAGACCGGACCAGACTCCCACCAGACCAGACCACACCAGACTCTCCCCCTCAGACAGACTGGGTCTTACCTTCGTCCAGACATTTGTTTCTGAAAGTGTTTTTATTATGAAGGCTAAATCTCTTTCTCAACCTGCCTCTCTCTCTCTCTCGCCCCCACCGCGACTCTCTCGTCCTCCCAGGTGTTGGACACGTGTCAGAAGCAGGAGGGCGTGGCCAGCAGCGGCGGGGGCGTGGCCTGCAGCGGTGGCGGGGGCGCGGCCCGCTGCGCGGCCATGCTGCCGTTCAGCTGCAGCACCAGCGACGTGCTGTCCTGCATCATGCACGTCATCAGCCAGGGCTACCTGCGTCGCCACGACGACAGCCCCCACATCGTGGAGTACCTGGCGGAGGACCCGGCCACGCCCAAGAAGGGCCACGCCCAGTTCTCCTTCGCCCGCAGCGGAGCCAGGGACAGCGGTCACCACGGCAACGGCCTCAGGTGTGAGCCCGCCCTTTAAGACCCCGCCCCTTCGGCCTGACGTATGGTCGGGCGATCGACACTTTTGAAAAGTGTCGCTGGACAGAAATGAAAGTGTGGCGCAACGTTTTCAAACCTTCTGCGAAAGGTTCAGTTCAAACACTAGCGTTCATAAGAATAACGTAAGCTGTCAGTAAAGATAGCGAGGATAGTAAACGTCCCGTAGGTTTCTCCAGCTACGTGTTCAGTCCAAGACATTTATATTCAGTCAGTTATATACATTTATATTCAGTCTATTAGCGATGTCTTCCCGAATGTAATTTGCGCGTCTTTGTATTGCGTGTCTTTGTATATCATAAAGGTGGGGATAGAGACTAATTTCCTCTGCCAGTCGCTCATCAATACTTTCCATTTTTGCTTCCACGTTATAAAAAGTTATGTTACAGACCAGAATATACCAATAAGGAAGTGAAAACTACAATCTCCATGGTGACGTTAGAAAACTACCCAATCACATTGCGCGACAAAATAGACGAGAACATTCTCCAGGTACGCGTCATGAAACAAACTGTCCAGCGGCACTTTTGTTTTCTGTGGAAAATACGTCATTTCTTTCAAGCGACACACACCCAAGCATAAATCAGCCTTCAGGACCCCCCATAGTGAGGAGGAGGTCGCTGTGTGTGTGTGTGTATATCAATGTGTGTATGTGTATATCTATGTGTGTGTGTGTGTGTGTGTCTGTCTGTGTGTGTGTTCATCCTAAGTGCCCGGTGTTTATTAAGCCCCAGCGAGGCTCATAAATTATATTAATACAGAACGTTTTCAAATCGTACCAAAGTGGATTATTACAAATTCTAAATAAAAGAAATGTTACTTTTGAACCCCGACTGTTGCCTATTTTGTGTTGTTTAAATTCAAACAAATGCAAATCAAAAGTCTTATGAATAATAATGATCATCAACATTAAGCAGTCACCTGGAGTTTGACTGTGTGTGTGTGTGTGTGTGTGTGTGTGTGTGTGTGTGTGTGTGTGTGTGTGTGTGTGTGTGTGTGTGTGTGTGTGTGTGTGTGTGTGTGTGTGTGTGTGTGTGTGTGTGTGTGTGTGTGTGTGTGTGTGTGGATACGTGTTTAAATGTTTTTGCCATTTTTTTTTTACCCGAATGAGGACTTTTAATGGCATTTAATGATGATAAATGGCGATACAAATAAGTTATTTTAAACAGTTTACAATATGAAGTTGACATTCAAATATATTTATAAATAAAGTTGACAGTTTGATTAATTTATAAACAAAGTTAGCACATTTACATATTTTAATGAACAAAGTTGACATGTTTGACTATTTTTTACATGATTTGAGTGAGTGTGTGTGTGTGTGTGTGTGTGTGTGTGTGTGTGTGTGTGTGTGTGTGTGTGTGTGTGTGTGTGTGTGTGTGTGTGTGTGTGTGTGTGTGTGTGTGTGTGCGTGCAGCGTGGGGGGTCTCCTCAGCGGGTCCCACCCAGCGGAGGACGGGGGTCTGGAGGCAGTCCTGTTCTCCATGGGCCGGACCCTGACCCAGGACGAGGTCGTGACCCTGATGCGGAGAACCGTCCACATGGTGTGTGTCTCTTCGAGAATGCTCTCATGCACTTCTGCCTCATTGATGCGTTTCTAAGTTTCTGTGCCTCTAATCAACCATGTCTTCTATTCTATATTTGTTGTAGTTCTGTATTTCTATGTAATGTATCTATGTGTTCGGTGTCAGGGACTCTGGACGTGGACGAGGACTGGACTATATGTTGTATTATCTATAGGATATAGCATCTATGTGCTGTATCTCTAGGTGTCGGGGACTCTGGACGAGGACTGGGCTATATGTTGTATTATCTATGTGATGTATGTCTAGGTGTCGGGGACCCTGGACGTGGACGAGGACTGGGCTATATGTTGTATTATCTATGTGATGTATGTCTAGGTGTCGGGGACCCTGGACGTGGACGAGGACTGGGCCGAGCACCTGCTGGTCTTCTGCAAGTGGAACGTGGACGTGCTGGTGCAGAGCTACACGGACGACCCCGACACCCTCGTCCTGGCCGCCGGCCTGCGTACCCGCAACCCTGAGCCTGCCCCCTGCCCCGCCTCCTCATCCTGCCCCGTCTGCCTCAGTCCCCGCCCCCTGGACAGCCCGGCTCCGCCCACTCTCAGCTGCATGCACTACTGCTGCAGGGTGAGACACACATAACTATTTATACACGGTGTTGTTGGTACCTACCTGTGTAGTACTATAGTGTTGTTGGGACTTCAACTAACTGTAATATTGTAGTACTAATTATGTAGTATTGTGGCACCGACTGTGCAGCAGTATTGTAGTGTTGTTGGCAGATGTACCTGACTGTGTAATACTGTAGTACTAACAGTGTAGTACTGTAGTCTTGTTGGCAGAAGTACCTGAGTGCCCGTGTGGAGCAGAACATGGTGACCAGCTGCACCTGTCCCATCACCGACTGCCGCTCCCAGCCCACCTCCAGCTTCTTCTTCAGCATCCTCACCGACAAGGATACGGTTGCCAAGGTAACGACCCCCCCCCTCCCCCCATGATTCTGCTCTCCCTGTCTGTCTGTCTCTCTCTCTCTCTCTCTCACTGTCTCTCCCTCTATCTCACCATCTCTCTCTCGCTCTCTCTCTCACACCACCTCTCTCTCTCTCTCTCTCTCTCTCTGTCTCTCTCTCTCTATTTCACCACCTCTCTCTCCCTATCTCACCACCTCTCTCTATCTCACCACCTCTCTCTCACCATCTCTCTCTCTAACTCTGTGTGTGTGTCTCTCTCTAACTAAGTGTCTCTCTCTCTCTCTCTCTCTCTCTCTCTCTTTAACTCTGTGTGTGTGTGTGTGTGTGTGTGTGTGTGTGTCTCTCTCTAACTAAGTGTCTCTCTCTCTCTCTCTCTCTCTCTGACTCTGACTCTGACTCTGTGTGTGTGTGCGTGTGTGTGTGTGTGTCTCTCTCCCCCCTCTCCCAGTACGAGCAGGCCCGTCTGCGAGGCTATGTGGACAGCTGCTCCAACCTGACGTGGTGCACCAACCCTCAGGGCTGCGACCAGATCCTCTGCAAGGACAACCTGGGCAGCATGGGGACCTGCTCCAAGTGCTGCTGGGCCTCCTGCTTCAGCTGCAACTTCCCCGAGGTCAGCCAATCAGGACGCACCGCGCACGACACCCGACCAATCAGGACTCGGAGCACGTGACACCCAACCAATCAGGACTCACAGCGCACAACTCTTGGCCAATCAGGACACACAGCGCGCGACACTCAACCAATCAGGACTCGGAGCAAGTGACACCCAACCAATCAGGACTCATAGCGCACGACACCCGGCCAATCAGGACTCACCGCACATGACCCTCGGCCAATCAGGACTCACAGCACATGACTCTCAGCCAATCAGGACTCGCAGCACATGACTCTCAGCCAATCAGGACTTGCCGCGTCCCGGGCTGAGGTCCTTGTTGTTCAGTGTTCTGTTTTATTAAAATATAAAAGCCAGAATTTCAACATTAATAGTAGTATTAGTATTAGTAGTATTAGTGGCCCAGTGTCTGGGTGTGTTTGTCAAGACGTGGCCCCTCCCCCTCCAGGCCCACTACCCGGCCAGCTGCAGCCACATGTCCCAGTGGGTGGACGACGGGGGCTTCTACGAGGGCATGACCTCGGAGGCCCAGAGCAAGCACCTGGCCAAGCTCATCTCCAAATGCTGCCCGAGCTGCCAGGCCCAGATCGAGAAGAATGAGGGGTGCCTGCAGTACGTACACACACACACACACACACACACACACACACACACACACACACACACACACCGGCTGCCAGTATGACCTGTGATGTCACTCACCTGTTCCCAGTATGACCTGTGATGTCACTCACCTGTTCCCAGTATGACCTGTGATGTCACTCACCTGTTCCCAGTATGACCTGTGCCAAATGTAACCACGGCTTCTGCTGGCGGTGCCTGAAACCATGGAAACCAACCCACAAGGATTACTACAACTGCTCTGCCATGGTCAGTAACAGACTCCGCCTTTGGTGCATAAGTGAACCATAACGCTTATTATGGTCTGTTGGCTTATACCAGTGTTGTTGTTTTTGTTGTTTGCCCTGCAGGTGAGCAAGGCAGCAAGGCAGGAGAAGAAGTTCCAGGATTACAATGAGAGATGTACCTTCCATAACCAGGCCAAGGTAGGAGGAGAGACGGAACAGGGAGGAGAGACGGGACAGGGAGGAGAGACGGGACAAGGAGGAGAGACGGGACAGGGAGGAGAGACGGGACAAGGAGGAGAGACGGGACAGGGAGGAGAGACGGAACAGGGAGGAGAGACAGGACAGGGAGGAGAGACGAGACAGAGGAGAGACAGGACAGGGAGGAGAGACAGGTCAGCGAGAGAGAGACAGGGAGGAGAGACAGGGCAGGGAGGAGAGACAGGGCTGGAGAGCGGGTCGTGAGTCTTGTGTGTTGTGTCAGGACTTCGCCATCAACCTGGAGAACAGGGTGTCCTCCATCCACGAGGCGCTGCAGATGAAGTCTCTCACCTTCGTCATCGACGCCTGCAAAATCCTGGCTCAGGCCCGCAAGGTGAACATGGGAGGAGTGTGTGTGTGTGTGTGTGTGTGTGTGTGTGTGTGTGTGGTGTGTGTGTGTGTGTGTGTGTGTGTGTGTGTGTGTGTGTGTGTGTGTGTGTGTGTGTGTGTGTGTGTGTGTGTGTGTGTGTGAGAGACATCATCATCATCTTGTGGCGGTGTTGCCGTGGTTACAGGTGCTGGCGTACTCGTGCGTGTACAGCTACTACAACCAGGAGACGGAGAAGATGGACGTGATGGAGCAGCAGACGGAAGCGCTGGACTTCCACACCAACGGCCTGCAGATCCTCTTGGGTAGGACGCGACGCCGCGCGCTACGCTACCTAGCCGCCACACGCTACATAGCCACTTGGAAGGGCTAATCACGCTCTCACCTGGTGGTAGAATAGGTCTCCTTTAAGCCAGATGTGTGTGTGATGACTGATGTAAATCCAGATGTGTGATCGTGATAATCGATGTTAAGCCAGAAGTGTGTGTGATGAAGACACTTGTTGATCCAGATGTGTGTGATCATGAGAGGACACAGAGGTTCATCCAGGTGTCTGTCTGTCTGTCTGTCTGTCTGTCTGTGTTTCAGAGGACACGGTGCTGCAGTGCACTGACCTGGCGTCGTGCGTTCGCCTCCTGAAGCCAGAGCACCTGAGCGCCGGCCTGGAGCTCATCCGCCGCATACAGGAGCGCCTGGTGGCCATCCTGCACCACTCCACGCAGGTAGGCCACACCCCACCCACTGTCTGACTGAGCCCCACGCCCTCTTCGCTTTAACCGGGCCCCGTTCCGCTTTGCCACGCCCACGAGTCCACCTGCTTCACTCCACGTGTAAACCACACCCTCTTGCACGTAACCACACCCCTAGCTACCTGCACCACGCCACACAAGTGAAGCACACCCCCCTCCTTGAATACCATATCCGTGTCCCGCCTAACCTATGGCCCCTGGAGCCCTTCACGTTTGACCACGCCCCCTCGCATCGCACAGTGAGGTAAACTCCGCCCGTCAAACATGTGCCTGTGTTTTGTTTCCCGACCGCAGGACTTCAGGGTGGGCTACCAGTCCAAGACGGGCCAGGAGCCGGAGTCCTCCCAAGCTTCCAACCTCACCAACAACACGGTGCTCCGCTCCGCCGGCGGGGCCAAGACGGGCGCGACCTCGGACTCGGGTGACTCGGACAACAACAACTACACGGGGGAGGAGGGAGCCGACGAGGACGAGGAGTACGACGAGGAGTACGTCCCCGAGTGGCACGAGGACTACGACGAGGACGACATCGACGAGGACGACTTCTTCTCGGACGACGACGAGTCGGAGAACCTGGAGCGGGACCTGAGCCCCTTCGACTGAAGCCTTCCCTAGAGGCTAGAACCCTCAGAACATTCTAGAACTGTCTGGGACCCTTTCTAGATGGTTCTACAACAACTTTGTAGAACCTTCTAGAACCCTTGGAGCTTTCTAGAACCCCCCTCCCCGTCTGTCTTCTCCTGTGTGTCTGGTCGGTCGTGGGAGGGGCCCCTGTCCCTGCTTCCTGGTTTCCGTGCTTTCTGATGATCGAGCGAGGGCCCGGTCTCCCCGGTCCCCTTGCTGCTGCTGCTGCTACCTGAGTTCTCCCGGCCGCTGCATTTAGAGAAGGGATCTTCATTCCTGCACTTCCTGTCAGGCTGACAGCGATGACGTCCGGAAGCTCGGTTCCAGTCGAGTCCTCTCGGGCGGTTGAAACCGAGTTCGCGTTTAAGAGTTTAATTTCTTTCGTCTTCACAAGTCACGAGTCTTGCCTTTGTTTCTATTTTTTTTTTACTTACATGGAGATTTTCCTAACTTTTTCAGAATTGTTTAAAGTTTAACGTTCCGAGGGAAGTCTGTTTTTGTCTGCTTCGTATGTGCTCGTCATTTAAAGAACGCCAGTTTGATGTGCGTCTAAGAGCTAATGTGTCAAAAAAAATCATTTAAATATAGGATAAAAGGTTCAACTTTCCTCGACGATCATTCTGACATCAAATCACTGCAATAACGCTTAAAATACCAGAACTTCTATTTCACTATTGCCAAGCAAAACGCCCGTTCTGTGCTATTTATATTTTTGGACATGTTGACGGTGGTTCCGGGACATTGGGACAAACACGTTTCCCACCATGACGTGGACGGCCTCTTTCTTTACTTCATACTGTTCCATCCAAGTCGTGCAACTTCACCTCACTAACAAAATAAAAGCTGTTTCTGCTTTATGAAAGGCTCCCGTTGGTGTGTTCATCACAATGTGTTCGTCATCTGAACAGAATCAGAATCAGATATCAGAAACGGCTTTATTGCCTTTGCTTTTGCAAATAGGGAATGTGCTTTTGTGCAATTGGTGCCTAATGTTGAACATTAAGTAATAACATAAAATGCTAAATATTCTCAATGAAAGGTTAAGGTCTTGGTGAGAAATCCATGTTTTAATGTACACAGTGTGTGGCGTCCAGGCCCTGGCCAGCTGCCCTCCATCACTCCTCTCACCTTTAAACGTCATAGGAAGAAAAAGCTGATTGCTTTGTCTATTAACTAGAATTAAATATAATTAACTAGAATCAATATCTGATAATGGTCTCAACTTTAGACCATGTTTCACCCTCAACAAGATGTTCAGGTCTCTTCAACTAGAGGAGTGCAGGACCAGCGAGCTGACTGACTGACTGTCGACGCGCCTTCGGGGGACTTTTATTTTGGAAAGCGTTTGGCGGCGTGACGTCACGTCCGCTCTACGCGCTGAATGTTTGTCGCGAAGTTCCCGCCGCTCGCTACCATGGAGAACCACGTATCGTTATTCACCTTTTAATATAAAAACCACCACAATATATAATATACAATATACAATATACAATATATGTAATATACAATATACAGTGTTCCGGGCCACTAAGTCACTAACTAACTGTCCGGCTAGTTGGTTAATAACCGGCTAGTTAACAAGCGGCTAGCTAGCAGGCTGTTAGCTCGGTCCAGATGAAGCGCGGTCGGCCCCACGGCCACCGGGTCGACGGGCCGCCGTTCGGACACCCCGGACCGCCCGGGGACTGGGGGCCCTACGGACCTCCACCCGAGGGATGGGGTCCCAGGGGCCCGCCGCCCGGGGACTGGGGGCCCCGAGGACCCCCACCACCAGAGTGGGGTCCTCGTCCCGGACCCTGGGGGGGACCTTTTCCCCCCGGATTGGGTCCCCCGGACCCGTGGGGCCCGGCGGGACCGCCACCAGAATGGGGGTCCCCTCCTCCGGGCGGCTGGGGACCCGTCGGGCCTCATCCTCCCCCGGGCGGCTGGGGACCTCATCCTCCCCCGGGCGGCTGGGGGCCTCATGTTCCCCCGGGCGGCTGGGGGCCTCCCATGTATGCAGGTGAGCCTCCACCGCCACCTGTGGGGTATCCGCCGGACCCGTACGGACCGGCCTACGCGCCTTCTCCCGCTCCGCTCGCCCCCCCAGCGGAGCCGCCGCCGCCAGCAGCAGCCGGCGGCCTGCACGCCTACCCGCCCCCGGGGTGGACGGGAGAGGTACGGCGGGGTGATCCGCAGGGCTGTGCAGCCACACCGTCAGGCTTATTGATCTGACGCTGACATGTACAATATGATGTATTGATGGATGTGTTCTTCTGACAGCCGATGGTGAACCCACCGCCAGAACAGCCTCAATGGGTGAGTCCTCATCTCCTCCTCCTCTCATCCTCTCCTCCCCTCCTCCTCTCATCCTCCTCCTCATCTCCTCCTCCTCCCCGGGGGTCAGTCAGTCAGTTGGAGTCAGTCAAAGAGTATATATTGTACCGTTAATATTTACAGACATGAGTGGGTGTTCTGAAACGTTGACCCATCTCTTCCTCTTGTCCTTCCAGTTAAAGGCGTTGATCTCGGTCCCACCCGGCGAGTCGACGCCCCCTGCCGCGGACGGCGCCGCCCCCAAACCCGCCCCCGCTGCCACGCCTGCAGCCACGGCCACGACTCCTGCTGCTGCTCCTCCTCCGGTCACCGTGGCGACGGCGCCAGCCTCGGCTCCACCCGCGGCCCGCCCCCCCGGACCGCTCGGCCTGCTGGGAAAAAGAACCTTTGAGAAGTTAGCGAGTCAGCTCTATCTATCCATCCATCTATCCAGCCATCTATCCATCCAGCCATCTACCCATCCATGCATGCTGCATAAACTCGCATTATTTGGAGTACATTTATAGGCTTTTCACACTTGAATAAGTTAACCCAGGGTTAACTTTAACCCTGGGTTATAATAGCCCTGGGTTAATTTATCTCACGTTTCACACTAGTTTTCTTTAACCCTGGGTTAACAATTGACCCCGGGTATTAGTGCTCAGCGTTTCACACTGTGAGCTTGTAGACCCCGGGTTAACGTTCTCATTTGCATATTTACTGGGTTATCAAACATGATTGGCCCGGCCCAGCACGTGACCTTTGTTTACTTAGCTGTCAAAATGACGCCATCACGCGGCTGTGATGGAGATAGTAATTAACACCAAAATTAATAAGGGGGAAGAGGGCGATTGAGAGAGAATACAAATTTAACTGGAGAAGAGAAGAGTACATGAGGAGGTTTTCGATTTTATTTTAAGTACAGAGAAATTAATGTTAAAGATCGCCTTCACAGATGCGCGTGCGATTAATGTAAATGAGGTGAGGTTGCGGTCTGTGATTGGATGGATAGTTGTGATATCGCTTGTTAACTTCTAACCCCACATTCATTTCACACTAGTGTTCTTGGCCCCGCAATTGCGGTGCTAACCCTGCTTCGTAGCAGGGTTAGTTAACCCAGGGTTAGTTAACCCAGGGTTAAAAGGTGCTAGCCCACTTTCAAAAATGCAAGTGTGAAACGCTGCTTAACCCGGGGTTAAGTGTTGTGTGAAAAGCATATTAGAGTTCTATCAGCCACCGGTTTGTAGTTCTTGGGTTTGTAGTTCTGACTGAACGGTCTCTCTCTGTCTCTCTGTGTCTCTCTCTCAATTCAATTCAATTTAAAGAGCTTTATTGTCATGGGAAACATAGCTTTACATTGTCAAAGCGAGTGGTAAATAACAACAAAACCAAAACAAATCTAATTTACAATTGTTGATTTAGAAATGTACAATTGTAGATATTGTAGAACAAAAATGTGTACACAAAGCTGCAATATTGCAATCAAATAGTCTATATATGAGTTTCTGAAGTATACTTATAAAGAACTAAATAATACATCTCTGTCTCTCTCTCTGTCTCTGTCTGTCTGTCTGTCTGTCTCTCTGTCTCTCTGTGTACTCAGGCCACCAGCGGGGCGATCCACTGGCATTATCTCCTTCATCGGGGTGAGTCTGTCCTCTACACACAAACACACACACAACACTGTCCAGTAACGTTCCTACTTCCCGTTTCCTGCTGTGCTGATCCAGTAACGTTCCTACTTCCTGTTTCCTGCTGGGCTGATCCAGTAACATTCCTACTTCCTATTTCCTGCTGGGCTGATCCAGTAACATTCGTACTTCCTATTTCCTGCTGTACCGATCCAGTAACGTTCCTGTACTTCCTGTGTGTCCTCCTAGCCCACGTTCGGCTACGTAGAGCGCGAGGACCTGGAGAAGTTCATCTTCAAATTCAACGCCTACTTTGGGAATGTCGCGGCCCTGATTCCCGGGGTCAGAGTTCACTTCACCGCCTTCAAGGAGAAGGTGGGTCTCTCTCCTGCAATGGGTTAACATGCAGTTAACACTGCAGTGACGACAGTGTTGAAGGTGTGTGTGTGTGTGTGTGTGTGTGTGTGTGTGTGTGTGTGTGTGTGTGTGTGTGTGTGGTGTGTGTGTGTGTGTGTGTGTGTGTGTGTGTGTGTGTGTGTGTGTGTGTGTGTGTGTGTGTGTGTGTAACAGGACAGTCAGGTGGCCACCGACGTGAAGGTGGCGCCAGGGGGCACGGAGAACATCGGCATGGAGATCTACGAGGCCGTGGTCAGCCAGCCAATCGTGGAGCTCGCAGTAAGCACCGCCGTCCAATGCCCATGCACCTCCTGGAACTGCCTCTCTCACCTGATTGGTTGATATTTGTAAGCTAAACCGTTTTCTAAGACGGAAGTATCGTGGGATGGAACGGACAAAAATGTTATATTTGTAATGAAGTGACATTTTTCAGGTGTGTGTGTGTCTCTCTGTCTCCCTCTAACTCTCACTGACTCTTTCTCTGACTCTCACTGACTCTCTCTCTGACTCGCTCTCTGACTCTCTCTCTGACTCCCCAGGCCGGGGGGAAGGTGTACCGCGGCCAGGTGTACGCCACCATCGGCCACCTGCGGACCAACCTGTCATTCGAGCGTTGTGACTCGACGGTCACGCTGCTGAAGAACGACCTGGTGCTCGTGAACCTGCTGACCGACGTGGTGACGGACAAGAAGAGGGCCACCAACATCAAGCCCCAGATCCCCGGCACCTACACACACACCGAAGAGACCCGGGAGATGGTGTGTGTGTGTGTGTGTGTGTGTGTGTGTGTGTGTGTGTGTGTGTGTGTGTGTGTGTGTGTGTGTGTGTGTGTGTGTGTGTGTGTGTGTGTGTGTGTGTGTGTGTGTGTGTGTGTGTGTGTGTGTGTGTGTGTGTGAGATCTATTGATAAAGAGTCACGATTAGGAGTGTGTGTATGTGGGCATGATCTACATTTTGTAATCTACCTGGTCATTCCCAAAATATTGCCCCAAAAATATAACAAAAATAATAATAATTACATTTGTGTGTGTTTTCAGTAGTTTAGTGTGCGTGTTGTGGCTAAATGTTGGCTAACTCTGATGGCTGACCCTTGACCCCCTGGGCGCTCAGGGCGTCATCAGCAGCGTCAAGGGGAAGGAGGGCGTGATCACGTCGGAGAAACACGGCAAGCTGCCCTTTGACCTTAAGGAGAACCTCAGCGACGTGGACTTCACCGACGAGGACGTCAAGGAGGAGGTGGAGTTCACCGTCCACACGGTATGATGATGATAATCAGAATCATAAGAACTATATTTATATAGCACCTTTAAACAACAGTTTACAAAGCAGAAACCTGTTACTCAGAAGACTATAGAACACATTTTGAAGTTAAGATAAAGTTGGAACAAGAAGAATAAAAAACATTCAAATAAATAAATGCATAAAATGAGGATCTCGGGCTGCTCGGGAGCTGGGTCATATGGTTTGATTTAGTTTGTGGAATGGGGGACGTGCCGTTGTTATTTTGAAGGTGTAATTTCCTGCTCCTCTCTAACTCTAGCTGTGATTGGTCGACAGGTGCGTGGGACCCAGCGGGCGATCCGGATCCGTCGCGCCAAGGAGCCCCTGCTCCTCACCCTCTGCACCTCCCCCCCGCCCCAGCCCTACCCCCTGGACCGCCTGGACGCCGGCGTGCGAGTGACCCGCGCCTCGCTGGCCGCGATGGGCCCCGACCTGCAGCTGGACGAGGAGCTGTACGAGGGCGTGGTCAGCCAGACCGCCGTCGCGGCGTCGGTGAGGGCTGCACCTCATACTGGCTCCCAGACAGCCTCAACACATATACAGTATAACATATCATAATAGCTGAGATAAGAACATATAATATGATATATATACAGTATAACATATAATATGATATATATACAGTATAACATATCATAATAGCTGAGATAAGAACATATAATATGATATATATACAGTATAACATATAATATGATATATATACAGTATAACATATCATAATAGCTGAGAACAGTCTGGAAATGTTCAGGGAGTGCTGTTGTGGTTCAAGTATACCGATTTTGGACTCACCCTTTGGCCTCAACACTCTTTGTTTCTTTGGAGATGTTGATGGTCATCTACAAGACATACACAACAAAGAGGTTGAAGAGAGCTTAATCCGATCATCCCATGTTATTTGAGGTCATTAATAAAAGCAAGCAAGCGTTCCAGCTTGGTTCTGCTGTGGTTCCTACCTTTCCCTTGGCCAGGCTGGCACCCAGCTTCCGGGCGGGAAGGAATATATTCTCAGTGAAGCGAGTGATCCGGATGGCTTGGTGTCCTCCTTCGGCCGTCTCATGCTGGTGAAAAAGGGAGGGCGACACGTGAACGACAAACTCCATTAACTCATTTCTTTTGTTTTTACTTGAAATGGTTCATTTTGTTGGTGTGTAGTTTGCAAGATTGACCCCAGTAGAAGAGCAGAGTAGAGAAGAACAGAGGAGGTGCGAAAGACTGAACTTACCGGAACCACACTGAACTCCACCTTCTCGTTCAACTCAAGCTTCTTGTTATGTTTCTTGACGATGACCTCTGCCATGCGGAAATACAGCTGGGGATTCTGGGCACATTTGATGAGCCCGGAATCTCCTGTGAACTCGATCACGATTCCCTGTCCCAAGACAAGAATGAATCCACTAGTACCACGAGCACACATGCGATAACCACCCTCAGCAATTCTATTCAAAACAAGGAACTTGTTCTTACGTGTCTGCGCTGCTCGGTGGACTCCGTGAAGGAGTCCGGGAGGATCGCCACGTAGGTGGCTCGCTCCTCCTTGCTCTCCCGCTGAGTGGCGATGTTGAAGCGCACCTTTAAGACCGTTACAGATAGCGTGAGGACCTCGCAACCGCATTCTCCCCTTTCCCACCTTCTAAACGACCGTTACAGATCAGCCCGTGACGACGTCAAGGAGGGCTAACGGTGGACGTTCACACATCAGTCACTAATAATGATATTGTGAGTAAGATCAGCTAAATCCATAAAGCAAGATATTACTTAAATCATACGCGCACACTGTGAAACAGAGCAAGTATTAATAGTTAGCAGAAGAGCCTGGTGTTACTCAAAAAATGAAATTGGTAGCCAGAACACGCACCCTATCCTACCCGTATAAAACACTAGAAGAGAGCCCAGATTCCAAATTGCACACCGCTACATAGAAAAGAAAAAATAAAACACATTTATGAGTTAAGATAAAGGTCATGGAGTATAACCAAGAAGATAAAGAGAGATCTCCATATATAAGAGAGAGGGAATCGCACTCCAACAACAGGAAGACAGCGGTGGCTGACTCGCAAGACTAAATAAATGCATAAAATGAGGATCTCGGGCTGCTCGGGAGCTGGGTCATATGGTTTGATTTAGTTTGTGGAATGGGGGACGTGCCGTTGTTATTTTGAAGGTGTAATTTCCTGCTCCTCTCTAACTCTAGCTGTGATTGGTCGACAGGTGCGTGGGACCCAGCGGGCGATCCGGATCCGTCGCGCCAAGGAGCCCCTGCTCCTCACCCTCTGCACCTCCCCCCCGCCCCAGCCCTACCCCCTGGACCGCCTGGACGCCGGCGTGCGAGTGACCCGCGCCTCGCTGGCCGCGATGGGCCCCGACCTGCAGCTGGACGAGGAGCTGTACGAGGGCGTGGTCAGCCAGACCGCCGTCGCGGCGTCGGTGAGGGCTGCACCTCATACTGGCTCCCAGACAGCCTCAACACATATACAGTATAACATATCATAATAGCTGAGATAAGAACATATAATATGATATATATACAGTATAACATATAATATGATATATATACAGTATAACATATAATATGATATATATACAGTATAACATATCATAATAGCTGAGATAAGAACATATAATATGATATATATACAGTATAACATATAATATGATATATATACAGTATAACATATAATATGATATATATACAGTATAACATATAATATGATATATATACAGTATAACATATAATATGATATATATACAGTATAACATATAATATGATATATATACAGTATAACATATCATAATAGCTGAGATAAGAACATATAATATGATATATATACAGTATAACATATCATAATAGCTGAGATAAGAACATATAATATGATATATATACAGTATAACATATAATATGATATATATACAGTATAACATATAATATAATATATATACAGTATAACATATAATATGATATATATACAGTATAACATATAATATGATATATATACAGTATAACATATAATATGATATATATACAGTATAACATATCATAATAGCTGAGATAAGAACATATAATATGATATATATACAGTATAACATATAATATGATATATATACAGTATAACATATCATAATAGCTGAGATAAGAACATATAATATGATATATATACAGTATAACATATAATATGATATATATACAGTATAACATATAATATGATATATATACAGTATAACATATCATAATAGCTGAGATAAGAACATATAATATGATATATATACAGTATAACATATAATATGATATATATACAGTATAACATATAATATGATATATATACAGTATAACATATAATATGATATATATACAGTATAACATATCATAATAGCTGAGATAAGAACATATAATATGATATATATACAGTATAACATATAATATGATATATATACAGTATAACATATAATATGATATATATACAGTATAACATATCATAATAGCTGAGATAAGAACATATAATATGATATATATACAGTATAACATATAATATGATATATATACAGTATAACATATCATAATAGCTGAGATAAGAACATATAATATGATATATATACAGTATAACATATAATATGATATATATACAGTATAACATATAATATGATATATATACAGTATAACATATAATATGATATATATACAGTATAACATATAATATGATATATATACAGTATAACATATAATATGATATATATACAGTATAACATATAATATGATATATATACAGTATAACATATATAATATATATACAGTATAACATATAATATGATATATATACAGTATAACATATAATATGATATATATACAGTATAACATATAATATGATATATATACAGTATAACATATCATAATAGCTGAGATAAGAACATATAATATGATATATATATACAGTATAACATATCATAATAGCTGAGATAAGAACATATAATATGATATATATACAGTATAACATATAATATGATATATATACAGTATAACATATAATATATATACAGTATAACATATAATATGATATATATACAGTATAACATATCATAATAGCTGAGATAAGAACATATAATATGATATATATACAGTATAACATATAATAGCTGAGATAAGAACATATAATATGATATATATACAGTATAACATATCATAATAGCTGAGATAAGAACATATAATATGATATATATACAGTATAACATATAATATGATATATATACAGTAACATATAATATGATATATATATACAGTATAACATATCATAATAGCTGAGATAAGAACATATAATATGATATATATATGCAGTATAACATATCATAATAGCTGAGATAAGAACATATCATATGATATATATACAGTATAACATATAATATGATATATATACAGTATAACATATAATATGATATATATACAGTATAACATATATGATATATATACAGTATAACGTTATTCAGTTTTATTGGATGAAAGCATCTGTTTGTTCATTCATTCATTGTGTGCGTGTGGTTTTTTTCCCCCTCCTAGGAGAATGGGGTCGGCTGCCCAGGCCAGATCTTCGCCAACCTCGGGCCCATCAGGACCAACGTGACCTTTGACCAGCTGGACTGTGGGGTCACGCTGCTGAAGAACGACCACGTGCTGATCAACCTGCTGGTGGACACCGCCAGCCGCAAGCGATGCGCTGCCAACATCAAGGCCAAGGTCCCCTTCACCTTCTCCTACACCAAGGAGATCCGGGCGAAGGTGGGGCCCCCAGCAGCCCCACGAGGGCCTCGCACGTCTCCCCACCGCTCGGGTGGACATCGTTTGTTTTAACGATTCTAAGATTCCTTTTCTGCTTATCGAATCCAGCGTCTATCAAATCTCTGTTCCAATTCCCATTTTTTTCAGACAGAAAAAAATGAACAAAAAGGCTGAAATCATCCAATGCTTGGCTGCCAGACATTTTGACCTCCTACACTGTGTCTCTGCTGCTCTTCTCCAGGGTCACATCTCCAGCATCGAGGGGAGGGCTGGAAAGATCTGCTCAAAAGACGACGATCAGATGGCTTTCGATGTCTCGGACACCTTCAGCGACGTGGAGCTGGGTCCGGAAGATGTCGGCAAGGAGGTGGAGTTCACCGTGGAGACGGTATGTCCCCAACTGACGACGATGTCCATCATGTGTTCTCCCTCAATGTTCTCCTGTGGGCGGCAGTAGCTCAGGAGGTATGAGCGGTTGTCTGGCAACAGGAAGGTTGCTGGTTCGATACCCGGGCTCCGCCGAGCTAAGTGTGGAGGTGTCCCTGAGCAAGACACCACCTAACCCTACCTGCTCCTCCTAGCTAAGTGTGGAGGTGTCCCTGAGCAAGACACCAGCTAACCCTACCTGCTCCTCCTATCTAAGTGTGGAGGTGTCCCTGAGCAAGACACCACCTAACCCTACCTGCTCCTGACGTGTTGGTTGTTACCTTGCATGGTTGACACCGCCGTCGGTGTATGAATGGATGAATGTGTGTACAGATGTATGGAGGTGTCTTCAGGAGTGTGTGTGCTTTATGTCCTGTGTGTGCAGGTGAAGGACTCCTCCAGGGCGATCCGGCTGAGGAGGATGGTGCCACGGGCCGACAAAATCCTGGAGGAGCAGAAAATGCGGGAGGAGGAAGAGAAGAGGAAGAGGAAGGAGGAAGAGGAGGAGAAGAGGAAGGAGGTGGCTGCGGCGCTGGCGGCTGCCAAGGACAAGGTTGGAAAGACGTCAAGAGATTCAACCTCTTTTGTTCGCACACATCCCCGTACATTTCAGCAGCTATTTAACCCTGCAAATGTCTTACCATCACAAAGCTAATGATCTCAACTTCAATTCAATGACATAAAATATGCTATTGTGATTGAGTGCTTCTGGCTAGGTAGCATAACACTCCAACCAATCACAACACGGGCTGTACACCCAACGCTAGAAGGTAGCATTGGAAAATGCTAAGAAACGCGTTGCTGTCGCGGTTGTTTTCCCACTTCTCCATCTCCGTAACCTCTGGCGTTGTGCTCCAGTGGACCCCGCTGGGATTCAAAATGACAGACCCCAAAACCTTCGATGACATCAGCAAGGAACGCTTCCAGGGAACGGTCCTGAAGACCATCTCCAGAACGCCCCAGATCTACCAGATCAGCAAGGACTGCGTCAAGGTTGAACCTGAGGAGAAGGTTGGTGCTTTTCCTTTTTCTCTATGGTCTTCTTCACCCACCCACCCCCCCCCCCCCCCCAGTTTTGTGTTTTAAGAGCGTTGCAGTCCAAAATGATTGATAGGGTAACGTTTAACATTTCACGTCTGTTGCTGCAGACCAATGTTAAAGAAGAGAACGGTAAAGAGGAGGCCGACGTCGATGGAGACAAACATGAAGTGGTCGAAGTCAAACAGGAAGTGATCGAAGTCAAACAGGAAGTGGTCGAAGTCAAACAGGAAGTGAGCGCAGACTCTGCGGCCGTTCAAGTGAAACAAGAGCCAGAGGATGGTCCGGGAGACAGTCAGCCGGCTGCCTCCAAGGGGAAAGACGGAGCCAATAGAGGCCGCCTGGTCATGACTGTTGCCGGGGAACAGAAAATATTGCACTTTGACCCCAGTGACATCATAAGCACTGCCACCATGATGGTTGGAGACAAGGTGAGTCTGTCCACCCTGTCCGCTGTGGGATCCCGTCAAAAGCGATCTGTGTATTTCAGTAGCGGTGCATGGAATCTGGGCCTTCTCAGGCACGGTAGATAGGGTTGCTACCAATTTCATTTTTGAGCCTCAACAACTTCACAGTGGTTGAAACTTGTGTAGTCTACCATTTAACTTGTGACGTGTAGCCGGTCCTCACGCTATCTGTAACGGTCTTAAAGGTGCGCTTCAACATCGCCACTCAGCGGGAGAGCAAGGAGGAGCGAGCCACCTACGTGGCGATCCTCCCGGACTCCTTCACGGAGTCCACCGAGCAGCGCAGACACGTAAGAACAAGTTCCTTGTTTTGAATAGAATTGCTGAGGGTGGTTATCGCATGTGTGCTCGTGGTACTAGTGGATTCATTCTTGTCTTGGGACAGGGAATCGTGATCGAGTTCACAGGAGATTCCGGGCTCATCAAATGTGCCCAGAATCCCCAGCTGTATTTCCGCATGGCAGAGGTCATCGTCAAGAAACATAACAAGAAGCTTGAGTTGAACGAGAAGGTGGAGTTCAGTGTGGTTCCGGTAAGTTCAGTCTTTCGCACCTCCTCTGTTCTTCTCTACTCTGCTCTTCTACTGGGGTCAATCTTGCAAACTACACACCAACAAAATGAACCATTTCAAGTAAAAACAAAAGAAATGAGTTAATGGAGTTTGTCGTTCACGTGTCGCCCTCCCTTTTTCACCAGCATGAGACGGCCGAAGGAGGACACCAAGCCATCCGGATCACTCGCTTCACTGAGAATATATTCCTTCCCGCCCGGAAGCTGGGTGCCAGCCTGGCCAAGGGAAAGGTAGGAACCACAGCAGAACCAAGCTGGAACGCTTGCTTGCTTTTATTAATGACCTCAAATAACATGGGATGATCGGATTAAGCTCTCTTCAACCTCTTTGTTGTGTATGTCTTGTAGATGACCATCAACATCTCCAAAGAAACAAAGAGTGTTGAGGCCAAAGGGTGAGTCCAAAATCGGTATACTTGAACCACAACAGCACTCCCTGAACATTTCCAGACTGTTCTCATTGTTCTCTTCCGTGGATAAACATTTCATGAAGCTAAACAAAACTCCAGAACAAGTAGCGCATCCAGCTAACCATGTGATTTATCTGTCTTGTCCAGTAAAGACAAGGCAGGGACGGACAAGCTGAAGGCGGTGGTGAAGAACCTGAGGTCCCAGGACAACAAAGACAGCAGAGCGAGCAGCGGGCGGAAGGACTATGCCGCCAGCCGCCGTAAATACGGACGCTCCCGGAGCAGAAGCCGAAGTCCTTCCAGAACCAACTATGGCCGCTACATCGAAAGACACCGCAGTGCCAGCATCCAACGTGGTGGCAGCTGGGATCGGTCACACCGACGCAGCCACTCCCGAAGCCGGGAGAGGAGCCGGGAGAGGAGCCGGGAGAGGAGCCGGGAGAGGAGCAGGGAGAGGAGCCATGAGAAGAGCAGGGAAAGTGGTAGTAGCAGGAGTAAGAGGAGTAAAAACAGCAAGGAGATGGAGGGGAGGGGTGGTGGTGGTGGGGTGGTAGTGGATGACGAGCTAGCCAGGAAAAAATGGGAACTGGAGAAGCTAAACGAGATAATTGCCTACCGGAAGTCCCTGGTGGATCGGGACCCACACGCAGGTGACCGCCGGGGAGGTGACCCACGGGGAGGTGACCCACGGGGAGGTGACTCACGGGGGGGAGACCCACGGGGAGGTGACTCACGGGGAGGTGACCCACGGGGAGGTGACTCACGGGGGGGAGACCCACGGGGAGGTGACCCACGGGGAGGTGACTCACGGGGAGGTGACCCACGGGGAGGTGACTCACGGGGGGGAGACCCACGGGGAGGTGACTCACGGGGAGGTGACTCACGGGGGGGAGACCCACGGGGAGGTGACCCACGGGGAGGTGACTCACGGGGGGGAGACCCACGGGGAGGTGACTCACGGGGAGGTGACTCACGGGGGGGAGACCCACGGGGAGGTGACCCACGGGTGGGAGACTCACGGGGAGGTGACCCACGGGGGGGAGACCCACGGGGAGGTGACCCACGGGGAGGTGACTCACGGGGAGGTGACCCACGGGGAGGTGACCCACGGGGGGGAGACCCACGGGGAGGTGACTCACGGGGGGGAGGAGACCCAGGCCAGAAGACATGCATCGACTACGACCACGGCCGCATTGCTATGCCCCTTCAGGAGTACAACCCGGTCCGTCCACATCGCGAAGACTCCGAATACCGGTACCGCTCGCCTTCAATTGACCCCGAAAGAAGTTACTATGACGACCCTTATGAGAGAGGTTACCGCCCACCACCCTCTGGTGACCCCTACAGAGACGGTCACTATGGAGACTACTTCTATGGAGACAGGCCCTACAGGGGTGCTCCTTATGCAGACCGCCCCTATGGTGACCGTTCCTATAGTGATCAGCCGTATGGGGAGCGACCGTATCCGGAGCGCCCTTACAGCGACGCACCATATACGGATCGCTACGACATCTATGACGTCAAACCCTGTACAGAACGTCCACATGATCCATTATACGATCCTCCCCCAGCCAAGCGTGCCCGGTCTCCAGACCCTCACATGGGCAGCTGTGCCTCCCCAACTTCTCAACTAGCTGAACCTCAGAGTTCTCTTGCCTCCAGCTCCTACGCCGTTCCCTCCACCCAACCACAACCTACCTTCAAACCACCGCAGTTCAGACCTCCGTCCCCCATGGACTCCCCTCCAAGGAGCCCCTCGCCCAAGCCCTCCATGCAGTGGCCCGCTCCAGCCCAGTCCTACAATCCTCTCCTGGAGATCTTCAACAAAGGATTGGAAGCCAGCAAGAACCCTCCAACTGCGCCGCCGGTCAGAAGTATTCAGTACCAGCAGAGTAAACCCAGTGAGCCGAATACAAGCTACAAGCTGCCAGACGACGGCCTGCTTCCCCATGAGCGTGCCATTCAGGATGGGAGTGGTTTCTCTAGGATTGTAGGTCTGGCCTCAGAGCAGCCAGCTCCCAGTAGGCACCTTGGCAACAGCCCCTCCATGGAGAGACCTGACATAGAAGACCAGAGCAGTGCAGGACCCTATGACAAGATCCAAAGCCTGCTAAGAACCATCGGCATGAAGCTGTCGACCGGTGATCCCTCCAAGTTCGGTGGCTTTGCTAAG
Organism: Coryphaenoides rupestris; assembly: GCA_002895965.2. Classification (NCBI taxonomy): domain Eukaryota; kingdom Metazoa; phylum Chordata; class Actinopteri; order Gadiformes; family Macrouridae; genus Coryphaenoides; species Coryphaenoides rupestris. Next base: position 130,315 of record PIJE02000839.1, read on the forward strand.
GAGTTCTTGTCCGCCGAAAGGGAAACTGGCCATTGTTCAGCCAAGAGGAATGAGCGGCAGCAGGAGTGCATTGGTTCTACAGAGTTCAAGCATCTCCGCTCCCCATCCCCTGACAGGGCGCGGTGCCCATCGGCGGAGTCGATGGGCAATCGAGTGTGTGAACATGAAGGCTTTCTGGACCAGCAGGAAATGGAGGCTTTAAAAAGGGCCAAGGAGATGCAGAGTCTTTCTAAGACCATGGGGGGCATGTATGAATACGCATCCTCCAGCACTTCCGCGCACAACACTCCTTCCACTCAGTTCCAGCCTCAGCATCCTGGCTCCTCTTATTCGGCCCCTAAACAAAGCTGGGCACCGGTTGTCACCACCCAGGGCCCAATCTTCCCCTGCATGGCCTCCACGCCACCACCTTCAACTGCTCCACTAGCTCATAAATATGGGCATCCACCTGGACCTCCTTCCGGATTGCCTCCGTGTTATGTCCAGGGATTCCCTACTTTTGGTCCCTCCTCCTCATCCCTTCCTTTCTTGGGTCAAGAGGACCCTGCCCCTAGCTCCACCGGCAATATGCAGGGTCTCCCCAGCGGCACCATGGCTCAGACACCAGTGTCTTCCAAGGCCAGTCTACTGACCCCTGCCCCGACCACCAGCACTGAAGTGGAAGCCCCGTACTCTGCCATCACTGTGGCCAGATGCCTCAAAGTGATCGAGACGGTCAAGTCTCTGAAACCTGCTAAGTCGGTCCAGTTTAGTTTACCCACCAAGCTGTCCGGATCCAGTGTTCAGATCGCCGGAGGGTCAGAAGATGACATCAGAGCCAAACAAAAGGAAAAGGTAGACTGCCTAAATGATGCAATACACACATATATGGGGGTAGTTAGCAATGGTTACTAACTGTTACTAAAAGTGTATTCTAATTGAGAAGGATTGTGAAATGTTGACGGTATCTGGCATGGGGTATGATGATGATGGGGGGATGATGCTATTTAAACATGAGTAGAGAACCATGTTTTCACTAAGGTGTGTGTTTTTTCGCCAGTTGGACCAGTACAACCAGCGGCTTCAGGACAAGAGGAACCTGAGGAAAGGCGTAAAACCTACCTCTATCTCACCAGGTATCATTCTTAACTATGCTTCAGAGCCAGATATTTTAGCTAACAGTCACCAAGTGGGCCAGACAAACAAAAGCAGTTTTCACTGTTCATTATCTTTGATACTTTCATGCTGGTCTTTGACAAATATCTATACTTCTAGTGGCATCCAAGTTCTCAGTCATTCTTTTGGATTAGTTAGTCAATCATTGAGAGTACCTTTTTAATCAGGAAACCAATCAGGTATGTTAACTTAAGTGGAGCTGAAAGATATGGTAAAAACATCATATTGCGAATATTTTGATAGACATTGTGATATGATTGTTGGTAGTGTAGGAGATTGTCTCGAAGGTACTGATAGTGATGTGGCAATTAGGGTGGGGCTGTCTTTCTTAAGTTGAAGAACATATGGGCATCGAAGGAGCTTACGACAACCAAACTCCGAATTTTCACCTCCAATGTGAAGAAAATCACAAGAAAATCCAGCCTTTCATCAACAGCTGCCTTAGACGAATTTTGCGGATACGTTGGCAAGATAAAGTGTCCAATGAGGAACTTTGGAAGCACGCAGGAGAACGGGGATGGATAGGTCATACTATGCGCAAGCCTGCAAGCAACATCACGTGTCGGGCGTTGGCCTGGAGTCCCCAAGGGAAGAGGAAGCGCTGGCGGCCTCAAAACGGTTGGAGGAGAGATGCGGAATGCGAGTTGAAGAAACAGGGCTTGAGCTGGACTGACGGGTAGAAAGGCCCAGAGTCGTGTGCGCTGGAGAGGGATCATCGATGGCCAATGCTCCGCAGGGGGCAAAGGGCCCAAGTAAGTAAGTGATAAGATTCACTATTAATGGGAATGATCGTTTTCAAGATTCAAGATTCAAGAACTTTATTTGTCACATACACATACAGGATATGCAGTGAAATGAAAAGTGCCGATGCTCAGCTGAATGTGCAAAAGAATACTAAAGATAACTTTAATTGGAGGGATCCGAATATTTGCAAGATTTACAGTAAAAAAAAAAAACAGCAGGAATTAGAAATGTAAAAAATGAATAAAATATAAAAAAGAAATATTGATCTTACTTTAACCGTGGGGACAATGGTGTCCGCTAGCATTGTTATGAAGCTTGCATCAGTTTGAATTTTTGCTAAAGAAAAATGACAGCTCTTGCGATTTGTATATTGCATTTCGTTATTCATTGTTCAGCCCTACTGTGCAGCTCCAAGTTTTTTTCACAGTACTTGTATGTTCTTTCAGGAAGTTTGTTTTTCGGGAGGTATGATGAAGTGATAGACATGATTATGAAGACATTGCTATTCGCTCCTTTAGCACAATCTCCGATACCAGATTTGGCATTATGGTCGCTCAGAGTGTGGTCAATGCAACCCATGTCCTTAGTCACGTGTAGTGGTCCAGCACAGAAGAAGAAGAACGAAGACTTCTGATTCCACTAAGTACGCTTTCCTTCTTTTATTTACTTCTGGGCAGTGATCCGTCGTGACACATCTGAGTTAGATCCAGGCAAAAGTAATGCAGTAACTTATGTGATATTTAAAGACTTACTCATTAAGCAAGACATTTTTTTCTAAGTATTGCATGCAATATTATTCAGCTAGTCTTAGTGCTACTGGTCATTTTAACCGATGCCATACTTCGGTTTGAATTTGGTATTTCTCCAGAATAACTAGGAACATGAGAACTATCATGCTTGTCACAATGTTCTGTTTAAATGAAGCTAGTAGTACTAATCCTGTCCATAAAGCCAGCTGTAGGATGAAGACCACTGAACACTCGTTTCTGCAAAGCTAGCAGCAGTCCTTTCATCAGGTCAAAGAGCAGCTAAAGGACAGACTGCCTTTCTGAGTTAGCTGCCATCATTAGACCAAATGGACTGCAGTACACTGAATTATATGCTACTAAGCAAAACATAGGGTTAGGGCTAACATACTGCAGGTTGTTCCTGCTTTTCCATAGTGTAGATGCCATTGGAGATGCTCATGTTGGATTGTATATACATATATATATTGTATTTATTCAATTTTCTGTCATAGCTTGCATATATTAATGGTTTGTAAACTGCTTTGATTGGCGGTCTTAAAGCTAGCTTGACTCTGCTGCTATCTTCATGCATTAGCTAGGACAATGATAATCTTGTAAGGAATCGATGTCCACGAAAAGCCGTGTTTCAGTCAAGCTGTAGGCTAGCGTCTTGGTTGACCTGAAAGGAATCTGCTCGGTCTTCATCGGCAAAGATTTAGCGCAGTGCTTGTGAATGTAAGTCATTTTATCTTCTTGTTTGGGTTTTTAAATCAGTCTAGCACATTTACCCGATCCCCTGTAGAATTTAGCATCAGCATCGCGGAAGACCTACCGTTTAGTAAAGGAATGCCTCTGTGGATGTGTATGTAACATTTTTAGGTTTTAAAATACAATAGCGCATTTCAGAAATGATATCTAGTCTCATATATATTTATAATAAGATGTAATATATGTATACCCCCTTATTCATCTCCCCATATTGAAGAAATGCATGTATTGACGATTCGTCTTCGGTCTGAGACAAGAAGAGAAGTCGTGCCCTCAAAAAACTTCCTCAGTTACAACACTGCGGTCAAATGTTATGACAAGTAGCCTACTGTTCCTAAAATGTTGTAATGTTACTCAGTGTGTTCGACTATAACTCCAAGCTAACTGTAATTTGACACTATTTAGCCTTGCAGAAAATGTTTGGCTTAATTGGCTTATCTTTATTAAATGGATTGCATTTAGTTAGGTTGTATTTGTGAGGTTGTATGCTATCTATTGTGTAGGCTGTGCTTGTACTGTTCCAAGCTTGCGGTTGTCTGCAGAATCACCGTTTAGGCTCAAAGTCTGCATGAGCACACGTTGCCTCCACGTCCGTCGCGGCGGTGAACCTGAACCTTATTTTAAAGTTGAAGTCTCGTGTTTTGCCTTACGGCTCCGTCTGCAGTTTTGTTCGTTCGGCTCCTCGGCACACTCGGCACAGAGCGGGTGCAGGTAATCTCTGTATAGTCCCTTTTTTAGACCATCAAAACCAAGGAGTTCCAGTACATAGCCAGAGAACACAGTCACAGAAGTCCCTGCTGTATTTAGGATGCATTGTTACTTGTTACGGCTGTTCTAGTGTTCAGTAAAAGTAGAAAGCAATTAAGTTCCCTTTGTATGTTCCCCTCTTACAAGGGCCCTAGTACAGAGATAACTGAATTGAACAGTTACATGTAGAGTGATGACATTCTGAACTGTATTCAGCCAGCAATAACTAACGATCTTCAGCATAGATTAGATTGAAACGGATGTCATTCTAGCTTGAGAAATGTTTATTTATCTACATCCATGTAGACTGGTTCTTATTGTCAAGTCTTTCACCTGACCTGGTTTTTCTGGCCGTTTGATTTGTGATGTTCATGTGCTGATGTCTCGAAGAGCAAGGTAGGTGAGCATTTTACTCTTGTACTGGCTTTTTGGAAAAATAAAACAGTGAAAAGTGGGTCCACACAACAAAACATGCTAATTAAACATATTTATGATAATCCAATTGTATTTATTATTGACAAATCAGAGATATTGAAAGATGTGAATCATTCAAGCCGTCTTTAGGAAAGGGAAATAGCTATTCAAACGTAACGAGTTAAATTCAAGGAAACATTTGTTTCTAAATGTTGGTTCAGTGTAGACTTCAGGGAACAAATACTGCTTCAGTTATCTGAACATGTCCCTGCACTCTGTTGGGGATTAGCTCTGAGGCTTGCAGAACGTCTACAAGCTGCCGATGACGCTTCTCTTGGTTACATGTGTCACTAATGACTTCCATTGCTTCTCCAGGTAAGCCAATCCGCGAGCCCAAGTGTGTGTGGATCTGTGGCCACTCCCTGGTGTACTGGGCCGAGTCGCGGGCCAAGTCCCCAGAGGTGGGCATGCAGCTGGGCATGGACCCCAGCAACGTGGTGATCCATTGGAAGGGCACCCAGGGCATGACCTGGCCCCAGCTGCTGCCCCTGCTCCACCAGCTCAAGGTGAAGTGGCCCAACCCCGACGTGCTCATCATGCACTTGGGCGGCAACGACCTGAGCACGGAGAGTCCCACGGACCTGCTGGCGTCGGTCAAGAAGGACCTGAGCTCCATGCGCAGCATCTTCCCCGAGTGCCTGCTGGTCTGGTCCAACATCCTCCCCCGCCGGGTGTGGCGGCACTCGGCAGACAACCACGAGGTGGACCTGGTGAGGACCACTGTGAACCGCCGCATCCACAACATCATCCTGGACCTGGGCGGCGCCAGCCTGACCCACGACAACATCCGCTGTGGCTCCAATACGGGGCAGTACCGGGCGGATGGTGTGCATCTGTCTTCCAAGGGCATAGACACCTTCAACCTCAACCTGCAGGACTTCCTGGAGAAGTGGGAGCTGGAGGGCGTGAAAGAGGCGGAGAAACCGTGATCTTATTCTAGCATGACTTAAGTCTTGTTGCCTTTTTATGAGTTCCTTTTTTGTTCCATTTTAGTTCCTCTCGGGGTTTAACAAACGTGTAGTCAGTGTGTACTTGTGTATAAGAGAAATAAAATGATAAGAAATAAAAGTGATCTACTTTGAACGCTGTCCATTTACTTGCTTTTACCGAAACTAGTGGAAGAACTTGATTTTAATGACAACTTTGCCGAAGAAGATGCCAATTGGGTAAAAACAACATTTTTACTATAACTTAACTATTCGATGAAGTTACAAACTGACCATATGAATATAAAAGATTTACCATATTCTATTAACCATATGAGGGACCTGTTTTGTTTCATTTTGAATTTGTGATCTTTCTTTGAAGAACCCTCAGTTTCATATTTGCACGGTTGTGTGTAAGGATGTTGTGTTGTTGGTGATGTCATGTTGTCATGTTTCTGTTCTCCTGTCTAAAGTGGAGCCGAGGGTCGCAGAAAGGTGAGTTTATCTCCACAGGTAACCCCAAAGCAGGTAAATGTGCTGGGAAGGGGTGGGTGTCTCTGGTGATCAATCAACGACTATCGCTAGATGTCCATTTGGAAAAGAGCTTCTGCTTGAATGCTGTGATCATGTATTAGTAATTTAAACTCCTTGGGTAACAGGGTAAATTTATATTCAATTAGAATTCATTGATGGTTTCATGTTTATTCTTAAACAAATGGTTTTAAGTTACCAGACATGTATTTTATGGCTTTGCATCAGAAATATTACAAGAGGGATTGAGAAAATCCTAACCTTGTTTTTAAGGAACTATGAACTCAGTCAACCAACATTTTAAAAATGAATCAATCTTGTAAATATTCGTATCACCGTATTCACACTGCTGGTATTGCTGAGCTTGTATTAGTTATGTCTATCCTCTCCGTACTATTCCACTGACAACTAACATTGGCAAATTAGACATCGGTTTTCTATTGGAATTTTTTTATGACATGGATTAATTGACTAGACACGATTAGGAGTGTCTAGTTTAACATCTGTAGGAATCTGTATTTTTGCTCAGGTTTCGTTTTTGAGTTATGTTTCAAATGACCTGTCAACGAGGTCTGATGTCTGCAGAATGAAGATGGACACACAGATGTGAAGGACACCTGAACTAGTGCATCGCTTGAAACTACGCTGAATTATTACCAAGTAGGTTGCTGCTGCCACATTAATGCCGTTTGGCATGAAGCTGGAATTGTGAATTAATGAATGAGGATTTCTTGTGCCTGGGGGTTTGTTTCATGTCATTGAGTTGTTTAACACTGAATAAAATAAAATTGCACTTCTTTGCTGTATTTGAAATAAATGTTGGAAATGTATTTTTGGTGTTGTGATCTTCCCACCTAGTGGGCATAATGAGCACCGGTAAGCTTCTCAACACCAGTCAAGGATCAGGTCAACAAAGCTTCCTTCAGAGTCTTTGTAGAGAGCAATCATCTCCATGAAGAAATATTTTCAAGGTATCCTTGACTGTGATGATGCACCAGACAAAAGAACAGGTGAGCAGAGACATCACCCAACACCTGTAGCATGTGATGATGTAGGAGACCTCCGTGTCCCCATACGAACACCACTCAGTACAAAGTGTTTTATGGTCACGTGTTCATAACATAGCGCCATTCTGAACGGTGGAACTCTTGAGACATGGAGACATTGTGCAAAAAAAGTAGGTAAATAAAATAAAATGGTAAGACATATACTGTTTATATATATATATATATATATGCATTGAGCGGCACAATATACGATAATACACTGACAAGATACATAATTGTATCTTGTCTTGAGTATTATTAATTTACAAGTAAGATGCACAAGTGAGGGCAGCAGTAGCAGAAATATACAAAACATAAGAGAATCAGAGCATCCAGAGTACTTACATATAATATAGGGAATATAGCATATGTATCCAGAGTACTTACATATAATATAGGGAATATAGCATATGTATCCAGAGTACTTACATATAATAAAGGGAATATAGCATACTGTATGTATCCGGAGTCATTGAATCATCTAAATATGATCAATGTCATATATTGATGTTCTTGGCAGCAAAAGACTTTAATAAAGTGTCACCAGGGGGCGGGCTGTCCTACTGCTACTGACCACCAGGGGGCGGGCTCCTACTGCTACTGACACGGGGGCGGCTCTTACTGCTTGACACCGGGCGGGCTGTCTACTGCTACTGACCACCAGGGCGGCTGTCTTACTGCTACTGACCACCAGGGGGCGGCGCTTTACTGCTACTGACCCACCAGGGGACGGGCCTCTCCTACTGCTACTGACCACCAGGGGGCGGGCTGTCCTACTGCTACTGACCACCAGGGGGCGGGCTGTCCTACTGCTACTGAACCACCAGGGCAGTGGGCTGTCCTACTGCTACTGACCACCAGGGGGCGGGCTGTCTTACTGCTACTGACCACCAGGGGGCG
>PIJE02000839.1:143333-172301 GCA_002895965.2 Coryphaenoides rupestris
AGCCTCTTTGAATCAAATAGAAAAAGAGAGAGAGAGAGAGGGAGAGAGACAGAGAGACAGAGAGAGAGAGAGAGAGAGAGAGAGAGAGAGAGAGACAGAGAGAGAGACAGAGAGAGAGACAGAGAGAGAGAGAGAGAGAGAGAGAGAGAGAGACAGAGAGAGAGAGAGAGAGAGAGAGAGAGAGAGAGAGAGAGAGAGAGAGAGAGACAGAGAGAGAGGAGAGAGACAGAGAGAGAGAGAGAGAGAGAGAGAGAGAGAGAGAGAGAGAGAGAGAGAGAGAGAGAGAGAGAGAGAGAGAGAGAGAGAGAGAGAGAGAGAGAGAGAGAGAGAGAGAGACAGAGAGAGAGACAGAGACAGAGATGGGAGATGTTCATGTGTGTGTGAGAGGAAGAGATGGGAGATGTTCATGTGTGTGTGAGAGGAAGAGATGGGAGATGTTCATGTGTGTGTGATGTGGCTCTTTCCAGTAACACAGTAAAAAAATTGGCTCTTCGTCTCTGACTGGTTGGCCACCCCTGATCTAGTGACATTGCAAGTGGGAATGTCCACCTAGATGTATGTTTACTAGATCAGTCTACCAGCCTGCCCAGTGGACTGTACCTACTGACAGGTAAACTGATCTATTCAGCGTACGTCTAGGTGGACATTCCCACTTGATGATGATGTCACTAGACGGTAGTCACATCTCAACTGTGAAACGGCTTGCAATGGCTAATCACACTCACACCTGGTGATGTAATACGTCCCCTTTAACATTCAACGAGGGGTTCGAAAACCTTTTTATGACGTGACCCACCGGCGGACGAATATATGTTTTTCAGTAAAACAAACATAAAGCAATTTGCCAAACTTAATTACTGTTCTTATCTTCCCAGGCCCAGGGGGCGGAGCCGCAGCCCAGATCGCAGCCGGGCCAAGAGCCGGGGGCGGAGCAAGAGCCGAGCTCGCTCCCGGAGCCACAGTCACTCCCCCGACAAGGGCCGGGGGCGGAGCAAGAGCCGGGGGCGGAGCAAGAGCCGCGCACGTAGCAAGTCCAGGTCCAGATCTCGCTCCAGGTCGCGGTCCAGGTCCCAGTCGCGAGGGCGGAGCCGGGGGCGGAGCTCTGCACGCGCGGGGAGCCGCGGGCGCAGCAGGAGTCGGGCGAGGAGGAGCTGGAGCCGGAGCAGCAGCGGGAGCAGGAGCAGCGTGGACAGCGACCGCTCCAAGAAGCAGTTCCAGGAGCTGGAGCTAGCCCGCCGGAGGAAGGAGATGGAGGAGCTGCTCAACCGGCCCACCAAGTCCATCCTGAAGAAGGGCCTGGGAGCCGAGGACCCTCGGATGGTGAGGCTCATTAACCATCTTCTCCTTAAGTCTCCTGAACTAACTCCTTGTTCACTATCAGCTCATTAATCCTCACTAACTCTAAACTCTGATTGGCTCTCCAGAACAACGACTCCCCCAGGGGGCCGGAGGGCGGCAACAGCTCCCACGTGGCCGAGCGTCTGCTGGCCGCGGTGAAGGGCATGCAGCCCGAGGCCCTGGCCTCCATTCTGTTGGAGCTCAAGGCGGACCCCCAGCTGGCCCAGCGCGTGGGGCTGGACCCGGAGATGGCCGGGATCCTCCACCTGCTGGGGGTCAGTACTGGGGGGGCGCGGGGCGAGCGTCCGGACAAACCCAAGGACGACATCGAGGACGAGGAGGAGTTCCTGTACGGGGACAGCGATGAGACCCAGCCGTCTGGGGGGACCGGGGGAACACAACAACAACAACAACAACAACAACAACAACACTCATACACTGATATCTACGGAGAGCTGGGAGAGGAGGCGCTGTATGGAGACGCCCAGCCCTACGCCCCTCCCCCCTATTATATTATATATTGAATTATATTATATATTATATTATATATTGTATTGTACATTAACCGTCCGTGTGTTTAGTTCTGAGGTTCATTAATTGTCTAAATAAACCACATTTATAAGATAAGATAGAACTTCAGGAAATCCTTCTGTCAGGTTGCATAGCAATACAATAAAACAGAGAAATACACAGAATAATAAAAATAAACTAACAGATTTACAAATGTACAATCAAAATATACAAATATATAAATATATAGGCAAGATAAGGTATTCAGACAAAAACATCGCTGCTGCTCCAGTAAAACACAAATAAACTGAATTATTAATACATCAGGACTGATGGAGACGTTTAATAGACTTTATTATGGGGGGGGGGGGGTGTTATTATTCTATGGGTTCTTTAGTCCAGGTGTCTCCTGGAGAGACAGAGCAGCTTTATATACACAGAGCAGTGACGTCACTTCCACCTCCTCGGAATGGCCACGCCCCCCCGTGAAAACAACCTGGCAGTGGAGAGGAGGAGCAGGAGCTAGAGGAGCAGGAGCTAGAGGAGCAGCCGGTGGAGCAGCAGCTAGGAGGAGGAGCAGCTGGTGTAGGAGCAGCTGGTGGAGGAGCAGCTAGAGGAGCAGCTGGTGGAGGAGCAGGAGCTAGAGGAGCAGGAGCTAGAGGCGCAGCTAGAGGAGCAGCTAGTGGAGCAGGAGCTAGAGGCGCAGCTAGAGGAGCAGCTAGTGGAGCAGGAGCTAGAGGCGCAGCTAGTGGAGCAGGAGCTAGAGGCGCAGCTAGAGGAGCAGCTAGTGGAGCAGGAGCTAGAGGCGCAGCTAGAGGAGCAGCTAGAGGAGCAGGAGCTAGAGGCGCAGCTAGAGGAGCAGCTAGAGGAGCAGGAGCTAGAGGCGCAGCTAGAGGACCCGCGTCCTGTTCTGCACAAACGTGTCAAACAAATATGATTTTCTTGACTTCCTCAAAGAGCCAAGGACAGGAAAGTAAGAGATCAGTGCCTCCAAGACATCTGCAGACAGGATGCCTCTTCTCTTCTTGCTGTTGTATCTTTTTTTTTGCGTACGGTCGCCTGCTCTGTCACAATAATCTCACTGTTCAGAGTGGCCCTGTGTTAGGATGAACATGTGACAATAAAGCACTTTGACTTTGGATGAAAATGGCGTGAGACCCGGCCTTAACTAGTTCACAGTAGCCTAGCTTAGCGTCACATTTGACGACATTAAACTAACTAGTGACGGGTGTCAGAAATACATTAATATGTGACACCTCTGGCCATTGGATCAGCTGTCCACGTTGATAACAATGTGGTCAATGACATAACACAATTTATTGGCTGATTACAGGAATTGGACTCGCAATAGCTAAAAATAAATACATATTATTTTATGGTATTAAATTAAATAAAGTCTGATTCACCTTGTATTACTTATCGGAGTATATCTGAACACACAATGTAGTTTAGAAGTAATGACCGGAGGTTTGTGTTGCAGAGATCTCCAGGTCCACGAGGACGCCATCCCATCGACCACAACCTGGTGATCACCGTCGGCAACGAGCTGACGGGGAAGGGTGGGGGGCCGCCCCCCTCCCGACGCCTGGCCTCCCCGGACGGCAGGTACCGGACTCCTGATTGGCTGATCTGGCCGGTCTGGCCAAACTATAACCTCTCAACAATTTAAAGACATATTACACCACCAGGTGTGAGCCATTGCAAGTCGTTTCACAATGTGACTACCGTCTAGTGCAGGCCTGGCCAACCCGCGGCTCTTTGCCTGGTTTCATGGCTCTTACCTTCATATCGAATTTTGGTTTTTTTTAGGGCTGTCAAAGTTAACGTGTTAGTAACGCGGGTGCTGCGTTAATTCGGAGCACCCCCCGAATTAACTAGATAAGACGATGAAAATGTTATTGCCCTGGCAGTGGCTACAAATATTATTGGTGTGTGTGAGAGGAAGAGATGGGGAGATGTTCATGTGTGTGTGAGAGGAAGAGATGGGAGATGTTCATGTGTGTGTGAGAGGAAGAGATGGGGAGATGTTCATGTGTGTGTGAGAGGAAGAGATGGGGAGATGTTCATGTGTGTGTGAGAGGAAGAGATGGGGAGATGTTCATGTGTGTGTGAGAGGAAGAGATGGGGAGATGTTCATGTGTGTGTGAGAGGAAGAGATGGGGAGATGTTCATGTGTGTGTGAGAGGAAGAGATGGGAGATGTTCATGTGTGTGTGAGAGGAAGAGATGGGAGATGTTCATGTGTGTGTGATGTGGCTCTTTCCAGTAACACAGTAAAAAAATTGGCTCTTCGTCTCTGACTGGTTGGCCACCCCTGATCTAGTGACATTGCAAGTGGGAATGTCCACCTAGATGTATGTTTACTAGATCAGTCTACCAGCCTGCCCAGTGGACTGTACCTACTGACAGGTAAACTGATCTATTCAGCGTACGTCTAGGTGGACATTCCCACTTGATGATGATGTCACTAGACGGTAGTCACATCTCAACTGTGAAACGGCTTGCAATGGCTAATCACACTCACACCTGGTGATGTAATACGTCCCCTTTAACATTCAACGAGGGGTTCGAAAACCTTTTTATGACGTGACCCACCGGCGGACGAATATATGTTTTTCAGTAAAACAAACATAAAGCAATTTGCCAAACTTAATTACTGTTCTTATCTTCCCAGGCCCAGGGGGCGGAGCCGCAGCCCAGATCGCAGCCGGGCCAAGAGCCGGGGGCGGAGCAAGAGCCGAGCTCGCTCCCGGAGCCACAGTCACTCCCCCGACAAGGGCCGGGGGCGGAGCAAGAGCCGGGGGCGGAGCAAGAGCCGCGCACGTAGCAAGTCCAGGTCCAGATCTCGCTCCAGGTCGCGGTCCAGGTCCCAGTCGCGAGGGCGGAGCCGGGGGCGGAGCTCTGCACGCGCGGGGAGCCGCGGGCGCAGCAGGAGTCGGGCGAGGAGGAGCTGGAGCCGGAGCAGCAGCGGGAGCAGGAGCAGCGTGGACAGCGACCGCTCCAAGAAGCAGTTCCAGGAGCTGGAGCTAGCCCGCCGGAGGAAGGAGATGGAGGAGCTGCTCAACCGGCCCACCAAGTCCATCCTGAAGAAGGGCCTGGGAGCCGAGGACCCTCGGATGGTGAGGCTCATTAACCATCTTCTCCTTAAGTCTCCTGAACTAACTCCTTGTTCACTATCAGCTCATTAATCCTCACTAACTCTAAACTCTGATTGGCTCTCCAGAACAACGACTCCCCCAGGGGGCCGGAGGGCGGCAACAGCTCCCACGTGGCCGAGCGTCTGCTGGCCGCGGTGAAGGGCATGCAGCCCGAGGCCCTGGCCTCCATTCTGTTGGAGCTCAAGGCGGACCCCCAGCTGGCCCAGCGCGTGGGGCTGGACCCGGAGATGGCCGGGATCCTCCACCTGCTGGGGGTCAGTACTGGGGGGGCGCGGGGCGAGCGTCCGGACAAACCCAAGGACGACATCGAGGACGAGGAGGAGTTCCTGTACGGGGACAGCGATGAGACCCAGCCGTCTGGGGGGACCGGGGGAACACAACAACAACAACAACAACAACAACAACAACACTCATACACTGATATCTACGGAGAGCTGGGAGAGGAGGCGCTGTATGGAGACGCCCAGCCCTACGCCCCTCCCCCCCCCCCCCTCCTCCTCCTCCATCGCCGGCGCGTCCCCCGCCCACAGCGGCTCCGCGGCACCCCCCCCGGCAGGGGCAGGGGACCAGAAGGCGGCTGAGGAGTACCAGAAGATCCAGGGCCTCCTGCAGACCATTGGCCTCGACCTCGGGGTCACCGAGATCAGCAAGATGGCCGCTCGCACCAAGGAGCGTCTCCACGGCAGCAAGCCCCCGCCCAAGACCCCCACCCGACAGCGCCGGTGCTCATCGGGGAGCTCGGAGAGGAGTGGGCGGAGGAGGAGGGGGAGGAGGAGCAGCAGCAGCAGTAGCAGCGGGAGCTCGGACAGCAGCGGGAGCCGAGGGTCCAGCTGGAGTGGCGGCGGCGGTGACGACGACGACGCCAGCAGGAGGCGCCAGAAGGCCCCGCCCCCCGCCGCCAAGCCCCGCGGCGTCAAGCAGCTGAAGGGCGAGCGGGGCTCCTGGGAGGCGGAGCGGGGGACTCCTCCGGCCCCAGAGCCGGCCCCCGTGGCCCCGCCCCCGGCCCTCCCCGTGCCCCCGTACGGCCCGGCCCACGGCATGGCTCCGCCCCCCCTGAACTACCCCCTGCTGGGCTACAACCAGTACCAGTACATGCCCTACATGCCGCAGCAGTGGCCGCCCATGTACCCCCCGCCCAGCGCGCCCCACGACTACCCCGGACCCCCCCCCTACGAGAGGCCCTTCAGCACCCTGGTGCAGCCTGACCTGGGTAAGAGCAGCCCCCAAAACACATACGCACGCATGCACACACACACACATCCATGCACACACACACACACATCCATGCACACACACATCCATGCACACACCCACATGCACACACACACACACACACACACACCCCCATGCACACACACCCACATACACACACACATCCATGCACACACACACACCCACATACACACACATACACACGCACCCATGCACACACACGCACATCCATGCACACACACACACACACATCCATGTACACACACGCACATCCATGCACACACACGCACATCCATGCACACACACGCACATCCATGCACACACATACACACGCACATCCATGCACACACACACATCCATGCACACACACACACATCCATGCACACACACACACCCACGCACACACACGCACATCCATGCACACACACGCACATCCATGCACACACACACACGCACCCATGCACACACACACATCCATGCACACACACCCATGCACACACACACACACACGCACATCCATGCACACACACCCACATGCACACACATACACACGCACACACACACATCCATGCACACACACACACCCATGCACACACACACACATCCATGCACACACACGCACATCCATGCACACACACACACACACACATACGCTCAATTCAGCACATTACACTCTCAAAGTGCATTCATGTGCGATGAGGCTGCGCGTTCGTTGCGTCGCTCGGGGGAAAAAAAGCATAGAAGAGAAATGAATGAAATGACACACACAGCTTAGTGTTTTTTGACTGTACTGCAAATCTATTGGTTTGTATAATTTTATTATATATATATATATATTGTGGCAGACGGCCACTGAGGGGCCGACTAGGGAGTGTGGACATTGGTCGGGGGAACCGCAGTTCCCCAGTCAGCCCCCAGAGGGAGCCAAGGAAACCAGGAAGTGTAGAGAGGCAATCAGCCTCATGGGAAGGGGCTGCGCCTCGTTGAGGGAACTCGGCGGCAGCCAATCAAAGGCCTGGCTGTGGCCAATAAATGGGAGAGGACCTGGGGGGTGTAGGAAATCGAAGGAGGAGTCAAGAAGAGAGTGGAGGAGAGAGAGGTGGAAGAGGAGGTGGTTGTGGGAGAGAAAGAGGAGGAAGAGTAGAGACCAAGACGCTGTGTGTGAGTTCAAGAAGAAGGAAACTAAGTGGCTGTGTGCTTGACTGTTTGCCTGTCTGAGAACCCGTTTTGTGTATGACCCTTGCCTGCCTGACTACCCTCCCGCCTGCCTTGCCCTGGACCGTATGCGACTACTCCCCGGCAGCAGCCTCAGCCCTCTGCTTTCTGGCAGCCTTCTTCTTTTGCTGGCGGGTCTTAACAGGGGTCTCGTCATCCAGGCCGCTACACTGCCATTGGTTCAACAGGGCCTCTATATCCATGGTGGGGGGTGATTTATTATTTCCAGTCTTTTTATTTCGCTGCCCGCATTCTCCACCATATGTGACACACTCTGGGGTTTTGATGAGTGTGCACAAGACTGAAAACAATAATTCAACCGTCCCACACCAGGATTCAATGAAATAAGGGCTTTTATTGACTGTAATGGGGAGGGAAAGTGTAGGGTTAATCGCAGTGCCAAGTCCGTAATTCCAATAGTCGTAGTCCATAAGCAGGGGGTATCACACCGGGAAGTAGTCGCATACGGTCCAGGGCAAGGCAGGCGGGAGGGTAGTCAGGCAGGCAAGGGTCATACACAAAACGGGTTCTCAGACAGGCAAACAGTCAAGCACACAGCCACTTAGTTTCCTTCTTCTTGAACTCACACACAGCGTCTTGGTCTCCACTCTTCCTCCTCTTTCTCTCCCACAACCACCTCCTCTTCCACCTCTCTCTCCTCCACTCTCTTCTTGACTCCTCCTTCGATTTCCTACACCCCCCTGGTCCTCTCCCATTTATTGGCCACAGCCAGGCCTTTGATTGGCTGCCGCCGAGTTCCCTCAACGAGGCGCAGCCCCTTCCCATGAGGCTGATTGCCTCTCTACACTTCCTGGTTTCCTTGGCTCCCTCTGGGGGCCGACTGGGGAACTGCGGTTCCCCCGACCAATGTCCACACTCCCTAGTCGGCCCCTCAGTGGCCGTCTGCCACAATATATATATATATATATAATATGTTGTGTGTTGATGTGTTGCCCAGCATCTCTGAAGCGGCTGGAGAAGGAGAGAGAGTCCAGCAAGATCCTGTCTGAGGAGAAGAACAATGAGAGCCAGAAACAGAAGGTAACCACCCCCCCCCCCCCATGACATCACAGGACATGACGTCATGATGACCGTGACATCACAGGACGTGTGTGTGTGTGTGTGTGTGTGTGTGTGTAGGTGTTGGAGGAGAGGGAGAAGCTCCTGCAGGAGAGAGAGCTCCGCATGAAGCAGAAGGAGCGACTGATGAAGGAGCTGGAGAGCCTCCGCAAGCAGCAAGGTGCACGCTGGGTCCACTGTGGAGGGCGCTGGGGGCAGGAGAGTTCAGATCCACATCCATTTGCTTGAAAACCAGGAAAATACAATATTACGACCCAAAACTAATGCGATATCTCGTCTCACAATATCGATATATTGTAGTGTTGATCATACTGCCCAGCCCTAGATTGAAGCCCAATAAGAGAAGATAATAACTTTATTAATCCCAAAGGATTAAGGATTAACCAGAGGTTGCTCACAAATAACAACAAAACGATAGAATAATACTGTAGATGTCAAGTGTATACGCCTAAGAGATTAACAATACATCTCAGAAACATTGAGTAAAAAAGAAGTAAAATCTAATCAATATTTAGCAAAAAAAATAAGTTGACTAGAATAGAAAAGTTGCCAATGCCACAGACTACCTCGAGGTGTCCTAGAGCAAGATGCCCTCTGACCCCTACCTGCTCCTTAATGACGTCTAGTAATTGTGTGTGTGTGTCCGTCCAGGTGAGCTGCTGAGGAAGAAGAGGAGGGAGAAGGACGGCCACAAGGACCCCCTGCTGTGTGAGATCAGCGGCCTGCAGGAGAGCGTCATGCGGCAGATCTCCGAGCTGCGGCTGGAGCACGAGGCGGCGGAGCGCAAACGCTCGGAGATCGACAAGGTGGCTCTCATCCTGGGCCTGGATCCCTCGGACCGCCCCCGCCGCGCCCCGACAGGCTCCGCCCCCCGGACCAGCCGCCAGGGCAGCGCCGACGAAAAGGTACAGGTCAGGAGGTCATCATCATGCAGGCAGAGGAACCTCCTCAGTTAGAAGTGTGTGTGTTTAGTATTAGCTCACCATGTGATTTAGTGAATTGATGATGTGAGCCTCCAATGAAATTAATAATTCTGTTATTGAATAACATGATTTTTTTCCCCACAGTTTGCGTTAAACAAAAGTCAATGCATTCGTTATGCATCGCTCTTGTTTTTCCGTGTAACTCAGCTAAAGCTAAATCTGTAGCCTCGCCTTTGCGCCGCAACCAAGTGGTTTTGGTGGAAGCATTTTTAACCTGTGAATCGGTAGTACTTCTAATGCACTTGACATACAAGATGTTTCTATAGGCTGTTGGCGCTAACTTTGCATAAACGATCACTTTAAAGCCATCTAAATATTAGTTGCAAAATGAATGCAAGCGCTAAACAACACTCGTTGGAATTTTGTTACACCTCCAAGACTGACGTTTAAAGGTAAGGCTCTTTGTACCTTTTATACATTCTGCGACTTTTAGCTAAATGTGATCACTCTTAATGTTTGCGCAACATGCTGTCCGGTGTTTCACGTTGTGTTCGCCGAGTTGACGTCCTCGTTTTCGCGTTTCCCCCCAAAGCAGAGCACCGAGTCGAGATGCACGCCGAACCAAGACACGCCCCCTATGCCTGGCTCCGCCCCCTCCAAGACCTCTGAGAAGTTTGAATACTATGACCCGGGAGAACACTGGTGCAAAAACTGTAACGTCACCACCGACTCCATGTTTGTGTTTTTCACGCATTTGCAAGGCAAGGGGCACAGAAAGGTTGGTGGGACTTAAGTACAACCTTAAGTAAGGACTGCACTCTCTGAATATACACTTAACTGACATGACGTTGATTATGCTGTAACTTCTTAACGTAAAACCTGACTCTCGCCGGCGGTACGTGCTCCGACGGTCTCCTCTTAACTTCCGCTTTCGTTTGTTTGCATCGAACCACAGACTCAAGATCCCTACGACAGACCCTGGGCTCCTCCTCTCTCCAAAACCGTCAACGTTTCCTCCGGGCAAAAGATCACCAAGCCAGCCCAAGGTATCACGCCCCCGACCACCCTCCCCTCTTCATTCATTTCCTTTCGATTGTTTCCCCGATTAAGTTTTCCTGAGCAGATGATACTGCACTGGTAACGCTTCCTGGACAGATGAATGTTGTAAGCATTCCTTTACTTCCAGGTTCTCCTTTGGCTTGCCTCTGCTCTCCAGTAGTTTGTGCCTTTATGAGAACTCCACGGGATCAGCGTGCGGAGCGCTGCCGTCGGTCCATCCGTTGTCTCTCTTAACGTTCACACGATTTGGTTGTTGTTGTAACAACTGTGACGATCACCACGCATAACAAGCTCTGGTAAACACACGGCCCCCCTGCCCCGTGTTGTCGTACCCGTCCAGAAGGTGTCCGCGGCTTGACGGCTAGCTGCACGTCCACAGTCCATACCATGTGATGTTTTGAATATTCTCTCATTTTTTTTTTTTTTTTTTAAACCCAGTGGTCTTCATTAACCGTCTCCTCTCACAACAGGAAGCGACCACGGAGCCGCCCGCCAGGTAAACATGATTGGCCGTGTTGGTTTGGTCTGCGTTGGTCGGTTTAACCCGTGGTCCTTCTCCCCACGCCTCCCTCTCTTCAGGCTCAGAGTTTCTGCTGCCGGTGAGGGGCTTCTACTGCCGGCTGTGCAAAGAGTTTTACGGGGACGCAATCTGTGCAGAAGAGCACGTCACCACACATGCTCACAACGAGAAGTACAAGGTAGGTGGCCTCGTATTTGCCGGAGACGCACCGCTCGTTTGATGTGTTGCTGTGGCGCGCCTTATTAATACAGGCGTGCTTCTCCAAAGCCCCTCTAGGTGCAGGTGTATTTCCTGATTAAGGCTCTTTCAAGTTTTTCCCCACCATTTCCCCTTTTCATTTCCTGCACAATGAAGGTAGAGAAAGTACTGTGACTGTGCAAATGTAAGGTTGATTTTTATTTTTGTTTTTCCACTTTTTATTTGTTAACGTGTTCATGGTGCTTCCTCCACCAGCTCTACGTAATGGAGAAACCTCTGTACGAGCAGAGGAGGAACCTGGAGCAGCAGGCGGGCCTGACCGTCGACTCCGATGGGAAGAAACGGAAGCACATGGAGGGCCCTGGAGACGATGACGAGTCCAAACACAAGAAGGACAAGAAGGACCGGGAGCCAAAGAGGGCGGAGGAGGAGAAAAAAGACAAGAAGGTCAAACCTAAAAAAGAGGAGGTGGAGGAGAAATACAAGTCGAGCAACAAAGTGGAAGCATCCAAGAAGGTGGAGGAGGAGAAGGCTGCACTCTGTAAGATGGCGGAAGATGAGAAGCATCGATCCATGAAGGACGAACGGCAAAGGTACAGCCGGGAAGAGGACGGCGACGGGCCCAAATATATTAAGAGGGTTGAAGCGGAAAAATACAAATACAGCAGAGAGGACGATTTCCGCCACCGGTACCGCCAAGATGAGGACCGATCAAGGTCCGGCCGCGGTGAGGAGCGTCCCAGATACAATGACGACCGGTACCGGTCCAACAGATACCCTGAATCCAGATCCAAGTATGATCGGGACCGAGAGGAGCCCAAGGCCAAGATTGAGAAGGAAACAAAAACTGTCAAAAGACAATTCAAAGAGGAGGCTGAAGTCAAAAAGCCTGAACCTCCTCCAAAGCCCTACGACCCACCTAAAATCATGTGTGGTCCCAGTCCTGCCATGAGGGCCAAGCTACGCAAGCAAAGCCTAGAGTCAGCCAAGGCTGCGGCACCGGTAGCACTGTCGCCCCCTGCGGCTGCGTTTGGCCGCTTCACCTGGAAGAAGAAGGAGAACGTACTGGCCAAAGAGGCGGAAAGAGTCGCTGCAGAGTTCCTGAAGGATGACGAGGCACCGACAGGCGAGAAGATCCCTGTGGAAGACTCCTTTGCCAAGTCCATGGCGGTTGCCAAAGAGATCGCTCTGAAGCTGTCAGGGCAGCCGTCCATGCCTCCTCCGTGGGCAGGCCAGGTGGCTCGAGGAAGGATACGACCCAACCTCCCAGCACCAGCTGTGGGCCCCCGGAAGAGCACCACAGTCTCCAAAGCGGTTCTTCTCAACACCTTGCCCTCCATCAGACCACAAACCTCTGAAGCTGCAGGCCCCATAGATGACCCGCCGGCATCTCAGCCCATTCCCATGGAGATTGACAATCAGGATGAACCTATACCAGAACCAGCACATGTACCTGCAAAGCTGCCAATGCAGATACCCCCGCAGATACCCCCACAGATACCCCCGCAGATACCCCCGCAGATACCCCTGCAGATGCCCCCGCAGATACCCCTGCAGATGCCCCTGCAGATGCCCCTGCAGATACCCCTGCAGATACCCCTGCAGATGCCCCCGCAAATGCCAGTGGAAGCTCCACCTCAGTTTCCACCTCCTGCCATGTCCGAGAACCAGAGGTTGGTCGCGGTGGAGTCTGATGAGGCAGCACCAGGGGTGCCTGCAAGCGAGCAGACACGTACCGTGTTCGTCAAGCCCCCTCCCTTCATGAACACTGGCGATGGAGCTCACAGGTCTGAGAAGCTCAAGACCCACCTGGCCGCAGCAAAGGCTAAGGACCTCTTTGATATCTTCTACAGCGGTGTGAGCCAGACGGGGCCCTCTGCTTTTACTAAAACAGCCTCAGCAAGTGGGACTAAGACTAGCGAGGACAAGATGAAACTACTGCAGCCAGTCCCACAAAGCCAACCGAAATCCGTACCTTCCCCGTCCGTCCTCCTCAAAACTACACCGGTTCCATCCAAACCCCAAACAGCTCCTGATCAGAGTGGGGTAAAGCTGCTGGCTCAGTCTGGGAAGACCAACCCCACACCAGCTCCTCAGCCCCAGCCACTTGTCCTGTCCCAGAGCACACCACCTCGTCAAACCCAAAAGCCGGTCCAGTCCAAACAGGGTCCACCGATGGACACTGCTGAAGTAAAACAAGCTCCCCAACCTGAGTTAAACTCTCCAACACAATCCCAAGTACAATCAGTACCAAAAATCCAACAAGACCCAGTAACCCAGACCAAACCCCAAGTACCAGCAGTATCCCAGACACAACCTGACCCAATACCCCAGACCAAACCCCAAGTACCAGCAGTATCCCAGACCCAACCTGACCCAATACCCCAGACCAAACCCCAAATACAACTAGTACCACAGGCCCAACTTGACCCCATACCCCTGACCCAATCCCAAGTACCAGCAGTATCCCAGACCCAACCTGACCCAATACCTCAGATCAAACCCCAAGTTCAACTAGTATCCCAGGCCCAACCTGTCCCAATACCGGAACCCCAAACACTGTTTGCGGCCGACACCAAAGTAGATCCTCCACAGGTTGGACAAGTGGATCCACTGCCTTGTCTGCACAGCCAGGATTTAGATTTGGAGCTAACCACAGATCCACCCACCGAGTCTGAATCTCCGAAAACCCCTAAAAGTAAAACCAAAACCTCTCCACAAGCTAAGAAAACCTCTCCGGCCTCTCGCCCGGTCCGACAAACCCGATCCCAAACGCGTTACCACACACGCCAGCAGAGGAGCCAGTCAGAATCCGAATCAAAGTCTGTACTGGAACACGAAGACGCAGACGAACCAGAGACCGGCCCGAGCCTGGAGGCCCTGATGGATCCCCAGGCAGAGGAGATGTTGTTGCCCAGTGATGACACCCCAAACCCAGAGACCCCCGACATTATTACCCCAGAAACCCTGGGCCTGCCTTCAGACATGATGTCCCTCGGCTTTGAGTACGACTTTAACTTTGAGTGAGAGGTGACTGGAGGGTTCTGTTGAATTGACATTTAAAATGGCCAAGCTAGCTAGCTAGCATTTAAAACTCAGACTAGCTTCCCAGGCTAGCATACTGACCATGAATGCAAATGGTGAAGTCCCAGTCAGACACTTCTGCCTTTCTTTTTTTTGTTTAAAAGATCCCATTGTTGCTCAAGTTGAGCTCTAGGTTTCTAGCTCTATGCGTCTGTAGGTTTGGTTGGTCACCCCCTGCTACAGGTAATGTACTGTCTATGGTTTGGTTTATTGTTGATGATTTTTCTTTTTTTACCCATGGCCGCCCACCGATGCATTTTGTCAGGTTTTTTTCTCTTTAAAACAATTGAAGTCTTTTGATACAGGGACGGGACAGAAGATTGTAAGGAAATGGCCTGGTAGTAAAGTTTGGACCAAACCCTTTCCCCGGAGAGTTGATCTATGATGTCTACGAAACATTGTCCCCTACAATGTTACCATAGAAACATAGACCATGTTCTCTAAAAAACGAAACCCAATATTGTCTCTGCTTTGCTGAACTAACCAACCAACCCACCTGTCTGTAAATGTTAATGCTTCTGTAGTTTAATAATAAAGTCTGGTGACAACAGCGCCCCCTCCTGTCCATTATTTGAATCATTGTCTCTCGTCTTATCGCCGAACAATCGTAACAAGCAAAAGTTAGAAAGTTGAGGCTGATAAACCCGAACAACGAGACTAAAGTTTTCTATTACGTGTACATGCAACGGACACTCGGTCAGTCTACACATATTTCAGTTTACGATGTCAATATAATGATGAATACATGTCAATATGTGAAGGGTTCACTGAACGCATGGCTGTGGGAGTGAGCAGCCAGACTAGGCCTACGAGGTGACATCACCTGTTTTTAATCATATTAGTATGAGGTCTGATAGAAGTGTATAAAATCTACAGACGGGTTCATTTGCTTGCTCTTTATGTGTAGGTTGTACTTGTTAACATTACACGTAGCCTATTCAAGTCTATTTGAGTGTGTATATATATTGAATGATTTATAGAAATTGTATTTTGTTGGACATGTTTTTGAATAAAGAATAGTGGAACAAATCTGGCCTCCAGACGGTCCTTCCCGGGGTATTGATGCCAGATACTCCCGGATACTATGGTCAAAATACTTCAATGTGTACGTGGAGTTGTTACTTAAGGTTTACCAGAGGCAACTCATACATGTATTTTATGCTTCCAACAATACAAGAGCAAATGTTGCAGCTTATTGTGCGCATCAGCATCTGCACTCACCTGGGGTTGCCACCAGGCGGCGACAATGTCCAGCTTTACGGAACTTTCCAGAGATGAGTCTTCAATCCACAGCCTGAGTGACTTGAAATAAATAAGATTTAGAGAAGAATTCATAGAAGTTCCAGAAAATACATTAAAGTTCCGCCCTATTGTGACTCAGGCCTAAAATCTGTTGGTTTTCATCCAAAGTGGAACTCATACATGAATGAACTCCAAATGAATGAACAAGGCCGGCTTCTACACGCTACTGTCTCTCATTGTAAAAATAGGATTATATATATAATATATATGTTATATAATATATATGTTATATATAATATATATGTTATATATATTGTCATTATATAGATTTTAACAACAGATGAGTAACACCAGAAGTGTTGGAGTGTTGCTGGGTAGAGCTACACAGACACACACACACATAGAGACAGACACACACACAGCCTCACCCCACACACCTCGTCTCGGGTGATGATGATGGTGATGGTGATGATGATGAGAGAGGCCGTCGGACCTCCTCTGGACCAATCAGAAAAATCCCCTCCGCCCGTTGCTAGGTGGCGGAGGGCGGATCAGCCAATCAGCGGGCTCCTCTCTCTCTCTCTCTCTCTCTCCGCTCCCCGCCTCCTGGGAGGAGCAGGAGCGGGAGGAGGAGGAGGAGAAGGAGCAGCCGGGTGTCGGCGGTGAAGTGAATCACGGATACAAAAGAAAGCCCCGATTCCTCCTTCAAGATGCCCAACAAAAGCAAGAAGGAGAAGGTAGGAGACCCATGCTGCGCCTCCTCATCATCACTCCTCCTCATCACTCCTCCTCATCACTGCTGCTGCTAGTGTCTGCTGCTGCTGCTGCTGCTAGTGCTGCTGCTGCTAGTGTCTGCTGCTGCTGCTAGTGCTGCTGCTGCTGCTGCTGCTAGTGTCTGCTGCTGCTAGTGTCTGCTGCTGCTGCTAGTGTCTGCTGCTGCTGCTAGTGCTGCTGCTGCTGCTGCTAGTGTCTGCTGCTGCTGCTAGTGCTGCTGCTGCTAGTGTCTGCTAGTGCTGCTGCTGCTGCTAGTGCTGCTGCTGCTGCTAGTGTCTGCTAGTGCTGCTGCTGCTGCTAGTGTCTGCTAGTGCTGCTGCTGCTGCTAGTGCTGCTGCTGCTAGTGCCTGCTGCTAGTGCTGCTGCTGCTAGTGTCTGCTGCTGCTAGTTCTGCTGGTGCTGCTGTTAGTGCTGCTAGTGCTGCTGCTGCTAGTGTCTGCTGCTGCTGCTAGTGCTGCTGCTAGTGTCTGCCAGTGCTGCTGCTGCCAGTGCTGCTGCTGCTGCTAGTGCTGCTGCTAGTGCTGCCAGTGCTGCTGCTGCTGCTGCTGCTGCACGGCTTACAGATGTGCTATGATGACACACACACACACACACACACACACACACAGTGGTCCTGAGCCGATAAGAAGATGCTTTATTTCCTGATCCCGGTGATTAATAACCGGTGTGGGATGATCAGATACTGGATGTTATTTATAAGCAGCAGCCGGGCTGGTTGGAGACCCAGAACACGTCTGTGTTCAAGTCGGGGGGGTTAACCGCTGCGATGATGCTTACATAATGCATAGACTGGCTCTCATATCCTCACATCCCAACATCCTCACACCCTCACATCCCAACATCCTCACATCCTCACATCCCAACATCCTCACACCCCAACATCCTCACATCCCAACATCCTCACATCCTCACATCCCAACATCCTCACACCCTCACATCCCAACATCCTCACATCCCAACATCCTCACATGCCAACATCCTCATATCCTCACATCCTCACACCCTCACATCCCAACATCCTCACATCCCAACATCCCAACATCCTCACACCCTCACATCCCAACATCCTCACATCCCAACATCCTCACATCCTCACATCCCAACATCCTCACATCCCAACATCCTCACACCCTCACATCCCAACATCCTCACATCCCACCATCCTCACATCCTCACATCCCAACATCCTCACATCCCACCATCCTCACATCCCACCATCCCAACATCCTCACATCCTAACATATACTGGCTATCACATCCTAACATATACTGGCTATCACATCCTAACATCCCCATTCTACTGTTTATTGGTGTATTGTCGACGTACATTTGCTGTATTTTCACCCGGACAAGTTCATTTCTCATCGTTACAGCCCGGACATAGAACATCCGTCCACATTCTTTTCATCTGAATGACAACTTTATATCTTTATGAGTCTTGTTCCATTCATTATCGACGTTCTTCTTGCCTCATCCATTTGTGGAAAGTGCCAGACATTTATAATGGATGACGGGATGATCACGCATTGCATGTTAAAAGTCAATCCGATCGTAACCTCACATCAGATTCACCATGGTCCTAAATAACGGTCAGATATATAAAATACTAACCAGACACCAGAAGCTGAACCATCCCCAGCATCTGAGTTCAAGTCAAGTCAATGATATGTTGATGACAGATGTGAATGACGACCTGTAATATTGATGTGTGTGTGTCTGTGGTTTCTTCTCAGGAGGTGACAAAATCTGCCAAAAGTATCACCAAGATTAGCAAGGAGGCTGCTGGGCCTGAAGTCTCAGATGAGGTTTGTGTGTTGTGGATATGTTACTCAAGTAAACGTAATACATTTACATTTACATTTACATTTACATGAACATTTAGGCCATTTGTCAAACGCTTTTATCCAAAGCGACTTACAAAGAGTACATTTGTTGAAGGAGCGGCAGCAATATATCACTGTGGTACCTGAAGATAAGAATAGAGCAGGTTTAGAGAATTCATATTACGAGACGAATAGAACGAGTTTCATAATCGCCAAGTTGTCTGCATAATAGCTGAGATAAGAACATATAATATTCTGAACAATGCTGAGTACTGTGGGTCTCTCTGAACAGGTGGGTCTTGAGTCTCTTGTTAAGGAGGGGGGTTATGTAGAGTCCAGGTGAACTCTGAACAGGTGGGTCTTGAGTCTCTTGTTAAGGAGGGGGGTTATGTAGAGTCCAGGTGAACTCTGAACAGGTGGGTCTTGAGACTCTTGTTAAGGAGGGGGGTTATGTAGAGTCCAGGTGAACTCTGAACAGGTGGGGTCTTGAGTCTCTTGTTTAGGAGGGGGGTTATGTAGAGTCCAGGTGAACTCTGAACAGGTGGGTCTTGAGTCTCTTGTTAAGGAGGGGGGTTATGTAGAGTCCAGGTGAACTCTGAACAGGTGGGTCTTGAGTCTCTTGTTAAGGAGGGGGGTTATGTAGAGTCCAGGTGAACTCTGAACAGGTGGGTCTTGAGTCTCTTGTTAAGGAGGGGGGTTATGTAGAGTCCAGGTGAACTCTGAACAGGTGGGTCTTGAGTCTCTTGTTAAGGAGGGGGGTTATGTAGAGTCCAGGTGAACTCTGAACAGGTGGGTCTTGAGTCTCTTGTGGAAGCTGGTGAGAGACTCTGCCGTCCTGACGTCACCTCGTTCCACCACTGCGGTACCAGAACAGAGGAGAGTTGGGAGTTGGCAGAGCGATGTTTGCCTGTAATCCCTCCCTGTAGTAATACTCAAGTACAAGCAAAAACCCTGCAGTTCAAATGTAACCTCAGTAAAGGTACAGAAGTATGAGCATCAAAATCTCCCTTTACTGTAGACTAGCTGTCTGACTCAGCTTTATAGACTAGCATGGATGAGGTGTCTTGTGATCCGTGTAACTGGGTGTAGCGTGGTATTGAGGAGGCTGGGCGGCGTGGGTCGCTGTCGCTCACGGCTATTGCGAGTGGGGTTGGTGGTCATGTGACGTCCCAGCTGGTGGCATTGAGGTCCAGCGGCTGAACTTTGCAGGCGCCGCGGGTCAGAGAGCGACGTAGACGCCGGCTTTGAAGATTTCTAGGATCCTGGTCATGGGTTGGTACCAGGGCTGGTCTGTAGGATCCAGTCTGTAGAAACCAGTCTGTATACGTACAATAACTGTGTGTGTGTGTGTGTGTGTGTGTGTGTGTGTGTGGGTGTGTGGTGTGTGTGTGTGTGTGTGTGTGTGTGTGTGTGTGTGTGTGGTGTGTGTGTGTGTGTGTGTGTGTGTGTGTGCAGGCCCAGCAGCAGCAGCAGAGTGGCAGTAAGCGTCCCAGTACGTCCACGCCGCCCCCCACCCAGCTGAACAAGATCAAATACTCCGGTGGTCCGCAGATCGTCAAGAAGGAGAGACGGCAAAGCTCCTCCCGCTTCAGCCTGTCCAAGAACAGAGAGCTGCAGAAACTACCCGCCCTCAAAGGTACTCGCTATACTACACTATACAATACTATACTACACTATACAATACAATACTACACTATACAATACTATACTATACTATACAATACTACACTACACTACCCTACACTACACTACACTACACTACACACACTATACAATACTATCACTACACTATACAATACAATACTACACTATACAATACTATACTATACTATACAATACTACACTACACTACCCTACCCTACACTACACTACACTACACTACACTATACAATACTATACTACACTATACAATACTACACTATACAATACTATACTACACTATACAATACTATACTACACTATACAATACTACACTATACAATACTACACTATACAATACTATACTACACTATACAATACTACACTATACAATACTACACTATACAATACTATACTACACTATACAATACTATACTACACTATACAATACTACACTATACAATACTATACTACACTATACAATACTATACTACACTATACAATACTACACTATACAATACTACACTATACAATACTATACTATACTATACAATACTACACTACACTACCCTACCCTACCCTACACTACACTACACTATACAATACTATACTACACTATACAATACTATACTACACTATACAATACTACACTATACAATACTATACTACACTATACAATACTATACTACACTATACAATACTACACTATACAATACTACACTATACAATACTATACTACACTATACAATACTACACTATACAATACTACACTATACAATACTATACTACACTATACAATACTATACTATACAATACTACACTACACTACACTACACTACACAATACTATACTATACAATACTATACTACACTATACAATACTACACTATACAATACTATACTACACTATACAATACTATACTACACTATACAATACTACACTATACAATACTACACTATACTATACTATACTATACAATACTACACTATACAATACTATACTATACTATACTATACAATACTACACTACACTACACTACACTACACTACACAATACTATACTATACTATACTATACTACACTACACTACACTACACTACACACTATACTATACTATACTATACTATACTACACTACACTACACTACACTACACTATACTATACTATACTATACTATACTATACTACACTACACTACACTACACTACACTACACAATACTATACTATACTATACTATACTATACTATACTACACTACACTACACTACACTACACTACACTACAACACTACACTACACAATACTATACTATACTATACAATACTACACTACACTACACTACACTACACTACATACACAAATATTACGCAAAGTAAGCGATACCTGAAGAGGGACAGGACACTCAGTCAGGCTCAGACAGATCAAAGGTCATATCACAGGGCTGTGCTCCATCCATCTGAGACGAGAGAGGCACCCTAATGAGAGAGACCCTAATGAGAGAGACCCTAATGAGAGAGACCCTAATGAGAGAGACCCTAATGAGAGAGACCCTAATGAGAGAGACCCTAATGAGAGAGACCCTAATGAGAGAGACCCTAATGAGAGAGACCCTAATGAGAGAGACCCTAATGAGAGAGACCCTAATGAGAGAGACCCTAATGAGAGAGACCTTCCACAAGAGAGACCCTAATGAGAGAGGACCCTAATGAGAGAGACCCTAATGAGAGAGACCCTCACAAGAGAGACCCTAATGAGAGAGACCCTAATGAGAGAGACCCTAATGAGAGAGACCCTAATGAGAGAGACCTTCACAAGAGAGACCCTAATGAGAGAGACCCTAATGAGAGAGACCCTAATGAGAGAGACCCTAATGAGAGAGACCTTCACAAGAGAGACCCTAACGAGAGAGACCCTAATGAGAGAGACCCTAATGAGAGAGACCCTAACGAGAGAGAGGCCCTAACGAGAGAGACCCTAATGAGAGGCACTCTAACGAGAGAGAGGCCCTAACGAGAGAGAGGCCCTAACGACAGAGACCCTAATGAGAGAGACCCTAACGAGAGAGACCCTAATGACAGAGACCCTAACGAGAGAGAGGCCCTAACGAGAGAGACCCTAATGAGAGGCACTCTAACGAGAGAGAGGCCCTAACGAGAGAGAGGCCCTAACGACAGAGACCCTAATGAGAGAGACCCTAACGAGAGAGACCCTAATGAGAGAGACCCTAACGAGAGAGAGGCCCTAACGAGAGAGACCCTAATGAGAGGCACTCTAACGAGAGAGAGGCCCTAACGAGAGAGAGGCCCTAACGACAGAGACCCTAATGAGAGAGACCCTAACGAGAGAGACCCTAATGACAGAGACCCTAATGAGAGGCACTCTAACGAGAGAGAGGCCCTAATGAGAGAGACCCTAACGAGAGAGACCCTAACGATAGAGACTCTAACGAGAGAGACCCTAACGAGAGAGACCCTAACGATAGAGACTCTAACGAGAGAGACCCTAATGACAGAGACCCTAACGAGAGAGACCCTAATGACAGAGACCCTAACGAGAGGCACTCTAACGAGAGAGAGGCCCCTAACGAGAGAGACCCTAACGAGAGAGACCCTAACGATAGAGACTCTAACGAGAGAGACCCTAATGACAGAGACCCCTAACGAGAGAGACCCTAACGAGAGCCTAATGAGAGGCAGGCTAACAAGAGACATCCGCATGTTGGTGTTGTCTCCTCTGACGAGGAACAGCTGAGTGCTGAGGACACCTCGCTGGTCAAATGATCTTTTTTTAGACCAAAACTCAGCGAGATGTTCATCAGGACGTCTGATTCTGTTTGCTGTGTAACAGTAGAGTCTGGAGTCTCAGCTTCCAAACTCAGCGTTGTTCCCCACAATGCCTTGCTGTGTATGGTCTCTGGACTCTGGTCTTTGTCTTGTCTACCTCTGGTCTGTCTGGACTTACTTGTCTGTCTTTGGTCTCTGGAATTGTCTTGTCTATCTCTGGTCTTTAGTCAGGTCTCTCGTCTGGTCTGTGTCTAGTCTGTAGTCCGGTCTGTCTCTGGCCTCTGGTCTTTGGTCGGGTATCTAGTCTGGTCTGTGTCTAGTCTGTAGTCCGGTCTGTCTCTGGCCTCTGGTCTTTGGTCGGGGTATCTCGTCTGGTCTGTGTCTAGTCTGTAGTCCGGTCTGTCTCTGGCCTCTGGTCTTTGGTCGGGTATCTAGTCTGGTCTGTGTCTAGTCTGTAGTCCGGTCTGTCTCTGGCCTCTGGTCTTTGGTCGGGTATCTAGTCTGGTCTGTGTCTAGTCTGTAGTCCGGTCTGTCTCTGGCCTCTGGTCTTTGGTCGGGTATCTAGTCTGGTCTGTGTCTAGTCTGTAGTCTGGTCTGTCCTGGCTCTGGGCTAGACTTGGTTCTCTGGTGTCTCTGGTCTCCAGTCTGGGTTCTCTTGTCTGTCTCTCGTTTCTTGTCCCTGATCTCTGGTAAACACACATGTGCTCTCACACCCTGAGTCACATGGTCTCCAGAGAGATGATGAGCATCACATGAGTGGTTCCCTCCCTCCCCTCTGGTGAGGAAGAGGAGGAGGAGGAGGAGGAGGATAATCAAAGGCGACGGCTCAGTGGTTTTCGGGCACCTAGGGGTCGAGGCGGCGTATTAACCCTTATCTCAACTCTTTACATTAACTCTTATCTTAACTCTTTACATTAACTCTTATCTTAACTCTTTACATTAACTCTTATCTCAACTCTTTACATTAACTCTTATCTTAACTCTTTACATTAACTCTTATCTAACTCTTTACATTAACTCTTTTAACTCTTTACATTAACTCTTATCTTACTCTTTACATTAACTCTTATCTTAACTCTTTACATTAACTCTTATCTCAACTCTTTACATTAACTCTTATCTTAACTCTTTACATTAACTCTTATCTTAACTCTTTACATTAACTCTTATCTTAACTCTTTACATTAACTCTTATCTCAACTCTTTACATTAACTCTTATCTTAACTCTTTACATTAACTCTTATCTCAAATCTTTACATTAACTCTTATCTTAACTCTTTACATTAACTCTTATCTTAACTCTTTACATTAACTCTTATCTTAACTCTTTACATTAACTCTTATCTTAACTCTTTACATTAACTCTTATCTCAACTCTTTACATTAACTCTTATCTTAACTCTTTACATTAACTCTTATCTTAACTCTTTACATTAACTCTTATCTTAACTCTTTACATTAACTCTTATCTTAACTCTTTACATTAACTCTTATCTTAACTCTTTACATTAACTCTTATCTTAACTCTTTACATTAACTCTTATCTCAACTCTTTACATTAACTCTTATCTTAACTCTTTACATTAACTCTTATCTTAACTCTTTACATTAACTCTTATCTTACTCTTTACATTTAACTCTTATCTTAACTCTTTACATTAACTCTTATCTTAACTCTTTACATTAACTCTTATCTTAACTCTTTACATTAACTCTTATCTTAACTCTTTACATTAACTCTTATCTTAACTCTTTACATTAACTCTTATCTTAACTCTTTACATTAACTCTTATCTTAACTCTTTACATTCATCTTCACACTCTTTTTAGCCGGGAGTTTGCCCCGTTTAACAACTTTATACAATTTAGTCAAAATAGAAACCTAAATGTTCGACGTTGGGCTTGACTACTTCTTCTTCTTCTTCTTCTTCTTCTTCTTCTTTAATGTAATACCGTGTCTCAGATGCGCCCCCGGTGGACAGGGAGGAGCTGTTCGTCCAGAAGCTCCGGCAGTGCTGCGTTCTGTTCGACTTCGTCAGCGACCCGCTCAGCGACCTCAAGTACAAGGAGGTCAAGCGGGCGGGGCTTAACGAGATGGTGGAGTACATCACGCACAACAGCGACGTCGTCACGGAGAGCATCTACCCCGAGGCCGTCGTCATGGTAACACACATCACGCGTACGCCGCACGCGGTCATGTGCAGTACGCGACGCGATGTACACAATGATTTGAACAAGCAATCACAGTTCACACACACACACACACACACTCACACAGACCCCGTACCGTGTGTGTGTGTGTGTGTGTGTGTGTGTGTGTTGATGGGGTGTGTTCTGGTCCAGTTCTCCATCAACCTGTTCCGGACCCTCCCCCCGTCCTCCAACCCCACCGGAGCCGAGTTCGACCCCGAGGAGGACGAGCCCACGCTGGAGGCCGCCTGGCCCCACCTGCAGGTAGGAACCGGTACTGCACCCAGAGGGGCAGGGGGGGGGGGGAGGGTGGGGTAGTCCTAGTGGCTGGGGTGGTCCACTCCCAGCGGCTGGGGTGGTCCACTCCCAGCTGAAAGGTTCTGGGTTCGAATCCCCGTGTCCGCAGTCCAACCTGTAGGAGTCCTAGAGCGAGATGTCCTAACTCTCTCTCCATGTCTCTCTCTGTCTCTCTCTCTCTCTCTCTGTCTCTCTCTCTCTCTCTCTCTCTCTCTCTCTCTCTCCAGCTGGTCTATGAGTTTTTCCTTCGGTTTCTGGAGTCTCAGGACTTCCAGCCCAACGTTGCCAAAAAATACATCGACCAGAAGTTTGTCATGTCGGTAAGCACTGACCTTCGACCCCTCACCTTTAACCCCTGAGCCTCCAATCATTGACCTCTGAGCCTAACCTGTGTGTGTGTGTGTGTGTGTGGTGTGTGTGTGTGTGTGTGTGTGTGTGTGTGTGTGTGTGTGTGTGTGTGTGTGTGTGTGTGTGTAGCTGCTGGAGCTGTTCGACAGCGAGGACCCCAGAGAGAGGGACTTCCTGAAGACCATCCTGCATCGCATCTACGGGAAGTTCCTGGGCCTGCGGGCCTACATCCGCAGGCAGATCAACAACATCTTCTACAGGTTAACAACCACAACACTATACTATACTAACTACCACTACACCACCAATATAACTAATATAACCACAACACTATACTATACTAACTACCACAACACCACCAATATAACTAATATAACCACAACACTATACTATACTAACTACCACTACACCACCAATATAACTAATATAACCACAACACTATACTATACTAACTACCACAACACTATACTATACTAACTACCACAACACCACCAATATAACTAATATAACCACAACACTATACTATACTAACTACCACAACACTATACTATACTAACTACCACAACACCACCAATATAACTAATATAACCACAACACTATACTATACTAACTACCACAACACTATACTATACTAACTACCACAACACCACCAATATAACTAATATAACCACAACACTATACTATACTAACTACCACAACACCACCAATATAACTAATATAACCACAACACTATACTATACTAACTACCACAACACTATACTATACTAACTACCACAACACCACCAATATAACTAATATAACCACAACACTATACTATACTAACTACCACAACACTATACTATACTAACTACCACAACACCACCAATATAACTAATATAACCACAACACTATACTATACTAACTACCACAACACTATACTATACTAACTACCACTACACCACCAATATAACTAATATAACCACAACACTATACTATACTAACTACCACAACACCACCAATATAACTAATATAACCACAACACTATACTATACTAACTACCAACTAACACCACCAATATAACTAATATAACCACAACACTATACTATACTAACTACCACTACACCACCAATATAACTAATATAACCACAACACTATACTATACTAACTACCACAACACTATACTATACTAACTACCACAACACCACCAATATAACTAATATAACCACAACACTATACTATACTAACTACCACAACCACTATCTATACTAAC
Source organism: Coryphaenoides rupestris (assembly GCA_002895965.2). Classification (NCBI taxonomy): domain Eukaryota; kingdom Metazoa; phylum Chordata; class Actinopteri; order Gadiformes; family Macrouridae; genus Coryphaenoides; species Coryphaenoides rupestris. The sequence continues at coordinate 169,972 of PIJE02000839.1, forward strand.
TACCACAAACCACCAATATAACTATATAACCACAACACTATACTATACTAACTACCACAACACTTATACTATACTAACTACCACAACCACCACCATATAACTTAATATAACCACAACACTATACTATTACTAACTACCACAAACACCACCAATATAACTAATATAACCACAAACACTATACTATACTAACTACGCACAACCCACCCAATACTAACTAATATAACCAACAACACTATACAATATAACTAATAACCACAAACACTATACTTATACTAACTACCACAACACCACCAAATATAACTAATATAACCAACAACACTATACTATTAACTACCAAACTATACTACTAACCACACACGACCATATAACCTAATAATAACCACAACACTATACCTATACTAACTTACCACAACACCACCCAATATAACTTAATATAACCACAACACCTTATTACTATATAACTACCACAACCACTATAATATTACTAACTACCACAACACCACCAATATAACTAATATAACCCCACAACCACTACACTTTACTATACTAACTACCACAACACCACCAATATAACTAATATAACCACAACACTATACTATACTAACTACCACAACACTATACTATACTAACTACCACAACACCACCAATATAACTAATATAACCACAACACTATACTATACTAACTACCACAACACTATACTATACTAACTACCACAACACTATACTATACTAACTACCACAACACCACCAATATAACTAATATAACCACAACACTATACTATACTAACTACCACAACACTATACTATACTAACTACCACAACACCACCAATATAACTAATATAACCACAACACTATACTATACTAACTACCACAACACTATACTATACTAACTACCACACAAACTAACCACAACACTATACTATACTAACTACCACAACACCACCAATATAACTAATATAACCACAACACTATACTATACTAACTACCACAACACTATACTATACTAACTACCACAACACTATACTATACTAACTACCACAACACTATACTATACTAACTACCACAACACCACCAATATAACTAATATAACCACAACACTATACTATACTAACTACCACAACACCACCAATATAACTAATATAACCACAACACTATACTATACTAACTACCACAACACTATACTATACTAACTACCACAACACTATACTATACTAACTACCACAACACTATACTATACTAACTACCACTACACCACCAATATAACTAATATAACCACAACACTATACTATACTAACTACCACAACACCACCAATATAACTAATATAACCACAACACTATACTATACTAACTACCACAACACCACCAATATAACTAATATAACCACAACACTATACTATACTAACTACCACAACACCACCAATATAACTAATATAACCACAACACTATACTATACTAACTACCACAACACCACCAATATAACTAATATAACCACAACACTATACTATACTAACTACCACAACACTATACTATACTAACTACCACAACACTATACTATACTAACTACCACAACACTATACTATACTAACTACCACAACACTATACTATACTAACTACCACAACACTATACTATACTAACTACCACAACACCACCAATATAACTAATATAACCACAACACTATACTATACTAACTACCACAACACTATACTATACTAACTACCACAACACCACCAATATAACTAATATAACCACAACACTATACTATACTAACTACCACAACACAACCAATATAACTAATATAACCACAACACTATACTATACTAACTACCACAACACAACCAATATAACTAATATAACCACAACACTATACTATACTAACTACCACAACACTATACTATACTAACTACCACAACACAACCAATATAACTAATATAACCACAACACTATACTATACTAACTACCACAACACCACCAATATAACTAATATAACCACAACACTATACTATACTAACTACCACAACACTATACTATACTAACTACCACAACACTATACTATACTAACTACCACAACACCACCAATATAACTAATATAACCACAACACTATACTATACTAACTACCACAACACTATACTATACTAACTACCACAACACTATACTATACTAACTACCACAACACTATACTATACTAACTACCACAACACTATACTATACTAACTACCACAACACTATACTATACTAACTACCACAACACTATACTATACTAACTACCACAACACCACCAATATAACTAATATAACCACAACACTATACTATACTAACTACCACAACAC
>PIJE02000839.1:173438-185938 GCA_002895965.2 Coryphaenoides rupestris
TGTATGTCCCAGGAGAGAGGTGGATATCGAGGGGCCCTGGGGCCACAGGAAATCCACAGAGACAGACTGACTGCTCAGAGAATGACGTCTGTCACAGAGGATGGATGAGAGAGAGACAGAGAGAGAGAGAGACAGAGAGGCAGAGAGAGCAGGGTTAAGGGTGAGAGACTATGGCCGGCTATGTTCCTAGTTCCTACGCAGCACTCAGACTCAGCAGCCGGGCCGTGCGGCCATTTAAATCTATTTAAACTTTATTGGGCAGATCGGGCGACCCTTGTATACTCCTCCCAGTGAAAGAAGGGCTTTGTGGCGGCGAGCGGGGATCTCCTGCCACTCAGCAGACCCACCCGTGTACGGTTTCCCGTCCTCCCCGGCCTCTGGTGACTCCTTCGCTCCGTCTTGTTATTTTATTCGGACTTCTCATGCGGCCTTCAACAGTTCACTTGTACTAACGCTCTCGCCCTCCCCCCCTGCACGGCTGTGTGCACTCACGCTGGAGCAGGACCACCCACACACACACACACACACACACATGCACACACACATGCATACACAGGCGCACACGCCACATGCACATACATGCAGGCACCCACACACACGCATGTGCACACACACACGTTTGTGTTTACAATCTTACGGTTCTATCTGCCCGCTCAATTGTTCGTCTACATCCTTTATCTGCCTCACATTGAATGGAGAATAATTATATATACATACACACACACACGTGAAGACTTGGAGTATAGTAATGTGACATGGACAGAGAGGAAGATTCAACCCCATGATTCCACCCACTGTCTTTACCTTTCGTCCAAAGTGTGTTATGTCTATGTTTGCTGACCAGGAACCAGCGACCAGGGACCAGGGAACACTGACCAGGGACCAGGGAACAATGACCAGGGATCAGGGACCAGGGAACACTGACCAGGGACCAGGGAACACTGACCAGGGATCAGGGACCAGAGACCACTGACTAGGGACCAGGGACTAGGGAACACTGATCAGGGACCAGGGACCACTGACTAGGGACCAGGAACCAGGGGCCAGGGACCAGGGACCAGGGACCAGGGACTAGGGAACACTGACCAGGGACTAGGGAACACTGACCAGAGACCAGGGGTCACGGACCAGGAACCAGGGGCCAGGGGCCGGGGAACAGGGACCAGGGATCTGGAACCAGGGACCAGGACTGTGCTCAGTCTAAAAGTCCCTGTGCTTCTGCAGACACTAGAGCTCCATTGGCTCCATTTGGCTCCGGATCAAAATCCTCTGATTCATTGTCTGTGGGGACGGCTTGACCCCCCCACCCCCGAGCTACCTGCTCTGTGTGTCAGCCCTGGGGCCCGGGGCCGCTGGGGGATCTGGCTCCAGACACTCTCCATATTAGCAGAGAAAACACCACACGTCCACAAGCGCCTTGTCACCGCCTGTGGTCCACTTTAAATGTGAAATCTTCTGAATCTACCTCATTCTCTGCACACTTGTCAAAACAGATATGGGCCATTGTGTTGCAATGAAATGAATCATAAAGAGTTTAGAATCATTTTCTCCTCATACGTTAACGTGGGTCCAGCAGCGTATTTAAGTAGGTGTATGCAAGGGAATAATTACATCCTCAAACTGTTGGAAAAAGACACACGCACGCACACACGCGCACGCACGCACGCATACACACACACACATACACACACACACACACATATACACACACACACACACACACCATACACACTCACATACACACACACACACACCATACACACTCACATACACACACACACACCATACACACTCACATACACACACACACACACACCATACACACTCACATACATACGCACACACACACACCATACACATTCACACACACACATACACACACCATACACACTCACATACACACACACACACCATACACACTCACATACACACACACACACACACCATACACATTCACACACAGTACAAATGTAAAACTAACGTTACATGGTGTGCGTGTGTGTGTGTCCGTGTGCGTATGTGTGTTGTGTGTGTGTGTGTATGGTGTGAGTGTGTATGGTGTGTGTGTGTGTGTGTGTGTGTGCGTGTGTGTGTGTGTGTATGTGTGTGTGTGTGTGTGTGTGTGTGTTCCAGGGAGAAGTACAAGTTGAAGGAGAGAGAAGACATCTGGAACAAAATTGAGCTGTTAGCTCGCCAAAACCCACAGGTACCTCCTTCCCTCACCTCCTCACCTCACCTCCTAGCTCGTCTCCTTCCCTCACCTCCTCACCTCACCTCCTAGTTCGTCTCCTTCCCTCACCTCCTCACCTCACCTCCTAGCTCGTCTCCTTCCCTCACCTCCTCACCTCACCTCCTAGCTCGTCTCCTTCCCTCACCTCCTCACCTCACCTCCTAGCTCGTCTCCTTCCCTCACCTCCTCACCTCACCTCCTAGCTCGTCTCCTTCCCTCACCTCCTCACCTCACCTCCTAGCTCGTCTCCTTCCCTCACCTCCTCTCCCCTCCCCCTTCCTCCCCTCGCATCCCTCTACCTCCTTGTTTCCTTGCCTCCTCTCCTCGCTGACCGAACCCAAACTGTTTGTTCTTCCCGTGTAGAGCAACAGGCTCCGCCCCGGGCTCCACCCCCAGGAAGAGGTGTGTTCTGGTTCTTTTCTCATCTGGATTATCATGGTTATTTTAATACTATGATGATATTTGATAGGATTTGTTGTTTTGTTTTACAGAAAGAATTGTGTTGTGTTGTCATGGTCTTTCATTTATTTAATGTTTCTGAATGTCTCTTGATCGCTTAATCTCTCTCTCTCTCTCTCTCTCTCTCTCTCTCTGTCTGTCTGTCTGTCTGTCTGTCTGTCTGTCTGTCTGTCTGTCTGTCTGTCTGTCTGTCTGTCTGTCTGTCTGTCTGTCTGTCTGTTCTGTCTGTCTCTGCTGTCTGTCGTGGTCTGTGTGTGTGTGTGTGTGTGTGTGTGTGTGTGTGTGTGTGTGTGCAGTGCATGGCGTACAGTGAAGGCAACATTCCTCTGTTCTCCATGGAGACGGAGACTCCGACCGCCGAAGACATTCAGCTGCTGAAGAGAACCGTGGAGAGTGAGGCCACACAGGTACACACCACACACACACACACACACACACACCACACACACACACACACACACACACACACACACACACACACACACACACACACACACACACACACGTTATCCATGAATTATACACACAAGGCAGGAGAGGCTGAAGAATTTCAGTTCTGCAATTTCTTTCCATTCCTTACTGTTCCTGCCCCCCCCCCCCCTCCAGGGTATGAAGGACATGAGGAAGGAGAAGGTGTTGACCAGGAGGAAGTCAGAGCTGCCGCAGGACGTCTACACCATCAAGGCCCTGGAGGCCCACAAGAGAGCTGAGGAGTACCTCACAGCCAATCAGGAGGCCCTCTGACGCCGAGGAGGCGGACCCAGCTGAGCGTGACTCCACCCCACCGCCCCGTCTCTCTGCGCTCGGGGGGGGGGGGGGGTGTCTCGGTGAAGTTGCCCCGGGAGACGCTGACCGAGGCTCACATAAAATAAAAAAACCCACTGACCACAGCGCTCGCTGGGCTCCGCCCCCAACAGGAAGCGGACTCTGCTGCTCGCTCAGAGCTTCACAGACGACTTCACTGCGCTGCCCCGCCTCTCCACATCTCCTCAGCCAATCAGTCGCCTTCTCCCCTCAGCTGGCCAATCATCATTCAATTCAATTCAATTCCCTGCCCCCCTCCCCCTCTGCCACACCCTCATATCTCTCAGATTAACTGGACTGCAGGCCACCCACCCACACACACACACACACACATACACACACACATACACACATACACACACACACACACACAGACACACACACACATACACACACACAGGAGTGCACGTGCATGCACGGCCGCATCGCTGATCTGGGTCGCGGTCCTGACACACGGAGGCTCAGCATCCTCCAGTTGAACCAGTTTCCACGGTTACCCCTCCTCTGGACCCGTGGCTCGTCTCTGCACTTTAACCAATCAGACAATCAGGAACGGTGATCGTTAACATCCTGTTTTAACTCTGCTGTGTAAACGTGTGAGTTGTACTCGGCAGGGGAGGAAGTGATGTCACTCACGCAACAGGGGAGGGGAGGTGCTTTTAGTTGTCTGGGTCTCGGGTCTGTCTTGGTTCTGATTGGTTCCCGGTGGTCACATGTTTAGGCGGCCGAGCCAATCGGCAGCCAGGATAGAAGGTACAAGGCTACAGCCACTCCCCGTCCCTGGGTAAAGGGGCAGGGCTAGCTGTGTCTTAAGCAATGAGCGATCTTCTCTGCTCAGAGGCGGGGCTCCTGAGGGTTGCTTACGGGTTCGACTCCCACCCCTGCTGTAGACCACAGCCCCACCCTCTCTCTTATGCCCCTCCCACCACCACAGCCCTACGCCTCTCTGTTCTCTATGTTCTCCAAGCAAAGCAATATTCTTTGAGGGAGGAAACAAGATAAATCTTGTGTGCTGCAGTGAGCAGTGCAATGGTCGCGCGTTGAAACAATCCTCCCCATAGGAATACAGATGGATGTGATCCTGGTCGTTCAGAAGCCACGCCCCCCCCCCCACCACAGCCAGATGGTGGCCACCTTGTTTGCGTTCCACTGGGTGGTGGTGGTGGTGATGAGCGGTCCGATCGCTGCATGGTAGCCTAGCCTCCCCCCCCCCGACTGGCCGCCCTCCTCGCGAGCTTTGCTGTCAATCACTCCGAGCATTCCAGCGGTGGAGGCTAAGCCCCGCCCCTCCTCCTCCTCCTCCTACTACTACTACCGGACAAAATGGCCACCAGGGGGGAGTCGAGGTTGAACTGACCCGGAGTGAACAGCTGCTGCATTTACTGCTGACCTTGTGTTGAAATGAAGTTCATCAAAATATAAAGCTGTGTCAATTATCATTTGTGTGACGGCACAAATTATTTTGTTAGACGAGACACACATGTGCCTGAACCTATGGAGATATATCGTTATGTAAAAGACAAAATATTACTTGAGTTCTCTGTGCCAGTACGCTGTAATGAGGCAAGTATTATGTGATTGAATCTGAACCATCCAATTCACACCCGTGACTGACAACGAGGCAAGATGGATGCCCCGAACCAATCAGGGAAGACGTGCCCCGATTGGTCAGAAATTTGCCGGGAGGAGCGGTCTAAAGTCTTAAATTGGCTTCATACAGAGGAGGAGGCAGGTGCAGTCAACTCGAAAGAAGGTATTCTCACACAGCATTTCACTCACTAATGGCTGGACGTCTGTAAACCAAAAGGCAAACGCAGACCTCCGAGGGCCAAGCGATGTTCTGTCCAGTGGTCTCCCCTCCCTCCCTCCCTCCCTCAACACCCATGTAAGCTGCTCCCCCACACATTAAGTCCATACAATGTACTTTAATAGAGTAGAGCATTACATCGTATGGAAGGACGCTTTTGTTCAGATATCCATGTATGTACAGAGGAACCCCCATGGGCTGAATAAAGTGGACACGTTTAACATCCAGGCGGTATGCCCCTGTTGTGTCCTTCCTCTGTCACGACATCTCGGTTCACAGCTTCACTTAACTGAAAATAGGACAATCGAACACTTCTGCATTGACAATATAACGAATATGATACTGTGTTGATTAGTTACGTAACGTATTCAGCAAAAAAGGAACAAATGTTAAAAACAATCAAATGTAACTCATCAAACTTCTCGGTGGAATGTACAAGGCAGCGATGGGAGAGGGCAACAACTTCTTTCTGATTGGCTTAGAGATGGATTGAGTTTAGTGATTGGTTGGTTATATACGTTATACGTTAAAAGGCGGGAAAACAAGCAGACACTTTCTACTATACACAGACCTCTCAGAGACTGACTGACAGAGACTGGGTAATATTGTGATCATATGACTGGTTAATTTCAATCATCATAACATCACAATGATGACTGATGAGATGTCAGACCTCTCAGAGAAAGCTCTGTAAGTTGAGTTGAGGGTCCAGTTTTGTGCAGCTCTAGCAAGGTAACATTGTATTTAAAACAGCCGTACAACAAACAGAGCTAGCTGACGCCACTACGTAGAACTCCACGAACGCGGCTTGTTCTAATAACCGAAGCATCGCCGATAGCAGCTGTTCTGTACGTTCCATTATTAGCACGGTGGTGTAGACCGCTTCTGTCACAGAGGTGAGGAACGTTTAGCTAAAACTTGACATCTACACACCAATTAGAATGCTGCTCAACTTCCAGTTCTGTTTGTAGACTCCAACACGGGTCTGTGTACATGACACACACTCGCTACACGCTAACACACCACACTGGGGACACTAATAGAGCTCACATGGGCTGTAGTGAGATGACCGCAAACTGGTTTGAACAGAAGCTGAGCCGGTTTAAACTGGTTTGAACAGTTCCAGTTAGAAACTGGTTCAAACCAGCTCAGAAGTGGTGGTCTGGTCAGAGTTTGTTTACCCCCCCCCCAACAGGTTCAGCCTTCTCCGAGAGGTCAATGGGGTTCGTTTCCAGGACCAGGTGTCACGGGGAGGTCACAGTCAGGTCATTTGGTTGGGGGTGGAGGTGGAGGGGGTGGAGGAGGTGGAGGGGGGGCGGGGCGGGGTCCATAGTTCAATCGAGGTCCTCGCTCTGAGGCCTGCGGAGGGCGGAGGAGCTCTGGTGGGTCTGCAGGGTGTGCTGGACCATGTCTGTCCACTGGTCCTCCGAGATCTCCCGCGCCCACGCCGGCACGCCCAGGTTGGGCAGCACTATGGTGGCCATGGTCCTCTTCACCAGCTCCACGTGGTCTGGGTGGGTGGGGGGGGGGGCACCACCGTTAGAATACACACATCACAACGTCAACACACACGTATTATTTATCTACATGTGTACTGTTCGCGGAAGAACGGCCTTCTTTTTTACCGTCGTCCATCGGGATGGAGGCGTGGCTTCGCTCGGCCGTCTCCCCCTCCGGCTCCGCCTCCTCGTCATTCTCGGGAGGAGGGGGCAGGTGCATGCCCATCGCCTAGGCAACAGTCAGACAGTAGTTTGTTTTATTCGCGTTTCACATGTTGACCAACAGACAGGATGTTTAAGGGGGACACAGAGTCCGGAATGGGAACCAAAGTCTCGATGGACTATTGAGTTTTGACTGAATTATGGGATTAAACAAGTGCTGCTTAAACTTGTCTTGGGCTTCACTTTAAGCCTAAAACACTTTAACACAACTTGTCTGTTCTGACGTTTTAACTATTTCAGGTGTTGTAGGTCCAAGTAACAAGAACACAGTTCTGTAGTTTCACTTTTCTTTAAAAGGAGACATATTATACCCCCCGGTGTGAGCGTGATTAGCCAAGCAGTTTCAAAAACCAGTTGGCTGGAATGGCCCCACATGACATCACAAGTGGGGGAGTGTCCACCTAGAAGTATGGTGGATAGATCAGCCCACCAACCTACCCAGTGGACTGTACTGTAGCTACTGGTAGGCTGTATCCACCATACATCTGGGTGGTGCAGTCCACCAACCAGGTGGACAGCGGGTACCTCTATCCTCTCCTGCACATCCTGCAGCTGCTCGCCGTGGGGGTCCCCCGGCTCCAGTCCGCTCACACCCTCCGGGTCCTGGTTCAGCGGCTGGTAGTAATACCCGTCGTTCCCCTCCTCCTCCTCCTCTCCCTCGACTCCTCCATCTCCTCCTCCTCCTCCTCCTCCTCCTTCCTCCTCCTCATCGATGTCCTCCCCGCTCCACTCTCCTGCTCCTCCTCCTCCTCCTCCTCCTACGACGGCTCCGTCCGATGGCCGCTCCTGGCCCAGGTCGTCCTCAGAGTTTGGCAAGATCCTCTCCGGTCCCATGTCTCCCGTCACCACCACTTCCATCCACGGACACGGAGGTCTGGGAGAGGAGAGGAGCACCGGGCAGGAGGGAGGAGAGGAGAGGAGCACCGGCAAGGAGGAGAGGAGAGGAGCACCGGCAGGGAGTTGGAGAGGAGAGGAGCACCGGCAAGGAGGAGAGGAGAGGAGCACCGGCAGGGAGGAGGAGAGGAGAGGAGCACCGGCAGGAAGGAGGAGAGGAGAGGAGCACCGGCAGGAGGGAGGAGAGGAGAGGAGAGAAGAGGAGCACCGGCAAGGAGGAGAGGAGAGGAGCACCGGCAGGAGGGAGGAGAGGAGAGGAGAGGAGAGGAGAGCACCGGCAGGGAGGAGGAGAGGAGAGGAGCACCGGCAGGAGGGAGGAGAGGAGAGGAGAGGAGAGGAGAGCACCGGCAGGGAGGAGGAGAGGAGAGGAGCACCGGCAGGAGGGAGGAGAGGAGAGGAGAGGAGAGGAGAGGAGAGGAGAGGAGCACCGGCAGGGAGGAGGAGAGGAGAGGAGAGGAGAGGAGAGGAGCAGTTTATTATTTATATTATTAAGATTAATATCCAGAATATCACATATAATATAATGTGTTGTTGTTGTTGTTGTTTACCTGTCAGAAGAGATCCTCCTGCTGCTGGACGTCAGCTTCGGCTGTCAGCGGCTGCTACGCTACTTCCGGGGTCAGCTGCTGCTACTTCCGGTATCAGCGGGCGGGACTTCCGGAAACGTCACAGGCGGAACAGGAACAAGAAAGTATTGCGGCCTCTTTTCTTTTTTTTAAACGTTCTGTATATTTTGGTGAATTTCAAAAAAATAATTGTTTACAATTAAAATATAAAAAGGTCATTAAATCAACGCAAAAATGTATTAACTTAAAAAAATATGTATATATATATATATATAACATTTGTTTGATTATTTGACATATTTTGGTGTTGGTTTGTTGAAGAGCTGAATTACAACAATATTATCTATTATCTAATATTATCAATAGTATATATATATATTTTTTTTTTTAAAGAAGTGAAATAATGACATGGCCCGCCTCCAAAACGCTGACGTCATCACCCCGATGCCGGATTTGCATACAGCGCGCCAAACAGCTCACTGCGCGTCCCCGTTAACTTGTCGCCGCTAAAAGCAGTAAACAAATAAACAAACAAACAAAAACCACAAACCATGAACATTTACTTCTGTGGCAGCATCCGCGGCGGGAGACAGGACGTGGCCATCTATCAGAAGATCGTCCAGAAGTTACAGACGTACGGGACAGTACTGACGGAACACGTGAGCCACAGTGAACTCTCAGAGAAAGGTGAGGAACCGACACCCCCGTGGTGCCTTTAACGTGCATGTTAATAAAGTTTCATAAAAATTAGTCGTTTTTACTCGGCCTACAACTGCTAGATTTAGTAATAGTATCAGTCACATGTCATTAAATCAATGGTTTTCTGGTCGGTTTTGATTGGCAAATTCAAATGAAATCAATTAAATATCAGGGGTGGGGGGTGGGACCTAAGGACACGCCCCTGCTCAGCAGTGTTTGTGACGTACAGTGTAATACAATGCAACTGTTTTAATGTCTTCTGTTCAAATGTCTCCCTTGTTGACCCCCAGGAGAGGGTGCAGCACTGAAAGGAGAGAAGTTCATCCACGACCGAGATATGGACTGGCTGTCCACGTGTGACGGTGAGGACGGGAGCTTGTGGGTCGTCGACTTAGTCGTCGGGTGGTTCTGGGTTCGAACCCTCACCCTCAACCCTCCTGAGTCGAGCCTCGAGATTCAAGATTCAAGAACTTTATTCATCACATACATACATACAAGCAGGATCTGCAGTGAAATGAAAAGTGGCGACGCTCAGTGAAATGTGCAAAAGAATACTACAGATAACACTGATTGGGATCAGGATATTTATATATATTTTTACATTATTTACCATAAATACAGCAAAAAGAACATTTAGGCCTCCTTGTCCAAGATGCCCCTAAGCCTGACCTGTTCCTCAATGACATAGACCTGAATTCACTGTCTGCTAAATGATTAAATAGGAACTATACTCATAGTATTAGTAGTTGTGGTACAGTATGTTCATATCGTACACAGTAATAGTCATTTGGAGTACTTCAGTACGGTAGTCTTGTATGTTTATTTGATCTTCATGTATACAGACGTGTACAGATATTTCAGTGTATTTCAGGGTGTTTTTCAGCATGAAGTCACAGCCAGCAGCCGTAGCCTCTCTCTGTGCGATCCGTCCCAGACTAAACTGCTTGTTGGTCCTTAGTGATTGTTGCCGAGGTGACGCAGCCGTCGCTAGGGGTGGGCTACGAACTGGGCCGAGCCGTTGCCATGGAGAAGAGGGTCTTCTGTCTGTTCCGGCCCTCCTCAGAGCGATGTGAGTCCCCCGCATCGGTTCCTAGCTCAACACACTCTCGTACTAGTGTTTTACCGTCGGCCATCTTTAACGCTGGTGTTGTGTTCACATGTCCAGCGCTGTCGGCCATGATCCGCGGGGCGCACGACGGAGACCTGGTACAGGTCCGGGACTACGCCGAGGAGGAGGTGGATGCTATTTTGGAAGACTACTTCGCCAAGCTGAACAAAGTCTGAAGATGATGTCTGAAGACTATTTGCGTTCGTATAATCTCACCAGACCACCTGTGGTTTCACGGGTGATGACGGGTGTGAACTGTTCATTCCGTGTGTTTTTTGGACGTTGTGTATGTTGACATAAAATAAATCTAACATTGTGTTAAAACGACAGCTTAGTTGTGTCTGGTTTTCATTGCAATGTGATGCAGTTACAATTCCTCACCACTAGGTGTCAATAGAGTAGAGCCCATTGTAGAAAAAGGGTTTTTAATTTGGGTTTTTAAAAACCGGTGAACGGGTTGTTAATGAGTTTCCTTCTTATTATGAGTTTTATGGTGTATTCAACGGTGACCCTCAATGCTCCTTCTCTGTCTTCAAGTCAGTGGGGGGGGGGATGCTGGCATTCATCAACGTCCTTGTGGTCCATCACACACACACACACACACACACACACACAGACAAACACAAAGACAGACAGACACAAAGACACGCACACGTACACAAATATGCACGTACATACATGTGCACATCTCTGATTTGATGTGAAACCTCGCTTTTTGAGTAACCTGAATGCATTATTGTGTGTGTGTGTGTGAAAGAGAGAGACGGTGTGCGTCATTCTGATGAATCGACTCATAGTGGACAACGGGAACGCTATTTGCATCTTTATTGCACACAATTCAACAAAACTGACCGCCCAGAAAATCACATTCACCTTCCACAACAGCAACGACATGAATAAATAAATAACGTACATCTATATATACACATATGCACATATTATCCCGCTCCCGTGGGACCAGAAGATGGTGGACCAGCTCTGACTCAACCCGTGACATGTCTCCAATACATTCATTATTCTGCGAAAGCATCTTCTGGAATGACACCGAGCCATCCTCCATACTGGCTGTGTTCCGGAGACAGCGTTGTGTTACTGTTTCTTTCTAATGGTAGTTTAATGGTAGTCTAAGAACAGCCAAACATCGCTAAGTCCCAACTCATCTCTGTTCTGGCTCCTCGATGGTGGAATGAGCTCCCGGCTGATGTCAGGACGGCCGAGTCGCTCACCAGCTTCCACAAGAGACTCAAGACCCACCTGTTCAGAGTTCACCTGGACTCTGCGTAACAACTTGGTCCCTAGTAAACACTAGTGAACCCCCTGCACACAAGTGTGTCCACAATGACCTGCCCTTGGAGAGGTCAGAGGTCAGGGGTCGTGTCCTCTCTGGACGGAGAACTGTTTAGACAGACTGGATCTCTCTGATCCAGGGTTCTGTGACTCCTTGACCCTGGTCATCCTGGCTGGGCCAGTTCTGGTCCTGATCCGGGCTGCAGGTCCAGCACAACCTGAACAGCCAGGGGTTCTGATTGGCTCCCTGACTCGGACCGCTTGGACCCGGGTCGGACCGGGACCTGCAGCTCCTCTGAGCCTCGTGGGAGGATCATGGGCCAGGATTCTCTCTCTCTCTGTCTGTCTCTCTGTCTGTCTCTCTCTGTCTCTCGTCCCGTGTGGTTACCTAGCTCGAACGCCCCCCCTGATATCAGCTAGTCAACAGCACCGCAGAGTTAAGTCTCTTCTTCTCTGGTTCCGACCCGGTGGGCGGGTCCAGGAAGCTGATCTTACACTCCTGCTCCTCCCCCGCCGCCCGGCTCTGCTCCGGTGGCGCCGCTGCCAATGACAACCCGCTCCCCTCTCGTTGCCGTGACGACGGCGATGATGGCGTCACCGGCCCGTGTTGGGGGCCACGGTTCTGGTTCTGGTTCTGGTTCTGGCAGGGCCCCCGGAGCACCAGGCCGGCGGTGAGCAGCACCACGGCCAGGGTCATGGCCCCCAGGACCGCCACCACGATGACCTGGACCTGGGAGAGACCGGCGGGCCCCTGCTGGGTCACCACCTCCTTCATCGACACCTTGAACAGACGGGTGTCGTGGCCGCCGGCCCCCGTCGGCCTCACTGTCGTGGTCCTAATGAGAGTAGCGTTCCCGCCTCCTGCCGGTGACCCCCCGGATTTAGGGGGGGTCACCCGCGGGCGAGTCCTCTCCTGTCCTCCGGC
>PIJE02000839.1:188438-193438 GCA_002895965.2 Coryphaenoides rupestris
TATATGTTATACTGTATATATATCATTATGTTATACTGTATATATATCATATTATATGTTATACTGTATATATATTATTATATGTTATACTGTATATATATCATATTATATGTTATACTGTATATATATCATATTATGTTATACTGTATATATATCATATTATATGTTATACTGTATATATATCATATTATGTTATACTGTATATATATCATATTATATGTTATACTGTATATATATCATATTATATGTTATACTGTATATATATATATTATATGTTATACTGTATATATATCATATTATATGTTATACTGTATATATATCATATTATATGTTATACTGTATATATATTATATGTTATACTGTATATATCATATTATATGTTATACTGTATATATATCATATTATGTTATACTGTATATATATTATATTATATGTTATACTGTATATATATCATATTATATGTTATACTGTATATATATCATATTATGTTATACTGTATATATATCATATTATGTTATACTGTATATATATCATATTATATGTTATACTGTATATATATTATATTATATGTTATACTGTATATATATCATATTATGTTATACTGTATATATATCATATTATATGTTATACTGTATATATATCATATTATATGTTATACTGTATATATATATATTATATGTTATACTGTATATATATCATATTATATGTTATACTGTATATATATTATATTATACTGTATATACATATTATATATATATACTGTATATATATATATTATGTTATACTGTATATATATCTTATATGTTATACTGTATATATATATATTATATGTATATATTATATATCATATTATATGTTATACTGTATATATATCATATTATATGTTATGTACTGTATATATATCATATTATATGTTATACTGTAATATATATCATATTATATGTTATACTGTATATATATCATATTATATGTTATACTGTATATATATCATATTATATGTTATACTGTATATATATCATATTATATGTTATACTGTATATATATATCATATTATATGTTATACTGTATATATATCATATTATATGTTATACTGTATATATATCATATTATATGTTATACTGTATATATATCATATTATATGTTATACTGTATATATATCATATTATATGTTATACTGTATATATATCATGTTATATGTTCTTATCTCAGCTATTATTCAGGCTACCTATCAATTATGATAACCACTACTAGACTATTCTGCATCGTTGAACATCTTGTAACCGTGACAACCAGGGAGATTCTAGAATCCCGTACTTCCTGTCTCACCTTTGTCACAGAAGCGGCCGCCCCAGCCGGGGTGACAGCTGCACTGCCAGGGCTGGTGGCAGGAGCCGTGCACGCACCCAGGCATGGGCGTGCACGTGGCACAGCGGGCACCGGCCCAACCCGGGTCACACCTGGACACACACACACACACACACACGCACACACGCACACACACACGCACACACGCACACACGCACACACACACACACACACACACACATACCTTGTTAGAACACACACACACACCTGTAAGATATACACAATGTCTGACTCTGACAGGAAGACAGATTCTGTAGACGGTGCATTAAGAGGGGGGGGGGGGAATTTCATTAAATCCAGATATTAGCAAATATAATTATCTATTTCAGTTTCCTCTTTTTCTGTCTCTCCTCATCCCTCTCCAAATAGCTCAGCCCAGTTCTCATTCCCACCATATGATACCATCTATTATTTAAACCAGTCGGGGGCCCTCGTGTGCTAATTGGCTGTCAGCGGGATCGCCGGCCACTAGGGGGCGTTAACGCTGCCTCAGAGCCGCCCGGAACCGCCGGACGCTCGCTGGACAGACATGTGTTGTGGGTGCCAAGGAATTCGCCAGGCCTCTGATAGCTTTATAGCCGGCGAATATCATCACGCCATAGTCGACATACTAACAGATAACAATAAAGATATCGTACAGAACACAGACGAACACACTGTCGTCACGCCGGACGCCACATACTGACACATACTCCACATGTACACATCGGCCGCCCGCCACAACCTTCAACGCCGCCGCCGCCGCCGATAAATCGACCGGATAGGAGCGACAGATCCAACATGGAGGGGCTGACGGTTACCTGCAGACTCCTGTCTCGTCACAGCGACTGTTGCTCAGGTTGCAGGTGCAGTTGAACTCTGGGAGAGAGACTGAGAGGTGGAGAGAGATTGGAGATGGAGAGAGGAGAGAGAAAGGGAGAGATAAAGAGATGGGGGGCGGTGGATAGAGGGGTGGAACAGAGGGAAGAGAGGATGAGAGGAGGGGAGAGAGAGGGAGAGAGTTTGAAGTTGATGATGGAGAGAGACGGCGAGACAGGACGGAAGAGAAGTATAATCAGTTAGCGAGTGATTGCAGGTTGCGTCTGATTCTGATGAGGTCGGAGCAAACTAGATGATAGTCTTTAAAACAACCACAGTCAGCTACTGGTTCTACTGGGAGCTGCCCAGTACAACCACAGTCTGCTACTGGTTCTACTGGGAGCTGCCCAGTACAACCACAGTCTGCTACTGGTGTGTACAACCAGTGTGATTCTCCTTGTTATCAATCAGCTTTATTATTTATTACTTCTTGAGAAGGTTAAGTTTCTTGACCTTTGACCTTCTTGCCTCTTTGGCTTTGATCTCAACCGACCAATCAGCCGCCAGAATCTCCAGGAGGAGGCGGGACTTCCCCCGGTGCAGGCAGCTATCAGACGGACAGCTGTCCCTCCCCCCTCTCCTCCTCCTCCACCCCTCCCCTCCTCCCCTCCTATTGGTCCGCCGCCGATGGCAGACGCCGCTGACCCCGCGACCCCCCCGGGGCCGGCGGGAGGCAGCGCGGGACACGCGTGTGCGGTGTGGCGTTACCACGGCGGCGAGGCTGAGGCGCGGGGCAGCTGTGGGCGAGCCTCAGCTACCGCCGTGGGCCGTGATGCGATGACTTTAAATACACACACTTTACACGCACACACACACACACACACACACACACACACACACACACACACACACACACACACACACACACACACACACACACACACACACACACACACACACACACAAATAACACACACACACACCAACACACACACACACACACACACACACACACACACACACACTCACAAACACACACCACACACACACACACACACACACACATGCGGCCCGGCTTCACAGATAATAATCATTATTATTATCAATATTACAATAATGATCAGATGGTGTAGAGTCATGTTCAGACAAACCACGGCGTTCCTACGCTCCCATTGTATTGCAAGCATGGTTTTACCACACACAACCAAACCACTGAGGGGTCAGAACTACGGCTGCACTAATGGAGCCGAACACTTGAGGCTCCAATTTGTCTACGTATCAGCCACCAAGCGGGCTGTGGTTTATGTATGTTTGTGTAATATCCCTGCGCGCGCTGCTGGCTTGTTTATTCTGGCTTTCTTCATCTATTGGGGCAGCTACGTGCTGGGAGAAAGATTTCGTAGAGGCAGGCTTCCTTGTTTCTGAGTAATTCCTACAGGACACTAGTATACATCCCATCCTTGCTGGATTATAGTTGTTCGATTTCTGATTCACCTCCCTCCCCATGTGTCGCACTATTCCCGTCGATAACCATACAACACACACATCGAGCTACACTCGACTAATTTGTGAACCGATTGTCTCCTGCCGCGGTGTGGGACCCTGCTTTGATAGTTCCTCCCACTGAGTGCATGCATGTTTACCACACACCCACACACACAAGGACACACCTTGTGCTGCGTTCCTACCTAGTGATGTCTGGCGAGGACTGGTGGGAGCAATAACCCAAGATAAGAACAGGTTTACAGCTTCACCTTTTTTGCCTGAACACTGACACACACACACACACACACACTCTCCCAGCCGTGTGTGTTTGTGATTAAACTTCTTGAATCTTGAGTCTTGCTGCGCCAGTACTATTACTGGTACTGGTACTATTACTACTGTATTAATTCGTGGGGGGGGGGGGGGGGGGGGGGTCAAATGATATCCAAACACCGGGAAGTCTGAGGATACCTTTATCATGTCCACTGGAGTAAGTCTGACGTCGATGTTAGTAGACGAGATGGTTATGTCGAACGGTAGTGTTTTTTATGTGGCCGTGTTCAATTGATTATGTTCATGAGTGACGGAACACACACACACACACACACACACACACACACACACCCCTCATGGTTTTTCACCCCTCTGGTCTGAAAAGGTCTCTCGTGATACACGCAATCCTTTCCTAAAACCACTATGGCGTTCGAGGACGTTTAAAAACTTAGTCATCTGGGGGCAGATTGGCCTTCTCTCTCTTCTCTCTTAGAGGTATGTGCCTGCAAAACTATATCTCTGCCTCCCCTACCGAGAGTCTAGCTTTTTTATTAACTATTTCCCGGGCTGCGTTATTATTCGAAGATGAGGGTCAGAGAGTTGAGGAAGAGGTATAGAGGTTGCGCAACAGATGTGTGATGGAAGTGGTTCGTGGGTGAGGAGGGGGAATGGGGGGGTCTTAAGAATGATCGATCGTATCGTTCTTCTGAGATCTTAATTTCTCACCCAAATATCTTGAGGGATTGGATTTGTGAAAATTAAACTGCACTAATCTTCTTCTTCATTTTATTCTTAACTTTAAGATAACAGTTTGCTTGTCTTTAGTTGTCACATTGAGAAGTTATGCGTTGGTATGTGGGCTTTTTGAGGGGGGGGGGGGGGTTGCCTGATCAATCAACATTGAGAGGCCAAAACTGCTTACACGAGATATATCAAAATGTAGTGCTTCTATTAGATGAGGCTTTGGAGTGTGTTTATTTTGTGTTGTGGCTAATCTCGTCGATTTGGGTGTGTGGTTGGAGGGGTTTGCTGGTAAGTCTTTTCACCTGTCATGTGCACGGTGGGTGTGTTCGTTTTCT
>PIJE02000839.1:198438-203438 GCA_002895965.2 Coryphaenoides rupestris
TTGGGGTGAGAAAATTAAGATCTCAGAAGAACGATACGATCGATCATTCTTAAGATATCTTTGAGCAACTTTTCTTTTCTTAACTTGTCCATTAATCCAATATTAAGAAAAAAAGCTGCAGTGACAAATATTTTTGCTCCTAAGAGACGAACCAATCTGCCCCCAGATGCACGTCTGAAGCTTAGTGGTTTAAAAACGGGGCCACAGGCCGGAAAAATATGAGTTGATATCTTCAGTATCTTAATACCTTTGTGGTGATGTGTTTGTTAATACAGTAGTAATAGTACCAGTACCAGTAATAGTACTGGCGCAGCAAGACTCAAGATTCAAGAAGTTTAATCACAAACACACAGGATGTGCAGTGAAATGAAAAAAGTGGCGATGCTCAGCGGAACAATACAAATATCACAAATATCAAACAAATATCACAAATATCACAAATATCACAAATATCACAAATATCACACATGGGAGGATCAGAATCACAATATCCACACTATTTACAGTCTTTACAGCAAAAAGAAGCCGCAGAAATACGACCAAATAAGAAGAATAAACAGCAAGACGGCGCATCAACAACAAGGCAACGTAACAAATGGAGCCTCAAGTGTCGGCTCCATAGTGAGCGTAGTTCTGAACGCCGTGGTTTGTCTGAACATGACTTCTCTCTACACCATCTGATCATTATTGTAATATTGATAATAATAATGATTATTATCTGTGAAGCCGGGACAAGGAGCATGTCTGTGTCTGTCTGTCTGTGTGTGTGTGTCTGTGTGTGTGTGTGTGTGTCTGTGTGTGTGTGTCTGTGTGTGCGTCTGTGTGTGTCTGTGTGTGTGTGCGCGTGTGCGGTCTGTGTTGTGTCTGTGTGTGTGTGTGTGTGTGCGTGCGTGTCTGTGTGTGTGTGTGTGTGTGTGTGTGTGTCTGTGTAGGAAGTGTGTCAGCACGCCTGGCTGGGTGGCAGCACGCGGCACACGTGCACACGTACGAAGGAGGAGGCGGAGGGTGGAGGCGGGTGGAGGCGTGGTGGAATGCAGCGCGGCGTGTCCCCACCTGCACCGCCCGCGCCCAGACGACACCTGGAATTCACCTCCTGCCTTCTCCCTCCGCCCCCCCAACCCCCCAACCACCACCCACCAACTCAACCCCACCCACTGCAACGCACCTCCTCTTTTGCTTCTGTCATCCCTCCATCATTCTGTCTGACACACCAGTGTGTCTAGGAGCAGGTAGGGTTAGGTGGTGTCTTGCTCAGGGACACCTCCACACTTAGCTAGGAGGAGCAGGTAGGGTTAGGTGGTGTCTTGCTCAGGGACACCTCCACACTTAGCTAGGAGGAGCAGGTAGGGTTAGGTGGTGTCTTGCTCAGGGACACCTCCACACTTAGCTAGGATGGGGAGGAGCCCGGGGATCGAACCAGCAACCTTCCTGTTGCCAGACAACCACTCTTATACCTCCTGAGTTACTGCCACCCCTCTCTATATCTATATATCAAACTATATGTCTATATCTATGGGAGAGAGAGAGACGGGTTCTGCTGGGTGAGACGGGTGCTGGGAGAGAGAGACGGGTGCTGGGAGAGAGAGACGGGTGCTGGGTGATTTATTCCTGGGGAGGCCGTTAACCAGGAATCTGTCATGTTGGAGGACGGATCTCCCCGGGGGGTCGGGGGGTCGGGGGCCGGAGGGGGGGGGGGTGGTGGGGTCGGAATGTTTGGAACGTCTCCTGACCTGGTCACTGTCATTTAGGTTGTGGAACACACACACACACACACACATATACACACACACTACAACACACACACACACATACACTAAAACACACACACACACACACACACACACTCACACACCCCGCACCCGTCCGTGTGGACCTTGAACAATAGGGGGGCTCCCAGGGCGGGCAGCTGGGTCTGTGTTATGTGAGAGCAGGCGAGGGTCCGGGACAGCTGGGGGTCCGGGGGGGTAAGCCCGGTATATTCCAAACGAGCCACAATGGTGGTATCTGATTGGTCGGGGTTCTCAACAGGTGGAGGTGTGTGTTTTGTGGTGGTGTGTGTGGTGTGTGAGGTGTGAACCAGGGAGGAGAGAGAGAGAGAGAGAGAGAGAGAGAGAGAGAGAGAGAGTCTCTCATCCCAGCAGGTGCTCTGCTTGTGTCCGTCGCCGCGGTTACCACCTGACTGACACAAACATCGGTGGCGCGCTCTCGCTCGATGCTAACCTGCTCAGCTAAACGTGAGGAACAGGAGAGAGGGACGGGGTGAGAGAGATAAAGGGAGAGAGGGGGAGAGAGAGGGACGGGTGAGAGAGATAAAGGGAGAGAGGGGGAGAGAGAGGGACGGGGTGAGAGAGATAAAGGGAGAGAGGGGGAGAGAGAGAGAGAGGGAGAGAGCGACAGAGTGAGTGAGACAGTGATATTGTGAGAGAGATAGCGACGGGCTGAGTGAGCGAGAGAAAGATAGAGTCGGCGAGGCAGTGATGGAGAGAGAGGAGAGAGGAAGAGAGAGTATATGTGTGTGTGTGTGTTTGTGTGTGTGTGTGTGTGTGTGTGTGAGAGAGAGAGACATAGAGAGAGAGAGAGGGAGAGAGAGAGAGAGAGAGAGAGAGAGGGAGACATAGAGAGAGTTAGGGTGACAGAGATATGGAGATGGAGGAAGAGAGAATGTGTGTGAGAGAGAGAGAGAGAGAGAGAGAGAGAGAGAGGGAGACATAGAGAGATAGGGTGACAGAGATATGGAGGAAGTGAGAATGTGTGTGAGAGAGAGAGAGAGAGAGAGCGAGAGAGAGAGAGAGAGAGAGAGAGAGAGAAGAGGAGAGAGAGAGAGAGAGCACTCAGGCCTGTTGACAGAGGTTTAGCAGCTTCTGTTCTCAGACAACACAACACTCAGGACGTCTCTGCGTTCCACAGCCTCTATCCTGGGACCCCAGATAGTTAGGGTGTGAGTGTCTATGTGTGTGTCTGGGTCCCCGGGGGCCCCCGTGCCACTTGGAGGAACAACAGAATAACAATAGAATAACAATAGAGTAACAACAGAGTAAATAGCGGTGGTAGTAATAGTGGCTCCCAGAATAGGGCCTGGGAGGGGACCCCTCCGCCGCCACCGCCGGGCCCCACAACACCGCAGCACCGCGACAGGAGAACCTTGAGAGTGTTCAGTAATCGGACGTTCCTACAGGATTACTTCAGCTGACCCTGGCAGTGCTCTGAGAGGGTGCACTGCTTTGTGATTGGCTGAATGAATGAATGAATGAATGAATGAATGAATGAATGATGAATGAATGAATGAATGAATGAATGAATGAATGAATGAATGAATGGATGGGTGAATGTTTCTTCCACATGAAAACTGCTGGGATGCTACGGCTGAAACTTAAAGGGGACATACTGTATGTTCACTAGATCAGTCTACCAGCCTACCTAGTGGACTGTACCTACCGACAGGTGAACTGATCTAATCAGCAGCGTACGTCTAGGTGGACATTCCCGCTTGTGATGTCACTAGAAGGTAGTCACGTGGCAATTGTGAAACGGCTTGCAATGGCTGAGCGCACTCACAGCTGGGATGGTATAACAGGGGCCCTTTAAAGGGGACCGGTCCCAGTGTTTTAATAAAACAGTTGTGAACGAATCACGTTCTGCAACATCAACTCGTAAAATTGGACCATTGATGTCATCATCTCTCTCAAAAGAGTCGACCGTCCTCGTTAGAAGAGGCCTTTCTGATTGGCTGATTGGAAGAACAGGTGTGTGCCAGGGGGGGGGGGGGGAGGGGGGTTCCGAGCTCACCTGCCAAGAGGTGGGAGGAGCTTTGATCGCCCCCTGGGGGCCAAGACTCCATCTCTCTGATTAAAACTTGTGCTGATCTAAATTTACTGAGCCGGTGAAACCCAAGCACCCTCGCTGAACACCAGATGAACCTCATCCAGACTGTACTGGACACCATGTGACCAGCCTGAAGGGTGTGTTGTGTGGTGTGTGTGTGTGTGTGTGTGTGTCTGTGTGTGTGTCTGTGTGTGTGTCTGTGTGTCTGTGTGTGTGTGTGTGTGGTGCTGTGTCTGTGTGTGTGTCTGTGTTGTGTTCTGTTGTGTGTGTCTGTGTGTGTGTGTGTGTGTGTGTGTGTGTCTGTGTGTGGTGTCTGGTGTGTGTGCCGGTGTGTGTGTGTGTGTGTGTGTTGTGTGCTGTGTGTGTGTGTGTGTGTGTGTGTGTGAATGTGCATATATGTCTGCCCTTTACCGGTAATGTGTGTGTTGTGTGGTGTGTGTGTGTGTGTTTGTGCAGGTGCGGTGCGTGCGTGCGTGCATGTGTGTGTGTGTATGTGTGTATTGTGTGTCTGTGCATGTGTGTGTGCGTAGGGGTGTAACAAATAACCGATTTGAATCGGAAAATCGGTTTTGATTTAAAAGATGCGAGATGCATCGGTACACGGACCCCTGGATCGGTCTAAACGTAGCATGAACCGGCCGATGGCCGATCAAAAGTTATGAATCGGTTTTATGTTGTTGCTGTGCTGCTGAATCCTCCGTCTGCTCAGTGTCTGCAGCTCTCTCACACACACACACACACACACACACACACACACACACACACACAACACAGACACACAGCACACACACGCACGCACGCACGCACGCACGCACGCACGCACGCCGACACGCACACACACACACACACACACACCACACACACACTAGACTTGTCATAGTAATGTTAGATAGCGCTCTGTTTGCGAGGGAAAGACAAGAAATGTCCGATACGATTCACAACGTGAACGCATGTTACATTACAAAACAACACTTTAAAAGACTGATATTCTATAAGAGTTCTTACAGTTTTGACACTTTTGTTCTGTTTGCAAAAAATGTGCACAAGAGATGTCTTGAAATTGTTATAATTTCCACCTCAGTAGTTCATTGTTCCTGATCTGAGCCAACACAGACCTCTCCACAACTTTGCTCTAATTTGTGCCAACAGTGAAATTGAATAGGTTAGTTTTATTGTCA
>PIJE02000839.1:208438-209756 GCA_002895965.2 Coryphaenoides rupestris
CTGATCGATCGAACCCAACATTTCTTGCCGATCGCTGTGTGATTGATGAGGTATTGTAAAACCTGTCCTGTAAGTGCACTATTTAGACTGCCCCCGACCAGGCTTGAGTGAATTGCAAATTAGCCAGACTGAAATGTAAAGTCAATCAAATCATACTGCAGCAAAGATGTTTCTATTGTAGGGTTAGTAAATACATGATATAAAAAGACAATGAAGAGGAAAAAAAACAATACGAAAACCTGTGTATGAATACCGTGATCAGCATAAAACTGACAGTGAAAACAGTGCACAGCGGAAACTATAAGAATATAAATAATGCCTAACGAGTGACCTCAGGTCTAGTATAAATCACATGGTCTGGTATAAAGTGTCGGTGCAGCGTAGTCATGGAGACCATTGCAGGAACAGAGAGGTTTAGTCCAGGTGAGTTGGATGTGTGGAATGTAATGTTGTAATGATTATGTGGTGGAAGGCAGCAGGGTGTTAGGTGCAGTCTGACAGCTCGGGGGACTGACAGCCTGTTGCACAACCTTGCAGAGCTGGTTCTGGTGCTGCGGTATCTTAAGCTCTGTCTGATGGCAGAGGGGCAAACACTCTGTGGGAGAGAGGCGTCCGTCATGATGGAACAGTGCCTCTGAAGATAACGATCCATTAAAAGTTCCCACTGCGTGCACCAAGCCGTGGGATTGTCTGTGTGTGTGTGTGTGTGTGTGTCTTATCGATTCGACAATGAGGAAACTGTCCAAGAGCCTGGGCCACATAGGTAGCGGTGGGGGGAGGGGGGGGCGGGTGAGCCGCAGGTGGGCATGATGTGAGGCAGGTGAACCCCACTAGCATGGATCAGGGTTCTGTCAGGTGGGCTGGCAGGAAGACCTTGGAACAGCTGCTAAGCCCCTCCTCCCCTCCCAGTGTCCAGGGAGCCCCGTCCTTCACACGGAAACACAAACACATCCCCTCCAGCAAACCATATCATGGTGCCTCATGGATTAAATTGTGAAATGCAGAAATCAATTATAGCAATTGTGAGCAGGCAGGCAACCCAAACTGGGAGATTAGTAAATCAGGACTACAAACCTGACAAGGTGGCGGCAGGCAGGGAATCCAGGGTCCAGAAAACAGGCAAGCAGTGTCAAAAAAAAAAAAGTCAGGTCAGGAAAAACCAGGAACACAAAATGCAGGAACACTCCAGACTAATCTGGCAGGGGAACAAAGGGAAGTGGGACTGGTATTTATACTGAGGAACTTAATGAGGGAACGAGCTGCAGGTGAGGAGATGGGCGGGGATCATGGCATTGCATGAGGTGATCTGGGTACATCG
>PIJE02000839.1:220698-221923 GCA_002895965.2 Coryphaenoides rupestris
GGTAGATTTTTTCCTTTTATCGTTTCTCTCGTTTGTCTCGTGGGTTCCATCATAAAAGAAGATGGATTCCCGGTTCTCCATCAGACAATTGTCTTCTTTTTGCCTTTTTTTGATTTACCTCAGAAGTAGCCAAGCCAAGCCACCTGTTAGCAACCACCACCGCGCAACTAGCATACCGCCAGCGAGCCGACATCCAGCGACGATATCATCGACCGGTTTCCAGCACTCCCAATAGCTAGGTTACTCCCGTGCCGCTAGAGAAACGGTAAGATCGCTCATAGCCTTTGAAATACACCCAATTAGCATCCAATCAAGCGCTAACGAGCAAGCCTAATCGTCCTTCTGCCACCTTGTGTCATTATTAGTTTGGTTGCCATGGCGTTTGATTGTCCCAGCGGCTCCTCTAGAGGCGGGAGCAGGAAGTAAAATAATCGACAGCGTGGTTTAATCGCGGGGCGGGCGGAGGGAAGGGGAACATATTTTATGAGGAGAAATCGGAGAGACGGTCGTACGACTTCCCGGGGGGCTTACTGCTTACTGCCGCGCAAAATTCACACAGAACCCGTCTGCCCACCTGCCGTGAGCGATCAGCTATTCATTCATGTTTATGTTAAATGCTCCCGGGGCAGCTGGTCCCCATCCGGAGACTTCCAGTACACAGCGGAGCGACGGAATCCCTGGATCGGCCTCATCCGCCGCCGACCGCTGGCTTCAATAAGTCCTCAATTAGCGTCAGCCCGGGTATTAGCATGGCTGAGCATTAGCGTGGCAGCGGGCCGGTCTACGCTCGGTGGAGTGTTAGCGTGGTGGAGTGTTAGCTCGGTGGAGTGTTAGCTCGGTGGAGTGTTAGCGTGGTGGAGTGTTAGCGTGGTGGAGTGTTAGCGTGGTGGAGTGTTAGCTCGGTGGAGCGTTAGCGTGGTGGAGCGTTAGCGTGGTGGAGTGTTAGCTCGGTGGAGTGTTAGCGTGGTGGAGTGTTAGCGTGGTGGAGTGTTAGCGTGGTGGAGCGTTAGCGTGGTGGAGCGTTAGCGTGGTGGAGCGTTAGCGTGGTGGAGTGTTAGCGTGGTGGAGTGTTAGCGTGGTGGAGCGTTAGCGTGGTGGAGCGTTAGCGTGGTGGAGCGCTCGGTGGAGCGTTAGCGTGGTGGAGCGTTAGCGTGGTGGAGCGTTAGCGTGGTGGAGTGTTAGCGTGGTGGCGGTGGACCGCCTCCGCTTGATGACATCATCATGA